>JASEVX010000006.1:69648463-70178204 GCA_031761405.1 Serripes groenlandicus
TCTGTCTGTCTGTCTGTCTGTCTGTCTGTCTGTCTGTCTGTCTGTCTGTCTGTATGTCTGTCTGTCTGTCTGTCTGTCTGTCTGTCTGTCTCTCTCTGTCTCTCTCTGTCTCTCTTGTCTGTCTGTCTGTCTGTCTCTCTCTCTCTCCCTCTGTCTCTCTGTCTCTCTCTCTCTCTCTGTCCTCTCTTCTGTCTGTCTGTTCTGTCTGTCTGTCTCTCTCTGTCTCTCGGTCTCTCTCTCTCTGTCCGTCCTCTCTCTCTCTGTCTGTCTCTCTCTCTCTCTGTCTCTCTCTCTCTCTCTCTGTCTGTCTCTGTCTGTCTCTGTCTGTTCTCTGTCTCTCTTGTCTCTCTCTCTCTGTCTGTCTCTGTGTCTCTCTGTCTGTCTGTCTGTCTGTCTGTCTGTCTGTCTGTCTCTCACTCTCTCTCTCTCTCTGTCTCTCTCTCTGTCTCTCTCCTCTCTCTCTCTCTCTCTCTCCCTCTCTCTACTCTCTCTCTCTCTCTCTCTCTCTCTCTCTCTCTCTCTCTCCTCTCTCTCTCTCTCTCTCTCTCTCTCTCTCTCTCTCTCTCTCTCTCTCTCTCTCTCTCTCTCTCTCTCTCTCTCTCTCTCTCTCTCTCTCTCTCTTCTCTCTCTCTCTCTCTCTCTCTCTCTCTCTCTCTCTCTCTCTCTCTCTCTCTCTCTCTCCTCTCTTCACTCTCTCCTCTCTCTCTCCTCTCTCTCTCTCTCTCACTCCTCTCTCTCTCTCTCTCTCTCTCTCTCTCTCTTTAAATATATATCCTCTCTTGTTATCTCTTCTTCTTTTTTTAAATAAATATATATCTCTCTTGCTGTCTCTGGAGCAGAATAAGTGTTATTATATGTTAAAATAATTCTCGTCGTTCCCAGCCAAACCAAAATCTATTTCGTCCGCCGTTTCTGTTATCTACGCGGGTGGTCTGATTTCGAATTCAGAGACTCGTGTTATCGATCTGGGTGTGCCTATGGAAAACAACCGTGCAACGCTATCGACTCATTGGCTCACAATGTGTGCGTTGATTTAATTGATTGGAGTTTACAATGTTTTCCATGGTAAATTCAGTTATATCACAATAGCTAGTTCACCTAAAGTGTGATTCGTGGCTTCGCGTACACGTAGAGAGAATAGGTAATAATTACGAGTACGTATATAGTTATTACAAATATGCTACTTACGAGTTGCTTCTGCAATACTTAATTCTAAGTTGCATTGAATCTGCAATGTTTGTTCTGTCGTTCTTAAGGTATCGGGTTCGAATTCCGTGATAAGCATATTCTGATTTTAGGATCCGACCACTCATACGACGCGAGTACTGGAACTAGACATCCAGCGTTTCCGAAAGAACGTGTGCGACGTGATACATTATATAGCGACATAAACCGATGTTTGGCAATAGTCGTTTACGACATACAATGAGTTAACGAGGTATGCCGGATGTCCACTATTGAACTTATATCAAAGCTGTTAGTATATTGCATACAGCGCATCTTGTATCAATTCTATTGCGCATCACGGTGTTTCACGAGTTTATTACGAGCTTGCGTTTGCAACGGCGAAGCATCAGGTGAGCCTAGGCATCTTACCAGTAACTTTAATGTCCGCCCTAGATTATAGTTCAAATGAAATATATCATGTGACAAACAGCTAGAGGTTAAATTCTTCCGAGTTTACGCAAATCTAACGAGAAATTATAGATAATGGCCGTTTGCATGTCTTAAAACGTTATTTGACCTGCAAAACCTATGTTGTTGGTACTAAAAAGAATACTATCAGTGAAATGTATTGTTTTGAGTATCCACAACATAAGTTTTTAATGATTGCTTACATATAAATCGTGGAAGCAAGACCTGATTACTCGGCCCTTAGCTAGTCCTCTGTCTTAATTATACTAAGTTTAACCGGACAAGTATATCGAGGGCTTGGCGTGAAACGGTTGTAACTAAAATTGGTACTTTTTTACCAAGGTTAATCACCTCGCCATAACGTCTTAAAAGCATTAAATCCTTTTTCTTGGTAAACAATGGAAATGTAGGTGCCATTGCTCGTTCTGAGCAATGGCACCTAAATTTGCATTGTTTAAAAAGGGGTCAAAATTGCCCCTAAACCAGGGTTTTCAAAATAGGTTTTAAGTTACAACCGTTTCACGCCAAGCCCTCGATATAGACTCAACATCACCAGACGCGACTCATATGCATTCCATAATACAAATCAGTTAATCTTGAACGTATCTCTACGCCCTATTAAGAATCATAATTATTGATAGGTAAATAACGAAATAATGCCAACATTTATCTTGGATATTAAGTTGAAGCACAAATGAGCGGTACTCATGGAAAGCCAACCCAACGTAGTTATTACATTTTGTAAAACATATTCTAACCTGCTATTTCACAAATAAAATATAGAGTTCTTTGCTTCATGACGAAATAAATGAATTCTAAAAATGACAAAATATGAAATATTTTATATAAAACATCGTCTTTACACAACGATTACATACTAATTTCGCCATGTTTTTCTTTTGTTAAAAATATGTTAGATAGTTTAGGTCCGAATATTTCATTAATTGAAGGGTAGACACAATTAATAATTTTAAATCTATTTTTAAAAAAAACCTACATAACCAATTTTGCCAAGAATGGAAAAGCCCTATTAAAATGCCTTGTATATCGTGTGTATAAAAGAGATTGTTGTTCTAGGGAGTATTAAGATACATCGCCTATCCATTTAAGAAAGTTTCTTTGTAATTTAGGAACATGAACCATTTTAAGCCAATAGAAAAAGGCCGTTACATGTGTCTCGGAATTGAACGTAACCAAAGACTATGTTCTCTCTGAAATAAGAATAATATTGGTGATGAGTTTCATTATTTGTTTGAGTGTGATCATTTCAATGAACAAAGATGAAATCATTTACAAAGTTCTGTTATAACTAGCCTTACTTTCACAAACTGTATGATCTTTTAAACAGGAAAAGCAAATATTTACTTGTCAATAGCCTTAATTTGTAAAACAATTTATTCAAAATTTAAATAATATAAATTCTCCGAATAATCAACATTCCTTATATCATAGATGATCTCAATTGTAATCGTACAACTGCATGTACCTACTACTGTGCTATGATCTCAAATAGTTTTAATATGTTATGCTTCACTGTTTCATTTTTGTTTGAACCTGTTGTTATCAAGATCATTTTACATGCCTTGATATGAATAACAAATTTCAAAACAAATGTTTAAATTAATGGCGTGACGTAAAAGCCATGTCACACGAAAACCAAAACCTTTAGGACAATGGGACCAATGAGATCCGATAAGTATGCACCATGATGTAGACGACTAAGGGTTTAACCGGTTCAGTAGCTACATTTTATTGATATGACCGGCGCTCTGCGAAAACCAACCGTAATGCATTTGCACCCATTCTGTATCAGCCAACAAAGACATCCGGGAAGTTTCTGGAAAACGGTTATGACCAAACCTATGTAACCTGATCTTAATAAAGAATACTTTCAAACCTCCTAGTACGTGTGTATGACTTGGACGACATTTTACAAATACGAGTGTGTTTAACCCTTTCCCTCATATAGACGCTTTCTGACGCCTCTGCAGCAGACGGCTTTTTGAAAACATACTGACAAAAGAAGAATTGCACAAAACGTGCAATTTCTTCTTTTACCAAATGTTTTCCACTTTTTGTCATAGGTTATCCATTCAATTATGGAGATTTTCTATGTTTTGACAAAATATGTTCAAAGTCGTCTGCTGCAGAATTGTCGTATGAGGAAACGGGTTAAGATAGAACTATAAACAAGTCTTAGATATCTACGGAAATGCATTTTGAATTCAACGTGTCTGTGTGGGTTAATATTGCTAGTATTAAAAAAGTGATTTGGCTCTGAACTCCAATAAAAGATAAAAAAATAACATTTCTAAAGACCATTTCTCGTTTTTATACAGTCATTACCGAATAACCCCAGTCGAAAATAAATTTGGAACAAGATTTAATGGCTTAAAGCAAAAGTATTATAAATGTATTCTGTTGTAAACTTAAGTTACAACTGTCTTGCATTTATTCATTAAATTATTCAATGTTTCTGAAATATTTAGTATTTAGATATCGCGGATAGATTATAATGGTGTTTCCAGGACGATATAGTACGTTATGAAGCCTTAATTGTACATATAAATAAAAGAAATATAAAATTATTACTCTTACTTTATACTGAAAATGAACTTTATTGTATTTGTTATCTAAAATGACATCGGATTATGTTTCTAAATATAACAAAATGCACTTATGAGGGAAAACGAAATAATTAAATCCGGAAAAAAAAACAAAGGCCATAACGACCGGGCTCCCCACGACGTTTTTTCACAGGTGGCAGGGCTAATGATGAAAAATTGACGAGACTGGTGAAAAACTTGGAAAACATATCATCCTGATTGTTTATCCTTATGTTTTGATACAAGCGTCCGATAAACCAAGAACTAAAGGAAAAACCCACAGGATCGCAGGGTAGACGCTTTACCGATGAAATCAAGCGCGTACGGGAGTGTTGTAAGATTCCGTGTAAATTCTTGTAAATTTCTGGCAGAATCGAGTACCGTTGTCAGTTGAGTTCCTGTTATTAACAGGTACACGTAATTTGATCAATGGTTGAACAAATAAATCTTAGAATCGCTGGATCTTCACTTACAATTGAATAGTTTTGGTTTCATTTACCAAAACTTTGTAATTCTCCCACCTTTCTTTTCTATTAATCTGTTCTCAAGTTTCTTATTTGATATGTGAGTAGGAAGTAAGTTGTTTAACCCTTACCCGCGAACAACAAATATGCAGCAGAAGAACGTAAAAACATTTAAGCAAAACTATGGAATACTCTTTAAATAAAGATATAATTACTGCATGGAGGACAGATCAATTTAGACGAAGAATTAGATAGCGGCGAAACATCCGTGAAGCTGCGGTAACAGAGAGTGTATAGGCATTTGGTATGAGAGTTAGACATCACGATCGCCTTTATCATTAATAGTTACAACATATCTAAATTTTCCCGAATTGCAGTAGATAAATACGGAGCCCTGTATTCGCCATCAACTTGTCAACTTTATAAAACATTTCGACCGGTAAAGTTCAGGTCGACAAGTCTCGCGGGTGCTCTAACCATGCTCATGAGGTTCTCACCACGCGTCTTCTATGTGTATCGCCACTGCACGGCGACCTCACGGCGTTTCTACCACGTGATCACGGCAACTATATCAGATTTTCGGAAATGTCTGATTTGTGAACATTAAATCGCAAGGTTTATAGCAAGTCGCACATGAAAAGCATGGTCGCCATAGCAGCGTAGAAACAGCTTGAGAAACACACCATGGTCGTATTAAGAACTCCATAAACGCAGTGGGAACCCAATAAGAACGCCATAGGCGCACTGGGAGTCCCATGAGGATATTGTGCAATCGCGCAACAGTGGTGAACTCTTCGTAACATCGCTCTGACAACGCTATAAGGACTCCGAACAAGTGGTGGGGTCGTGTCAGACAAGCGGTAAGGACGCCACCCGGTCTGACGGGGGTATTTGTGTACCCCTAAACATCGTCAATGAAAATCAAGTGCAGCTTAAAATTAAAGCTTTCCTACGTGTATGTATCGAGCTAAAATATATGCTTAAAGTATATTTAAAGTATTTACTCTCAACAATTATAAGGTAAGCACATCAACTCTTTCAGCGCCAAAGGCAATATGGAGGTGTTTGGAAACAATACTGATTCAGGTGAGTCAGCTCGTAACGAGCTGTCTCACCTGAAATCAGCATTGTTTGCCTTTTAGTTATCAAAATAGTCCAAAAGTGTTTTACATGAGAAATGGAGACGCCCGATTTTGAACATGGAAGAGTCGACTATAAACAATTCGGCGCTGAAAGAGTTTAAGCATATATGTATTGCACATTATGATGAATGCCATTCTAATATGACATAATTTAAATGTATCTATTTATACTAAATATTAATGATAATACACTTATAGATTTACATATGTACGTCTTTAGGTGCTCTACAATACATGACGACCGACGGTGGAGGCCCTGGTGAGATTGTGTAGACGCATAGACTCACCTGGATCTCAACTGTCCGCAAATGTAAAATATCCTTAATCGCTGGAGGCGGCTTACATTTTTTCAATAATGTTTTAATGTGGAAATACTTTTTTAACGCCAAAAGATAATTTTGGAGAATAATAACTTGTAGACAGGTTCAGCCTTTGCATGCGCGCGCAGTCCAATCGTGTTCGCTTCAAAGCTATACATATTTAGTAGATTTTTATTAGATATTACCCTATTTTTGCCATCTAACTTTTTCAATCTAGAATGAAACGTTCAGTAAATCCTATAGTATCCCTCTCGCACATATAGTCGCTTTCTGACGCCTTGTGTAAAACATTGTGACAAATGTTTTCAACTCTATTCAATAAGTATACTTCTCTTTGTAGGAATTTACCCATAGATGTTTTCAATGACTTGCTGTATGTGGTAAATATTTAGATTGATACTCGGTATTCGTTCCCGCGTTTCTATTTCACCCAACAAATTAAACATCGACCCCTCGACTGCAGAGACTGTGCCATAACTTGTTGTAGGTAAATGTTTTTACTATCTTAATGTCCCGCTACGTTATAGCGTACTGGTCGCCTTACCTTTAATTTTATTGCCAATAAAACGCGCTAAAACAGCGATTCCGTTAAGTTAGTACGGCTAATCGTGGTATTGGGTAGCTTGTATATTCTTGATGTGAGCCATCCCGCGAGAAAACCAACAGTGTGGACATTGCGTAATGTATCGACCCGGATCAGCCTAAGCATGCCGTGCAGGCTTACCAGGATATACACTTTTCGTCTCCTGTGGATTTTCTGTTTCAGGAATCACTACTCTATCTATCTATCTATTCTTAGACGGAATGTGTCAGCCGGATCAGTCTGCGCGGACAGCGCAGGCTGATCTGGTCGATACATTACGCAGATATGCCATACGCATATAGATATGCCCTTGCGGGGAGTAAGTCGCGAACTTACTAAAAGTTGCTACTTAATTTTTATAGGTGTTTTGTGTGGATTTAACAAGTATGTAAATTTTACATTAAAACCCACAAAAGCAAGATATTGTTATCCCTTTTTTTCAAGATGAAAAACAAAACAACAACACAAACATATAATCCTTTTTCCTCATATAGACGTTTTCTGATGCCTCTGCAGCAGACGGCTTTTTGAAAACATAGTGACAAAAGAAGAAATTGCTTAAAACGAGCAATTTCTCCCTTTGCCACAATGTTTTCGACTTTTAGTCATAGGTTATCCATTCAATTATAGAGATTTTTCATTTTTTGACAAAATCTGTTCAAAGTAGTCTGCTGCAGAATTGTCGTATGAGGAAAAGGGTTAAACATCTTTATAAAGTTGTGATCTATACGTTTATGGTCAATCACATCAAAATCAGACCAAAAACCTCGCGGTACTTCTATGCACAAGCCAGCCAAGTTCAGGTCTAACTTCGCGGTACTTCTATACACAAGTCAGCCAAGTTCGGGTCTAACCTCGCGGTACTTCTATACACAAGCCAGCCAAGTCCAGGTCTAATCTTGCGGTACTTCTATACACAAGCAAGCCAGGTTCAGGTCTAACTTCGCGGTACTTCTATGCACAAGCCAGCCAAGTTCAGGTATAACCTCGCGGTACTTCTATACACAAGCCAGCCAAGTTCAGGTCTAACTTAGGGGTACTTCTATACACAAGCCAGCCAAGTTCAGGTCTAACCTCGCGGTACCTCTATACACAAGCCAGCCACGTTCAGGTCTAACCTCGCGGTACTTCTATACACAAGCCAGCCAAGTTCGGGTCTAACTTCGCGGTACTTTTATACACAAGCCAGCCAAGTTCAGGTCTAACCTCGCGGTACTTCTATACACAAGCCAGCCAAGTTCAGGTCTAACTTCGCGTTACTTCTATACACAAGCCAGCCAAGTTCAGGTCTAACTTCGCGGTACTTCTATACACAAGCCAGCCAAGTTCAGGTCGAACCTCGCGGTACTTCTATACACAAGCCAGCCAAGTTCAGGTCTAACTTCGCGGTACTTCTATACACATGCCAGCCACGTTCAGGTCTAACTTCGCGGTACTTCTATACACAAGCCAGCCAAGTTCAGGTTTAACCTCGCGGTACTTCTATACACATGCCAGCCACGTTCAGGTCTAACTTCGCGGTACTTCTATACACAAGCCAGCCAAGTTCAGGTCTAACTTCGCGGTACTTCTATACACAAGCCAGCCAAGTTCAGGTCTAACTTCGCAGTACTTCTATACACAAGCCAGCCAAGTTCAGGTCTAACCTCGCGGTACTTCTATACACAAGCCAGTTAAGTTCAGGTCTAACTTCGCGGTACTTCTATACACATGCCAGCCACGTTCAGGTCTAACCTCGCGGTACTTCTATACACAAGCCAGCCAAGTTCAGGTTTAACCTCGCGGTACTTCTATACACATACCAGCCACGTTCAGGTCTAACTTCGCGGTACTTATATACACAAGCCAGCCAAGTTCAGGTCTAACTTCGCGGTACTTCTATACACAAGCCAGCCTAGTTCAGGTCTAACCTCGCGGTACTTCTATACACAAGCCAGCCAAGTTCAGGTCTCGTTTCATTGAACTTTAGTTATAGTGATACGGGCAATTTTTCTAGGGGGCAAGCACGACCCGCATGTACTATTCATTCAGTTTTATGCGAAGTGGACTTTCATAATGCTTGATAATGTAGCACACTATGATAATTACTTAACCTTAAGATCGACATTTCAGCAGTATAATGTCAGCAGGAGAAGGATTGTTATTATTTTATAATTTAGTATTTTTGTATTTTTTGTTTTGTTCTTTTGTCTTTTTTCTCTCTGGAACATCTTTTTTTCTATATTAATTATGTATACAGCCTGATATTCACTTTATCTAAACATGTATAATAATCACATTTAACATGTGCTGAGTGTATGTATGTATTAAACTTTGAAATTTTAACAAAACGTGTGAAATGTAGAACAAAAGCTTTGTTAAACAAGTTAAACGGTTTCAATGTGACTTGAATCTTATTCTTAGTTCTCTATGTTAACCTTGTCCACATATAATAAATTTACAGCCGGCGACTTTTAAATTATATAGACAAAGCTACAGAAATTATCTCTAAACGAAAGTATACTTGTTGAATAGAATTGAAAACATTGTGAAAACCGGTGAGTGTAATGAGAAATTCCTCCTTTTGCCGCAATATTTTCAAAATGTGTCTGCTGCAGATGCGTCAAAATGCGTCTGCAGGTTGGCATGTATAATCATTTGTACTTTTTAACTTTGGTTGCTGCGAATGTGGCCACTGATATTCTGAAAAAATAAATATGCTATCTAACCAAACTCTGCATTGGTCGTGCACATTAAGTCGATAATATTTTGTAAAATTAAGCATCGCTAACTTTCTCCGTACATACAAATCCATCCGTCGCTGAAACTAAATGCTATATTTTCAATTTCACTCGGATCAAAGTATCAATTATCATGGAACGAACGTTATTTGTATGTGCATCTGTAACAATATGAGCTCGTGCATTGACACGTCACACGTTGGTCTTTGTGAACAGTATATATCCAGATCGGCATGTGTATCCCCACTGTCTGATCAAGATCTAGATTGTTCACACTTTACCAACACAAGCCTGTTAAAAGATTCAGCCAACTTGTGTAGATTCTGATAAGACTGAACAGATGGACAATACGATCTGAACCTACACTGTTCAGAAATGCCAATCTGTACCTCTTCGTATTCACTGGGTCGTCTTTAAAAGTCCTGGTACGGTAGGATCTTGACACATATGTGATATAATTACATTACTGTTTTAACTCTTTCCCTCATACGAATATTCTGCAGCAGACGACTTTCAACATATTTTGTCAAAAAATAGAAAATCTCTATAATTGAATGGATAACCTATGAATAAAGGTGGATAACATTGTGGAAAAAGGAGAAATTGCTCGTTTTGAGCAATTTCTTCTTTTGTCACTATGTTTCAAAAAGCCGTCTGCTGCAGAGGCGTCAGAAATACATCGATGTGACAAAGGCTCATACGAGCCAGTATGGAAGTCTATAGTATCGCATCATCTTTTAATTTGCCCTCAAAGATGTGAGTCAGACCAATAGTTTCTACCTTCGAACGGTTTTGAAGAAGAACCAGTTATCGACGGATCACATGCCTCGCCTGCGAATACGTCCACAATTGAAAGCGGATAGACTGAGCGGATAGACGGACGGACATTCGACGAAGAAGTGATCACTAAATGAACCGTCCTGCGAGAAAACCAACATGATGGCCTCTGCGTAATGTATAGACCAAAATCAGCCTACACAGACTGATTCGGCACATTCCGTCTCAGGGGGATAGAGGTAGAGAGTAATTAATCCTGAAAGAGAAAATCCACAGGAGACGAAAAGTGTCCGTCCGGGTAAGCCTGCGCGGCATGCTTAGGCTGATCCAGGTCGATACTTTACGCAGAGCCCACACTGTTAGTTTTCTCGCGGGACGGCTCATATGTCACCCAGCCAATGCAGGCGACACACAAACTGCTTTCCCGGGGGACTAATAGTCCTGACTCGGCTCAATCATAGCATATAAAGGATTAATTACCAGTTTATGTCTCGTCTCATGCAGGGATAATGGCATACTAAATCATATTGCTTAAACTGAGCATTGCCAATTTAATAGAACTTACGTTTTATTCTTTCAATTATTAAACATACAGTTTATGATCTTAGCTTATCGGAATGGCGCGGTGGGGAAATTAAAATTTGTTCAAATGGCACTTGTCGGGAGATTCAACTTGTGTGGTAGGGTGATAAACTAGAGATTCTATGTAAATCATACTTTAATGAGGTAAGGTGATATATAATTTCCTTAATTGAGAGAAAGTCGTAAAAAAGAAATTGAAATCCGTGCGCCCAATGAGATCCCCGGAAAATGACGTCAACCCATTGGTGGATAATTTTAGACTTTGGTTAGCCTTGGAAAAGAAAGCTATGAGTGGATTGATGTTGATTCGAAATTAAAGAACTTTTTCCCTTATATACACGATTCTCAGGGGCGTAGCTTGGCAATCATCAATGTGTAGGCCGTCTCGTGAGAAAATCAACATTGTGGATTCTGCGTAAAGTATCGACCCGGATCAGCCTAAGCATGCCACACAGACGTACCCGGATATATACACTTTTCGCCTCCTGTGGATTTTCTGTTTCAGGAATCACTAATCTATCTATCCCCCCTTAGACGGAATGTGTCGGCGGGATCAGTCTGCGCGGACAGATGTGTATCGCCGCAGCTGCATTTTAGCTGCGTATATACGTGCCTACAGTGCCTAAAGGAAGCTACGCCCCTGATTCTGGCAGCTCTGTTGCAGCTCTGTTGCAGACGACATTTGAAATTAGTGTATCGGGAACGAGCATTTACTCATTTTCGTACACTCTAATATAGCAACATTATAGATTATACTAACTTTTAAATACTCCTCACTCCATCAATCTTGTTCACAGCAATTGAAGCTTACATGTTACAATCTACATCTTGCAAAAGAATTATCACAATGAGTTGATAACTATAAGTCGTCTGCTGCAGATTTGTTGTATATAGGAAAGGCTTGAAATAATCAGGTTGTTGGCTAGCATTTAACCCTTTACCACATACAACAAATCTGCAGCAGACGACTTTGAAAACATTGTGACAAAAACCTACGAAAAATGTCCATAAACAATTGCTTAATTGTTAAATAATGTTAAAAACAATGTTTTCAAACGTCGTCTGCTGCTATTGCGTCAAAATGCGTCTGCAGGTGAGAAAGGGTTAAGACTGTATCATTTAAAGTGTTTGGTGGCTGGCATTTTACTCGTCTTCAGCAACGATTCCAATAATGGAATATAATCGCATCAGAATTATATGATTTAAACGTTGGTGCGCTTTGAAAAAATAAAAATAATGATTTGGGGTTTAACACCGAATTCAACAATGTTTCAGTCATATCACGGCGGCCATTTTACCTACTCCTGTAGTTCTTGGCTTTCTCACACCAGTATTCCATACAACATTTCAACCAACTGGCTGCTTTTCCACATACACTGTTAGCCCATTGGTGGAAGACGAATGACGCTTGTCAGAATGTCTTTTGTCAAACGTCAGAAAGACTGTTTGCCGAGCTGGGGTTCGAACTCACAACTCCTGGATTGACATTCCTTTTCGCAATCGACCGTGGCTCGGAAAAAAGGAATTAAAACAACTCACGAAACCAAACGAAATAGTGCATAATTCTTTAGCATGTATGCATTATGAATAGATCCGTGACAAGCCCTATATTGATGTGTCAAAAAACCCAGAGTTTGCCTGAATGTATACTCAAGCATGTGTTTGAATGATGATGCGGATACAATTCGTTGTGAATACGCTTCATAAATGCCTGCTTACGCCAGGACAAAACAAGGTATGTGTTGATTTGACATCTGTTTGCTCTTCGAGTCGCATTTTAAAATGGACCTGTAATCTATTTCGTTCTTTACTTATAAACATTCACCAATCAGATTGCCCCTGATTTGTAAATAAGCGAATGAACTCCAGTGTTAGCCATTAAACGATTTTAATTTCGTAAAGATTCTCGATTTCTTCCTTTTGAAGATTTAATATACTTTTTTGTGTATTTCTGGACCAGTTAGAAATCAATAAGACAAAATTGGAACATGTCTCACAGATGATATAGTTTTATACTTACAGATTTTTTACCATCTATTTTATTTCATCCTTCACTTAAACCAAACCACGATCATTTGTAAATACCATGTCCGATATTGGCATTCTGACTGACAATTAGAAAGTGACAAGTGTGCACATTTGAGCCGTTCCACGAGAAAACTAACATTATGGACTCTGCGTAATGGATTGACCAAGATCAGCTTTTTGGACTTCACTTATCGCAAGTAGATCTCAGACGCTTTCAAGAAACCTCTAGCAGACATTATGTATTTTGAATGAGATTACTTAAATACATGGAGAGATCTTAGTGAATACGCTTCATAAATGGCATTTTATGCCAGGACAAAACAACGTATGTGTTGATTTGACATCAGCAGCATTTTAAACGGAACTCTATTTTCGTTCTTTACTCGTAAACATTCACCAATCAGATTGCCCATGAATTATTAATGATCGATTGAACTGCAGGGTTAGCCTTTAAACGATTTCAATTTCGTAAAGATTCTCGGTTTCTTTCTTTTGAAGATTTAAAATACTTTTTGGTGCATTTCTGGACAAGTTAGATAACAATAAGACAAAATTGGAACAAGTCTCACAGATGTTATAGTTTTATACTTACAGATTTTCACCTTCTATTTTATTTCATCCTTCACTTAAACCAAACCACGATCATTGTTAAATACCATGTCCGATATTGGCATTCTGACTGACAGTTAGAAAGTGTGCACATTTGAGCCGTTCCACGAGAAAAACTAACATTATGGACTGTGCGTAATGTATCGACCCAGATCAGCCTGCGCAGTCCACGCAGGCTAATCCGGGACGACACATTCCGTCTCAGGTGGATAGAGATATAGCGTTATGATTCCTGAAACAGAAACTCGAAATTTGTCTGTCCGGGTTAGCCTGCGCGGCATGCTTAGGCTGATCCGGGTCGATACTTTACGCAGTCTATAATGTTGGTTTTCTCGCGGGACGGCTCTTTTCACAATTATTACGAATAAGCCGTGCTTAAAGAAAATAAACCTCAGAGGACTTATTACAATTGGAATAAAGTTCTCCCTGTTCATACATTTAATCTGATTCAAATGCACAAACATTAACCCTATCTCACGTGCACAAAATATGCAGCAGGCGTCTTCGAAAATATACGGGTAGCAACATCGAAAATATCTACAAAAGAGCAAATGATTATTGAAATTATTTGAAAACATTGAGGGGAAAAAGAGAAATTGCTGACCATGATGAATTACTCCGTTTGTCACTATGTTTTCAGAGGTCGTCTGCTTTAATTGTGTCAATATGCGTCTACATATATACATCTGTATTGCCTCCATTTTCTGAAGAGTTACATATAATACATTACATAATGGCTACAAATACAATTGCAGTTACATGTATACAACAAATAGAAAGTAAACAATAAAAAACAAAAAGAAATTATGAAAAAACAGCATCTTCTCTTTTTGAGTCTTTTCACCCGAAACAGACCTCAGGAGATTTAACGATGAAATGTTTCGCTAGGTGAATATCAGAGGAGATCTCAGTCGGTCTATGTAGACTGTCTGTAATATTCGCTGATCGGCAGTTTCTGAAGTCAGTTTAAGAGTGACCCGGCTCAACCTGTTCAAATGCTATATATGTATGTAGTAGTAGCTTAATAACAGAAAGTACAATATGGATGTGCTTATCGAGGCTCTTTCATAAGTTTAACCAAAGGGCTTCGATAGCGCATACTATCTTTAAGTGACACGGTCATTGTTCCCAAGTAGGATCCGCATGTGGATAGGTTGAACTTTCTCCGAAAGTGAAATAGAACAGCAACAGTGGGATTGGTAAAGTGACCACTAAGCTCTTATTAAGCTCTTGTTGATACAGTTCTAAGCGTATACTTTTGTCAGGAGATCGGCACAGAAAGTCAGAAACGAAGGGTACAATTCGACTTTTAACACATTGATAAGTGTGTCATCTATGTTGCCAAGTATGTATGTGATGATTTTGTGTCTAGGTCAACATTATGGCATAGCACATAAGTCAGAACACAATGAATTATTTTCGTCGCAGAACTCATTCCATAGCCTATGCCTGTCCGTTAGGGGACATTCAAATAGTAGATGTTCTGTTTCGTGCAGACACGGATGCTGACAACGTAGACATACTTCCGGTTGGTTTGGTGGTCGCTTACAACTTGTAGTAAAGTCCGCAGAAGCGTCCATTCGGTCAACCAAGGTTGATTACTCGCGTGCGTGCACAGCTCGGTAACAAATAGTTTTCCAAATGTGTTTCGAAGGGAAAACACCAGGTTTTGTTTAACATTGCTAGGTACACTGTATGGTCATATTTGTCCAGTATTAGATGAATGACAGAAACGAAACCAATATGTTTAGTATCACAGCTATTTTACTGGAATAACCTCAGCAGGTATAGTCTGTAACAGACTTCATTCGGGGGGAAACACGGCATAACGTTCCAAGGACCAACAGTGTCTGACTGTCAATATACGCGTGTAGTGAAGTAGCGCCAACAAGGCCTAGAACCATGTCCGACCGGGTCATAAATGGAAGGCCCTGAGCTCGTTTTAAACAAAAGTGGTGTGCTACTTCCAGTTTTTATGAACCGTATCTGTCATGTAATTCCACAGCTCATATCCAAACAGAGCGCATGGTAGTACACACGTTCTGTAGAGTTTCATTGCCGTGCTCGGGTTTGGACCTATGCTCCCGGACACCATGCCGGTAATAGACATAAAAACGTGCCTCTGATGGTTTGTTTCACTCGATCGGCATTAAATGGATGTTTTCCGGACGTTGATTGGACAATACCAAGATGTTTGTTTGAATCAGTGTTTACAGCAACCACACTACTCTACCCTACTTTTAATGGAAAATGGTCTGTGTTTAAAGTAGTCTTCACTGTTCTATACTTATAATGATAAATAACCTGTGTTTAGCCATCTTCATAGTTCTATATGTATAATGATAAATGAAGTGTGTTAAACAGCCTTAACAGTTATATACTGACAATACTAAATGAAGTGTGTTTAACAGCCTTCGTAGTTATATACGTATACTGATAAAGGAAGTGGTTGTAACAGCCTTCACAGCTCTTTACGTATAATGATAAATGAAGAGTGTTTAACATCCTTCTGAGTTCAATACTTACAATAATAAATAAAGTGTGTTTAACAGCCTTCACAGTTCTATACTTACAATGCCAACACTGCACGAAAATTGGGATTTAATTTAGAAGTAAATGTCCTTAAATTTCATTAAATTCCGAAATTTACTTCAAGTAAATTTCGGAATTTAATGAAATTTAAGGAAATTTACTTCTAAATTAAATCCCAATTTTCGTGCAGTTCAATAAGATGTGTTTAACAGCCTTCACAGTTCTATACTTACAAATAAAGTGTGTCTGACAGCCTTAAGAGTTATATACTTATAATGATAAATGGAGTGTGTTTAACAGCTATCAGAGTTATATACGTATAAAGATAAATGAAGTGTGTTTACCAGCATTCACAGTTATATACATACACTGATAAATGAAGAGTATTTAATAGCCTTTACAGTTCTATACTTATAATTATAAATGAAGTGTGTTTATCAATTACAACAGTATCATACTTTCGTTGAGGCATGTTAAGCAATTTCTCCATGTACGACCGTGTGTTCAAATGGCGTTGACATGTTTCTGAAAGAGGAAAATAATTAACAATATCATTCGTAATGCCATGATCTGCTTAAGCATAGCCCGCAGGCTAACCCGGACAGACACTTTTCCCCTCCTGTGGATTTTCTGTTTCAGGGAATATAACATAACTCTGTACATCTATCAGATGAGATGGAATGTGTCGGACCGTATTAGCCAGCGCGGACTGGGTCGATACATTACGCAGAGTACATAATGTTGGTTTTCTCATGGAACAGCTCATATCGGTAGTAATGGTAATATAAATAGTGAACGTCTTAATATAACTGAAACACTGTTAACTCGTTTAAAGTAGACTCTTCCATGTTCAAAATCGGGCGTTTTAATAAATGTTTGGGCTATTTTGACGAATAAAAGGCAAACGATGCTGATTTCAGGTGAGATAGCTCGTCACGAGCTGACTCACCTGAATCTGTATTGTTTGCAAAAACTTCAATATTGCTATAGGCGTTGACAGAGTTAAAGGCGGCGTAAAACACAATTTCAACAACACAAAGTAGCTGTTTACGGGCCAAAATAAACACGTGAATAAATAAGAACACTTATGTCGGATATAAAGCAGACCTATAACAATACCTTGTTAAAATCGACACTTTCACTCTACCGTAAAATCAGAGTACCGTTTCTTCCGAAGGATTATATACTGTTTCAATAGGCATGGTAAAAAACGTATTATTCTTCATAAAAAAGCGACCCAGTTTATTCTTAGCTGTGTCAGGCGAATTAGAGTGTTTCTGTATTTCATCCTTTTTTATCGTTTTGGGGCATCGACACTCTCCCACAAACAAAACAAATGCAGAAGGCGCCTTTGATTACATTTATGCAAAATATAGAAAGTTTCTGTTAAAAAGTTTAACCAATGAATAGAGTTCTTATGAAATACAGCCTTTAGTCATTATAGTATTATGTTTTAGTGTATTTCTATTTTTCTCCTATGTACGTATTGCGTAAATTTCCAACTGTTTTGACGATGATCCATAATTTTTCAAGTCTATGGACAATTTTTTATTTTGACAGAATGTTTACAAAAATCGTCTGCTGTAGCTGCGTCAAATTAAATGTTGTTATGTTCAGTGTGTCTGGCGTGTTCGAGTTGATGGCGAACGGGAAAGACCCTGATCTGACTATCTATAGGCTCGCCTGATTATACACTGTTCGCTGTTGAAGCAATACCATTTGCTTTTCTATGAGAATGTTAAAGTTCATTCACATTAAATATTACAAGCGATACTTTTTATAACGTGGTCATTCTCGTGTCGAGTTAAATATAAGTTTTACATTTTTCTTTTCAAATAGCTGATACGGCAAGTACTACCAATCAAATATGGAAGCATTAAATGAGCCGTCCCGCGAGAAAACCAACATTGTGGACTCTGCGTAAAGTATCGACCCGGATTAGCATAAGCATGCCGCACAGGCTTACCCGGATAGACACTTTTCGCCTCCTGTGGATTTTCTGTTTCAGGAATCCTTACTTTATACCTCTATCCCATTGAGACGGAATGTGTCGGCCCGGATCAGTCTACGCGGATGAGCAGGCTGATCTGGGTCGATACATTACGCAGAGGCCATAATGTTGGTTTTCTCGCGGGACGGCTGAAATGTAACTTTTTGAATGTGTTGTGTGTATGTGAAAAGTATCTTCCTGTCAAAAGTGTAGTAACCTTTCGCCATAAAAAAAAAAGTCAGATAGAAACAACTATATGTATCAGGGTTTTAAACGTACCATTTAATAATAAGTCTCGTCTCTGTACTATCTACTTAAATAGAGTAAACACATCGATTTGAACGGTCACATGATGAATACACGTTGTACATGACAAGGTTAGTTTACTAAGTCTTAAATAAAGTAAGCTGGCATTGTCATATTGTCTTCCTCCAACAGTTCAATTAACACTGGTAATGAAGCTAATACACTGTCATCATAATCTGTAGAGCGAGCATAACATTGACAAAGATTTGACGGTAACAATGGTGGATAATATTAGGATATTAACTTTAGGGGAGATAACAATTGCAGAAAAATCGTATCTGGGTTATCACAGTAACTTACCTTGAACTAGTGTATATACATGTTTTAGTTTTCGAAGTTACATGAGTCGTCTGCTAAAATCATGTTCAAACACTTAGTTGACGTGTGGTTGACATACGGACATACGGACGGACAGAACACGCAAAATGGACCCTTAACGTCTCCCGGATAAGGCAGTCAAAACGAAATGACGCAATAAAACGTTTCGTTGATCATGGACAAATGAGTACATTTGTAATAAAACAGGAACAAGTGACGTGTGTTTATCAGTCACAACAGCTCCATACTAGTAATGCCAAATCAAGTGTGTTTCATATTTTAATATAAAATTTCCTGTGTTTTACTGTCATCGGATATACATACTTCCGATGTAAAATATAGCTATAGGCTAACAGATAATCTATACACGTACAATAAATGTAAAAAATAACTTTTGTTTTACAGCCATGTTCTATATAAAATTTCTTGTATTTTAGAGACATCACAGTTACATACTTTCAATGTTAAACGACCTGAGTCAACAAATGTTCCATCCAACTAATTTGTAATTCATGTTCGTACATTATCGAGACAGACGTGACTTAAGTTTCAATTGTATCTGCTATTATCTTATCCAGATTGATATCCCTTTGCAGCTGTTACAACTTCTTCATACATCTACATGTATACCATTCTTCTATCGGCCGTCTATGATAACTAATTTAACCCATTTAAGCCGTTCCGCGAGAAAACCGACATTGTGGTCTCTGCGTAAAGTATCGACTCGGATCAGTTTAAGAATGCCGCGTAGGCTTACCCGGACAGACCTTTTTAAGCCTCCTGTGGATTTTCTGTTTCAGGAATCATTACTCGATACCTCTATCCCCCTGAGACGGAATGTGTAGGCCCGGATTAACTTTCGCGGAGTGCGCAGGCTGATTTGGGTCGATACATTACGCAGAGTCCATACTGTTGGTTTTCTCGTGGATTTGCTCATGTGATAGATATATTATCCTGACCGATTACGTATGTTAACGTAGGTAATTTTAGATCAGCCTGTTCTTTGTGTCCGGTTTAAAACAACCGTTTAATTAAAATTTGAATTAACAAGGATGCGACACGACGTGAATTACACGTACAAAGCCCAACACGATTGAATAGTTAAAATAATTTGAATAAAACCAAGAGGACCAAAAGAGTCCTAAATATATTACATTATTAATGGTATAGTAGCCAATGTTTTAACCCTTTCCGCATTTTGACGCGTCTGCAGATAAGTCATTCTAAACATGATATGGAAATCCAGAAGTTATAACTTCAGGTAATAAGTAGTTAGACAACAATAACAAGGGTAGCTAGCCCTGAACTCTGGCAGCCAAGTTTGTCAACCTACAATTTGGTTTTAGTATTTTGTTTGTAGAGGGTCAGCTTTGGAACATTTCTATTAAATTATTTTAAATATCTCGAAATCAGAAACACATTCGAATGATTTTGAAAGATGACAGAAAAAAAGACTGTGACAAAATGTGATACAATAACCCTAAGATAAAAAGCTGTTAAAAAACAGTACAAGTTTGTCATATTACAAATACATGTATATAACCGCCAACCTGTGGTAGTTATCTATAATATTTAATTCGTGTACGATTATATGAAAGATTATAAAGTAAGACTTGTTCAAGTGCAGAAAATACATAGATATACTTTATTTCATGTATAAATAATTAAATAATTTTCTCTATAATTATCCTTATCATTGTCTGTTATCGGCTTTGCTTTTTGGTTAACTTTTCACTTTCTTCATGATCTGGAATTAATATCAAGGGTTTATAAAAAACCTGGCTAGTGAACATCTTCTGGTTTGACGCTCTATTGAAAAAAAAAAATGATTGGAGCAGGGTGGCGACGTCTTTAACATAGAAAACAGTTCACAAATTTCCTTGTACTTCTTCTGCCGAGGATAATATCAACAAGGAAGCTTTTATATTGTGTGTTACTTGAAGTGTAGCCAGTACTTTTGTAAGACATGTTTGAATGTTCACAATCGCGTGGCTGGTGCGAAAGACCATCAGTCTATCGACAAGGACGAATTTGGACACGCTACGAAAGCAAAAAGTTAAACAGAAAAACCTGACCTTCCAACTGAGATATGTACCAAACAACACGGATTACTTATAGACATGTTCTGTGAGGACCATGATTTGGTAGGATGTAGTGTGTGCCAGGCCCCGGATCACAGGTTGGTAGATATTTGTTAAATCAGTTGAATGCTGAGTGTGTAACCACAACATCCTTTTAGACACGAATGTGTCGGGGTTTTCTGGTGTTTATTATAAGATTGTTAACAGTTATAGATTAACGTGCAGTCATGGTCAGATGGTTTACACTTTTAGTGTTAACACTCTTTTCAAAAATACACATCTTTCACAACAGTCAATCTACATGTTTATGCTGACTTTCTTGCACCAGTACCTCAAAACGTTATTCTTCCTGTGCAATGAATAGACAACTAGATACATTTGATCCATTTGGTGGAAGAGGAATGACGCTGTCAATCATTGAAAAACAACTACTTTGGCGCCAGCCTCGAGAGCGGGAAACATTTGTTCGATCCACGGTCCGGTTTCACCAAATACTTCCCTCCTAGGCTCTGATGGTAGCAGGTAAAGCATTACGACTGATGCTAATGTGTAAGGATACGCTTACAAACAGTTTTTCTTAATTTACCAAAGAAACTCAGTGATATGAATCCAATACGGTTGAAATCGGAGTAAAACACCTTTCACAAAAACAAAACTCTCATTGGAAAATACTCGTCTAAATTACAACTCACAACCTCAGGATTAACAGCCCAAGTCTGAACTATCATAGCTGACAAATGAGCCGTCATACAAGAAAAACCAGCATTGTGGACTCTGCATAAAGTATCGACCCGGATCAGCCTAAGCATGCCGTGCAGGCTAACCCGGACAGACATTTTTCGCCTCCTGTGGATTTTCTGTTTTAGGAATCATTAACTCTATACATATAACCCCATGCGACGGAATGTGTCGGCCCGGATAAGCCTGCGCGGACTGCTCAGGCTGATCTGGACCGATACATTACGCAGAGTCAATACTGTTGGTTTTCTCATGGAACGGATCAAATTATCTCTTTCATGATAATAACTTTTAATACACAAACATGCCCTTGTCTTCCTTATGATTGTAGCGTTTCGTCATGTTATTAATAGAAATATGTCATAACCAATGAAGTGAGTAAGGAAGAGTCTTGGTATAACATACATTGTTGAATATGGGATTATCATTGAAATATAACAGACCACTACCATGCTGGTATATCATGAACATATAGCTTACCATTATTTGTGTGTGTTTATCAAGACAATACCGCTGACCCAATATTTTCTGGGCGTATCATGAATTTATGACTGATCACTTTTTAGTGCGTAAATCATGAATATATAGCACTATCTTTTTGGCTTATCATAAACATGAAGGTGACCACTAACTTGTTGGTTTATCATAACTATTTAGCAGATCACTATCTTGTTGATTAATCGTGAAACTATAACTGATCACTATTTTGTTTCCTTTCGAAAACATAAGTATTTACAAAGTTATACTATTTACTGCAAATTCAAATGCCTTTTTAGGACATCACACAGTATGGTCTCGAAATTTCATGTATGTGTTAAGTATGAAAATGTAGTTGACTTATGTTCTTTCCTGAAAGAAACAGTTACAGAGTAATGCCCCTTTTACATAACATGTATTAACTTGATAGTCCATGACTTATTCACGCAACTTTCAACAATGTTTAAGTTATATCACGGCAATATCTAGGTAATTTGCCATTATTACTTTTTGCTGGAATTTTTCTGAAACTCTCAGATGTATTGTTTAGTCATGGGACATCATTCAACGTCAAATGTTCAAAGTCAAGGTCATAATTTGGCAGAACTTGATCTTGGTAAGGTAACTTTACCTCAACACCTAACCTTGGTTATATCTCAGCAAACCCTGCTGGAATTTTCTGAAACTTTGTCAGATGTATTGATGGGTCATTGCACATTATTCAGCGTCAAACTGTCAAGGTCAAGGTCATAATTTGGCAGAACTTGACCTTGCTTATGTAACTTAACCTCAAAACTTAACCTTGGTTATATCTCTGCAAACTCTGGATTTTTTTCTAAACTTTGTTAGATATATTCCTGGGTCATGGAACATCATTCAATGTCATAATTTGCCACAACTTGACCTCCGGTAGGTAACTTAACCTTTGTTATATCTTAGCAGTCTCTACTGGAATTTTTCTGAAACTTTGTAAGACGTATTGTTGGGTCGTGTGACATCATTCAACATCAAAATTGTTAAGGTCAAGGTCATAATGTGGCAGAAATTGACCTTGGATAGGTAAGTAAACCGCAGAACTTAACCTTTGTTTGACTATAGAGCCTACATTTTCATTTAATCTTCATGAAAGTTTATCAAAACATTTTATTCCATCATTTAACATCAAAATTACCGAGGTCAAGGTCATAGTTCGCCAACTCTTTACCTTGGTTAACTTTGACTGTAGAAGCCACATTTTTCATTCATGAAAGTTTATAGGAACATTTATCTCCATCAAATCTCGGTCACGTTCAAAACTAGCTCACGAGTTCAATTGTTAGAATAACCTTGTAAACACTCTATAATTCACTTTTGATATTCAATCTACATGACATTTAATTACAACAATTGTCTCCATCAAATCTCGGTCAAGTTTTAAACTGGCTCATGGGGTTTCAAGAACTAGGTCACTAGGTCAAATGTTGGAATAATATTTAGAACACTCTAGAAGTCCCTTTATTCACTAAATCTCAACAAAATTTAACCACTTGATTTTCTTTATTAAATCTAGGTCAAGTTCACAAACAGGTCATGAGGAGTCAAAAATAGGTCACTAGGTCAAATGTTAGTATAACCTTGTGAACACTCTAGAAATAACAGTTTTCATTTAATCTTCACGAAACGTAATTAGATCACATCTTGCTCAAGTTCAAAACTAGGTAATGGGGTAGGTCAAACAATATGTCAGTAGGTGAAATGTTCGAATACTCTTGTGAACACTCTAAAATTCATGTAAGTTCATCAAAACATTTTTTTCCATCATTCAACGTCAAAATAACCAAGGTCAAGGTCATAGTATGGCAGAACTTGACATTATTAAGGTTAATTAGCTTTTAAACTTAACCTCGGTTAACTTTGACTGTAGAGGCCTCATTTTTTCATTCATTCTTCATGAAAGTTTATCAGAACACTTGTCTCAAAAAAAAAATCTCTTTTCAAAACTAGGTCATGCGAGGTCAAAAACGGTCACTAGAATTCATTTTTGATATTTAATCTTCATGAAATTTAAACAAAATTACTAACAATTTAATGTAGTATTATTGATAAGTCTATTAAATAAATTAAGATATATACATGTAGTGAGTTTTTAGCTCAACTAAGTACGAAGTGCAAGGTGAGCATTTGTGATCTCTCACCGTCCTGCGTCCGTCGTCGTCGGCGTCTGTTAACAATTTCCTACAAATGACTTCCCCTACTATACCAATGGACAGATTTTAAAATAACTTCAAAGAAATGGTCCTTATGTGGTCCTCTTTCAAAGTTGTTCAAAAAAATTAATTCCAAGTAGTACTTTGGTTGCTGCGGCATCAGAAAAGGGGAAAATTGCCAAATCTTAAAAAATCTTCTTGTCCAAAAGTACTGACACGATTTGAGAATTATTTTGCACAAATGTTCCTTGGGGTACCCTCTACCAAGATCGTTCAAATATTTCTAATCCGTTGAAAAATATGACCGCCAGGGGGCGGAGCTTATTTTCCTTGTATGTGCATTGTTCAAAATTTAAAAATCTTCTTGTCCAAAAGCACTGGCCCGATTTGAAAATGATTGTGCACAAATGTTCCTTAGGGCACTCTTTACCAAGATTGTTTAAATATTTCTGATCCGTTGAAAACATGGCCGCCAGAGGGCGGAGCTTGTTTTTCTTATATGTGTGTGCATTGTTAAAACTTTAAAAATATTCTTGTCCAAAAGTATTGGCCCGATTTGAAAATTATTTTGCACAAATGTTCCTTGGGCAGCTTCTACCAAGATTGTTCAAATAGCTTAGATCCGTTGAAAAACATGGCCACGAAGGGGTGTATTTCCGATCCGTTTAAAAACATGGAGCTTGTTTTCCTTATATGTGTATTGTTAAATCTTTACAAATCTTCTTGTCCAAAAGTGCTGGCCCAATTTGAAAATTATTTTGCACAAATGTTCCTTAGGGCACCCTCTACCAAGATTTTTCAAATATTTCCGATCCGTTTAAATACATGGAGCTTGTTTTCCTTATATGTGCATTGTTAAAACTTTAAAAATCTTCTTGTCCAAAAGTGCTGGCTCGATTTACAAATAACTTTGCACAAATATTCCTGGGGCACCCTCTACCAAGATTGTTGAAATATTTCCAATCCGTTGAAAAACATGGCCGCCAGGGGGCGGAGCTTGTTTTCCTTATGTGCATTGTAAAATCTTTAAAAATCTTCTTGTCAAAAAGTACTGGCACGATTTAAAGATAATTTGGTACAAATGTTCATTGGGGGACCTTCTATCAAAATTGTTCAAATAATTCAATCCATTGAAAAACATTGCCGCCAGGAGCGGGACTTGTTTTCCTTATATGTGCATTGTAAAATCTTTAAAAATCTTCTTGTTTTCCTTATATGTGCATTGAAAAATCTTTAGAAATCTTCTTGTCAAATTGCTAATAGAAGCGGACACGATCAATATTTCGCAGACGTTTGTTAACATGAAAGTTGTACGGCGAATAGTTAAGGAAGCAGAACGGAGATGGCAAGCATCCAACGACAAAATAAACTATTTGCCTAAATTTAACTTTCAGACAGGAAATGCGATCAGCGATATTTTAGTTCCGGAGATTATTTTTGGACGGGTTGTAGCACACATTGCATTACTAACATGCTTTAGGTATGTAGTAAGTGTGAATATAAGACATCTTGAGGATAAAAACACGTGTTACTGTAATGACCTTTGTCAGCTTTCTAGCGGTACTCTCACCCTGACAGACTCGAACAATAACAAGTTTAAATCGCTAAAGTATGACACCACATACAAACTGTCTGGTCAACTATCAATGTCTGACCAATTTGTATTGTGAATGAAAATGAGGCTGTTGTCACTATGTCATTTAAACAGACAGTTACGTGTGTATCAGTTGGTCGTTGGTTGGCTATTAAGAACTCGTTTAAAGTAATCTTTAGGTGTACGGGGATAATAAACGTTGACGGTCGATTGTATATTTGCGATTCCTCGAAAGCCAATATCAATGAGTATGACTTAAAAGGCACGTTTTATAATTCGTTATCCACAGACCAAGCCGGATCAGCATTATTTGGAGCGCCAAGTCACATATGTCTATGGCCAGAGAAACAACAAATAGTTATGGCCGATGGAGTTAAGGGTTATAGTTCTTACCGACCTGTCCTGTAAATTCATCGCTCAATACATGTATCCAAACAGAGTACATGTTTTGATGTTATTTGTTCATAGCGGATTTTGATACAAAGGAAGTTACAGCACTTGATGTCGAAAGATCTACCACCACAACACTTACAACATTTGATAGAAGTCCACAATCAATATGCTTTCAGAGTAATACAGGTAGGCTTTTCGTCTGTTGTTATGAAAGTGATTATATCCAAGTTTTTTTATGTGGTCTACTGAACTGATATCACGTTTTACTGACCTATCCAAGTCTTCACAATAAATCATTAGGCGGTTTTGATGAAAAATGAACACTTAATCGATTAGAATTGTAGACACAGTGACACGAAGCTTGGACAGGTCAGACTGTATACGAGACCATTGGTGCACTATTTGAGTTGACCGGTTACAAAATATAAATTTATTTTAGTCAGTTAATAACGAACATACACACACAAATACGCTCTCGTGCAGGCATAAATAAGTGTGCTCGATGTTCTTCTATATCGAACCTCAGTACATTGGCTACTAGTGTAGAACAAGATCACCATGCGTATGTTCGCAGTATAATCTAAATATACAATGGTCGCGAAAGATAATTGATGATAGAACGTGTGCATTTGAATCGGACAGCATGTTTACGTATTTATAAAACATATATATTATAGCAAATATATCATTTATTGTATCTACGAAAGTTTTTTTCCGATTTTGATGTAGTTAAACGAGCACTTGCCGATCCTCAGCCAGTTAATTTGATTGGTTTAAAATATGTGTCATGTGGGATGAAGCTGGTTTCAATTAGCTTTGCCTTTATTGCTGATTCACTATATGTGGGAAGGGTTTCAATTATATCAATCAGAATATTTAAATGTCCTGTCCATATTGATCTGGTCTTTAAAGGGGCACATGCTCAATTGCGAGATCCAGGGTCTCGTTGCGATCTTGCATAGTTCCATTTTCAAAAAGTTGTGAATTGAATATCTTAGTCACAAAGCTGTTCGGTGAAGCTCATTGTTGATGTTTATGAGGTATATTTGTCAAAGTAAAATTGCAATACTGATCCGATGTACAAATGAGCTGCGCTCTGCGTAAACCAACATTAAGGCAACGTCCAAATTAGCCAGCGCAGCCTGAACTTGCTCTGAACTCTCTTTAAGGCAGTACCCTTTCGGATCCTTTAATATGAATATGCAGAAAAGTTACTGCCACATGTGTAATATTCACGGTTTGTTTTCCTGGAGCACCGCTTAATGTCTTAAATTGTCTCTGCCACATTGAATCAAAGCGCTGAAGGCCCTACATTTGTTTGGGTACATAAACTGTTCAAACATTTGCCTTTGCATAGATGTGTGATTTATAAACTATGCATTGTTTATAAATATTACAACTTCGGGTAAAAGAATAAATGACGCATCCGTTAAAATCAAATGCCATTTTAGTTGTCTATAAAAATAAATCATGAGACATACATGTGAATATTATATTTAATTTCCAAGTTTCAAAAGACATGTAAAACAAATAGATAACCATTATGGCCCCGACTCACTCATCTAAGTATTTACCAATTTTTGTTACAAAAAAAATCACAATTGACCAAAGCTTTTCTAAAATCTTACTCAAAAGCTTCCTGCTTAACAAGAGATTTTTCAAGTTTTCACTATAGCCATATAAGGCCAAATAGCACTGCCCCCTGGCGGCCATGTTTTTCGACCAATCAACAAGGCTTGGAGGAATCTGATATATGGTCTCCCAACGAACATTTCTACAAAAAGAATTGGCCAAACACTTTCGGAGGAGAACATTTTTCAAGCTTTTACTATAGCCATATTAGGCAAAAAAGCCCCGCCCGCTGGCGGCCATGTTTTTCGACCAATCAACTTGGCTGGAAGGAATCTGATAGATGGTCACCCTAGAAACATTTCTACAAAATTATTTGAAAATCGGCCTGACACGTTTGGAGGAGAAGATTTTTTTTGAGTTTACACTATAGCCATATAAGGCAAAAAAGTCCCGCTCCCTGGCGGCCAAGGAACACTTCTTTAAAATAATTTGAAAATCTGCCATGAATCACAAACATTTGAAGGAATTCTGGTGAGGTCAATGAGAGGATGCTTTCTGTGAAGTTTCATCCCAATTGATCCACTCGTTACTGAGGAGAAGATGTTGACGGACGACAGACGCCGGACAAAATGAGATCACAATAACTAACTTTCAGCACTTCGTGCTCAGGTGAGCTAAAAAAGAAACATCTATCCAAATGAAAGAGTAATTGAAATCATGTAGAAAATATTGTGGAAAAAGGCAGTACTAATATTTATATGAGCACTTTAAAAGAAATATGCTTCAGACTTCAGAGGATTTTGAATTCATATGCATTACAAAAGGATTAAATGCTCCAGAGAAAACCAATACCTGTGCCGTCCAAATGTTATTCTACAGTATACACCTAAGCTGGCCGCTGTTTCCTTTAAAAAGTGTTTAAGCTTGCCAAATCAATTAAGGATGCGTGACCATACCCTGTTAATTACCATTGTGTACGAGTGTCATTCCAAACAAAATATAAATGTAACCCCTTTTCCCAATAAACCTATCATATACATTTATGTATTTGTAACTTGCCGGGATGTGTCGATACCGTCATGGTACAATGTGATATATGCACAAATTGGTTTCACAAATCTTGTGTTAATGCACCTGTGGATATTTCGACAACAGATGCGGACTTTAATTGTAACTTTTGTTAATTATTTAGCTATTATAATGATAAGATATGTGATTAAATTGGCAAAATTTAAGTATTTTACTTATAACAGCCTTCAAATACAAATTTGGTTTATACGACGGTAAAGAAAGGTTATGGGAATTAAGAAATTGTTTAAATAAGCAAATTCTCCTTTTCCCACAATGTTTTCAATATATGTTGCTTTTTACTGTTTACACAGCAAGAAAAAACAAACAATAACTAGAACCCATGACCCTTCAATCGATTGTAAAGGTGAGGATATATGAAGCAAAACCTATGGCTAGTTACAAGCAACCTGTTCTATTCTTGCAATGTTTTCAAATTTCATCCGCTGCAGATGCGTCAAAAGACATTTACTTGTCGGAAAATCAATCCATCAATTCTCGTTATTGATATCTATAGATATGATATAAAGAGGAAAGTCGTTAAAACACTTTACAAAGAGATTCCATTTCAGCATGATCTCGATTTTTGGTTTAATCTATATCACTGATAAAAGCAATCAAACACATTAAAGATTTACAAAGAAAACCCCGGATATGATCATATGTAACAAATGATACACACTTGCCCATCTTAAATTAAACATGTTTTACAACAATTCATAGCGTCCGCAGATTTGCTCTATATTCTATAGCGTTCGCATTTTCCCTCTATATTGCATTTGTCCGCATTTTCCCTCTATAATGTATTTGTCCGCAGATCGCGTCCGCACTTTAGACCCTTCCCCATACCGTTGTATTTATAAATAGAATTCGACGATCACGATTTCTCTGCAAATGTGTTACTCTCATTTTATATGCATTTTATGACGCACATATTTGTTTATTCAATTATTTATACTATATTTATATGGCCGACAAGGCACAAAGAAAATATTTTCAATTCTGTTTTTATCTACATTTTCAATGCGTGATTGAAAATCCAAATACCGTATCTGGAGCTTAAATCGGAAATAGTTCTTCCTGTAGCAGTTCACTCATTGAGATTTATAAATATCTCCGCGTTCATGTTTTAAAATACAATGTTTCATTTTATTTCCAAATTCTCTTTGGATATAAGAAACACATAAGAAAACAAAGACGATATAAATATATCATTATTTCAAAAATCGTGATACATTTAAAAAGTAAGAGCAAGTATTGAGTACTACTTTCACGCGTATGAAATTCGTGGACTTTTCCATAAGATGAACGGCTTCAGAATTGCAGCTACTAAATTTGTTTGTTCCAAACAAATAAAAACTGTGACAAACCTGTTAGTATATACATTGTAATCAGAGTCGCCATGGTCGGCTTTTGTTTATCAGTTAACACTAAGTTTTCTTCATATAAAGGAATTTCTTTTGTTTGACGTTTGACGTTTCCATGAAATATGATATGATTAGCACTCGCAGCGATGATATAAAATATACGATAGATCATTCTACTCGTCTCAGTTTTGAAAGCAAGATCTTTGGACCAATAGGTCTTATTCAGAGCAAATGTCACCTTACTTTGTAAGTGTCGAATAGTGAGCCATATTGAGCCACGATATCAATCTAATTACTTAACCAAACCAATTGGTGTTAGATCTAACTGAGATAATTAGTTTGTGTACCGATAACATAGGATTATATGGTCAACTTATGATATTAGAGCGTGCAAAACGCCCCTTACCTAGAACTCTGAAAGAGGGAACAGCTCTAATACTAGAGCATGCAAAACACCCTTACAAAGTGTACCTATAACTCCGAAAGAGGGAACAACTCTGATATTAGAGCATGCAAAACGCCCCTTATCTAGAGCTCTGAAAGAAGGAACAGCTCTGATATTAGAGCTTGCAAAACGCCCCTTATCTACAGCTCTGAAAGAGGGAACAGCTCTCATAGTAGAGAAAGCAAAATGTCCCTTACCTAGAACTCTTGCTTTTCGTATCGTTGCCACTTCTCCCCTTACCTAGAGCTCTGAAAGAGGAAACAGCTCTTGATGTTGGTATCGTTGACTCTTCTTAATCTAATTGATCGAATTATTATTAGTTTTCACCGTTTGTAATGGCAAGATGGTGGTGAATTTATATTGAAGTTAACCCTCGCAGATCTGTTTTGAGTTGAATTTTAAATGAAACAGAAACCTTTTTTCACGAAAACCATATGCTCTAAAACTATTGTTCTCAATAATCCGATTGGTCGGAAGTATATTCATTCTCGAAATTGACAAATCAGAAGTCTTATTTGGAGCATGGAGTTCATTTCTGAACACCGAGAACGTTCTAAGAGTTTTATAGTTTCGGGCAGTGTTTTTGTGTATTTTTTCGTGAACATCGACTATCATCCATCCTAGAATGCATTATTGCATTCAATCGACACTTATTACATGTAGAGTTTGACGAGAAAATAAATTTATTTTCGATTTCGGTTTGCATGGAAAATTAGTGAAAAAGACTGGGTTTTCGCATATCGTGTTTCGGTTTCAGTGTCTATTGCACGCAGTGATAATCGGACGAACAATGTTTCCACGATGAATATTCAAAAGGTACAAACGATAGACTTCAATTTAACTGTGACAGACAGATCAACTGTTTGCTCTAAAACAGTGATACATGTACATTGGACTCTCCTTAACTCGAATATAAGATAATTTGAACATAACAATTAACTCGAACATGTGATAAATCGAAAATAACGATAAACACGAACATGTGATAATTCGAACATAACGATAAACTCGAACATGCGATCAATCGAACATGTGATAATTCGAATATAACGATTAACTCGAACATGTGATAATTCGAACATAACGATAAACTCAAACATGTGATAATTCGAACATAACCATAAACTCAAACATGTTATCAACCGAACATGTGATAATTCGAATATAACGATTAACTCGAACATGTGATAATTCGAACATAACGATTTACTAGAACATGTGATAATTCGAACATAACGATTTACTAGAACATGTGATAATTCGAATATGATGATTAACTCGAACATGAGATAATTCGAACAAATCGATAAACCCGAACATGTTATCAACCGAACATGTGTTAATTCGAATATAACGATTAACTCGAACATGTGATAATTCGAATATAACGATTAACTCGAACATGTGATAATTCGAACATAACGATTTACTAGAACATGTGATAATTCGAACATAACGATTAACCAGAACATGTGATAATTCGAACATACGATTAACTCGAACATGTATGTACATTATGCAATGGCTACATTGTACGTAGATAAACTATATCAGCATCTGTAAAACACAATACTATATGGTTTACCCACGAACATGTTGTCATTGTGTATTATATGTTCAATCTAGCTGATTTTTAGATCACCTTAGTCGAACAAAGTAATTTATTCTCCCCACTTTCTGTCGGTCGTCTGTTTGCCCGTCTTAATTTTCAACATCAAATGACATCTACACCTAAACGTAGATATTGTGTAAGTGTTAGTTTCGGTCAGGCTCAGAGGTACACATTATATTCTAAGTAATAACTATACTGAGTGGGTTAATACTTGTTGGTGACTTTGCGCAGGCTGATTATTCAAGTGTTCCGATACTAAATTATTGTACACAAATCCCTACCACAGTGATATAGCATATATGTGTCCTAAAGTAATAGATATGCATAAACAAACAGAAGTAACAATAAAGAAGGAGATAATATCCTGATTCATTTTTTATATAAATATTGAAAGATTAATTTCCCTTTATCGGAAAAAATACGAACATCTATACCTTTGCTCCTTTTTCTGCTACCATTTCGGTGGTGTAGTGGTAGAGCGTCCGCCTCGGGTTGAAGAGGTCGCAGCTTCGACCCCCGGTCGGTTCATACCGAACACTTTTAAAATGGTGGTAATGGCTGCCCTCCCATGGTTACAGGGTTAGCATTACGACTGGCTGGTTAGTATCAGGATACATGGACCAGAAGTACAGGTAACTTATAAAGGAAACGCCGTAATGTTACTGAACAAATGTTGATAGCGGCGTAATGAACCAAACAATCAATCAACCCATTGTTATTATGCTTGTCGTATTTTCATTGTGTTTGGAGGGCGTAGATTTGACGAGAACATAGAAGTTAGCATACAATTGTTAGAACATTCCATATACTAGTTTCCAATTTAAAAATCAAAACAAAACTCATTGTGAGGAGCAGTGATATAGTAGGGTTTCCGGGTACCAAATATCAATAAAGATGACCCTGTGTAGGTTCTGTATAACGCACGCCATTATTGTTTTGAGAGAATTAGCAGCTCTTCAATTTTTCACTACCCCCCCCCCCCCCCCCCCCCCCCCTGCGTTTTTGTTTGGTGATTTTTGGAATAAAGGGTCAAATTGATCTTTCTGTCCTACTTTGTTCACACTGTTTTATACCACTTTTGTAGCCAATTCTTTCCATAATATGGACTGAGAGTGTGACTTCCAGTCATTTTCCTACAATTCCGGCACTCCTTAATACAGTAAAACCCTTATTATTGAACCAGTATGGATATTATGAGACATAATGAGAGAATAAAAGTTGGGGTGTCCCAGGAAAAAGAAAATCAGCTTTCAACTGTGTTATGCCACCTTTTATAAATGAAGCAACCGTTTTAGGTCACTAACACATGTTTCAACTAAAGAGTGTTCCAGAGTCTCTATTTGGGGTAACAAGAACGGCCAGTTTACAGACATAAAGTTGCCGATTGATAAAAGTAGAAAGACATAAATATATTTGTGACATACTGATCTGATCAGTCATGTGGATGTATAAACAACAAAATCTGTAGAAGACGATTTTCGAACACATCAAGATAAACATATTTAACATTTAAATGAAAGAAAGTAACTTTATTGAAATGTGGCAGAAGAATCTTTGCTTACCATGAATGTTTTGAAATACCGTATGCTGTATATATATATATATATATAAATTGCATAAACTACAAGTAACAAACTATGAAGAATTTTTTTAAAACATGTCAACAATGTATATAAATATGTGAAGAAAACATGCAGAAAGTTCAATGAAGAAAGAACTCAAATCGGGCATTGTTTTTTCTACTAAAGTATCATGTACACCGCGACGAATTTCTAGTCGTGTCTTGCATTTTTCTACATTCAACGTTTGAAGGAAACGGAACACATCACCCATGTTTTCTGGATGATCTCAAAAATGCGGCGAGATTAAAGCTTTTCCGTAAAAGTCGCCAGATGAAGTAAAATGTACGGCTCGTTTCGGAAATAAAGAATGCCGGCGATAATCGCTCTGTATTCAGTTGTTATGAAATAGTTTGTTTACGGAATTAAACGATTAATCTCGGCGATAGCCGTAGATATAAAATAATTGGAATTTCCCAGGAATTCTAAAAATAGACTATTGCAATTTATACAATGGCAGTTCTTTTAACACTATGTGTTCTAAAACTATATTAATCTTGCTTTATGAACCGACAGATACATTAATTTTGATTCTCGAAGTGTAGACAATCAGCGGTGTAATCAAAGGTTTCTGTGTATATATGATCATTGATGTGACCCATATTAACGATTAACTCTTTCCCACATACACACACTTAGCTTACGATGACAATAAAAACGTCTGGGCAAATATATTGAACATTTCTATCAATAAAAGTATAATTACTTAATAGAGTTGAAAACATTGTTGCAAAAGGGGAAATTACTAATCAAGAGCTATTTCGCCTTTTTCCACAACGTTTCGTAAGCCGTCAGATTTAGATTAGTCAAGATGTTTGTGCATTTGGGAAAGGGTAAACAGACAAGGGTGTGTATACAAATTCAAAATGGCGACGTCTTTAACATCGGACACCTCGCACGATTTTCCCTGTACTTCTTGTGCCGAGGATGATATCAACAAGGAAGCCGATGTGTTGTGTGTTACGTGTAATCAGTACTTTTGTAAGGGATGTTTGAAATTTCACAATCGCGTGGCTGGTGCGAAAGATCATCAGTGTATCGACAAGAAAGAATTTGGACACGCTACGACAGTAAAAAGTCAAACAGGAAAACCTGACCTTCCAATTGAGATATGTACCAAACATCATGGAAAACTTATAGACATGTTTTGTGAGGACCATGATTTGGTAGGATGTAGTGTGTGCATGGCCCTGGATCACAGGTTAGTAGATATTTGTTAAATCAGTTGACCTCCGTATTGTACAAAATAAAGATGATTGATTGATTGCTGAGTGTGTATCCACAACATTCTTTGAGACACGAATGTGTCGTTTTTAGCTCACCGGTGAGTTGTTGTGGTCGCCCGTCGTCCGTAGTTTGTCGTCAACAATTTGCTCGTTAACACTCTAGAGGCCACTTATATCATCCAATATTCAGGAAAATTATTCAGTATATCTTGCTGATTTCTATGCAAAGTTCGTATATGGGTCATGGCGGGGAAAAGAACTAGGTCAAATTGTAGAAAAATCTTGTTAACACTATGGAGATTGCATTTTTTTCTCCAGCTGCTTGAAACGTTGTAAGTAAGTTTGTCTTGGTGATATATAGGTCAATATCGAATTTGGCTAATGTTGGGTCAAGAACTAGTCACAAGGCCAAATTGCAGGAAAATCATGTTAACACTCGGGAAGCCGCAATTTCAGCTTGAGCAAGTTGAAACTTTGTCAGAACATGGGTCATGTCCGGTCAGAAACTAGGTCACTAGGCCAAATTGTAGAATAATCTTCTATATAGACCGCATTTTTTACTTGAGCAGCTTGGTACTTTGAAACTTTGAAACTTTGTCAGATAGTTTGTCTTGATGATAGTTAGGCCAAGTTCGACTATGGGTCATGCTGAGTCAAAATCTAGGTCATTCAGCCAAATTGAAGGAATTTCTTGTTAACACTCTGGAAGGCGTTTTTTTTTAAAGTTCAGCTTGTTGGAACTTTACCAGAATGTTTGTATTGATGATATCTAGGCTAAAATCGAATATGTTCAGGTCAAAAACTAGGTCACTAGGCCATATGAAGAACAATCTTGTTAACACGCTAGAAACCGCATTTTTTACTTAAAAATGTTAATTTCTTTTCAGAATATTTGTCTTGATTATATAAAGACTTAGGTTGAATATCTGTTATGTCCGGTCAAATATTAGGTCACTAGTCCAATATTGAGAAAAGTCTTGTTAACACTCTAGACTAGAGACCATATTTTTTTCTCAAATGTTCCTTGGGGTGAGCATCCAGGGCCTCATGGCCCTCTTGTTGTCGGTGTTTAATATTAGAGTGTGTGTGCATGGCCCTTGGTCACAGGTTGGTAGATATTTGTTAAATCAGTTGACCTCTGTATTATACAACATAGAGAAATGATTGATTGGTTGCTGAGTGTGTATCCACAACATCATTGGAGACACGAGTTTGTCGTTTTTTTTTTCGGTTTTTATACGCCCGTCCAGTATGTTGCCGCCCAATAACTTTAGAAGCTTTTATCCAATCATAACCACATTTAGTCAGAATGTGTATTGGCATAATATCTTGAGACAAGTTCGATAACTAGCCATATCGCTATAGTCACTCGAGAGTTATGACCCTTTCATGATATAAATTACCTAAAATCGGTCTTGTCTGCTCAATAACTTTAGAAGGATTGTCCAATCATCACCAAATTTGGTCAGATTGTGTATTTATATAATATATTGGACAAGTTATATTTATATAATATATTGGAAAAGTTATATTTATATAATATCTTGGACAAATTTGATAACTAGCCATATCGCCCTTGTCACTTGAGAGTTTTCGCCCTTTAATTATAGAAATTACCTAAATTTGGTCTTGTCTGCTCAATAACTTTAGGAGCCTTTATCCAATCACCACCAAATTTAGTCAGAATGTGTGTGTATTGGCATAATATCTTGGACAAGTTCGATAACTAGTCATATCGGTTGAGTCCTTCGAGAGTTATCGCCCTTCAATTATAGAAAATACCTAAAATTGGTCTTGGTCTAAAGAACGTATCACTAGTTTCACAACGTAACCCGACTATTCAGAGTTATGGCCCTTGTATTACTTAAATTACATAACGTTTACGTTGTACATGCTGTAACTCGAATACATTTTATTTGATCATCACCAAATTTAGACAATATGTTGATGGGCTGAATATCTTGGTCAGGTTCGATAACTAAACACGTTACCTTAGTCACTTATGTCCCTCGAAATTGTCAAAACTGTATTAACAGTGTCCGCTCTCTAAATTTGCCTGACGTACAACCAATTATTACTATACTTGGTCTCAACAAAACAGGACGGGCGTATTTTGTGACAGTTGGCGCTCTTCTTTTACTTAAAGAATCTGGTAAAAGTTGTGCATGCAACTACATTAAGAGTCCATATCTCAGTAACTACTTGATGCATTGCATTAAAACTGTATACAACCCCTTCCAACTATCACACCTTTGTTAAGGTTCATCAAGTAAGACAGGTCTATCCTGTATTTAATGCAAGTTATGGCCCTTTTTATACACCCGTTTTAAAAACGGGGCATATTATAGTTTTACCTGCGGCGAATGGGCGGGCGGCGTGCAGTATCTTGTCCGCCCAATACATTTAGAAGACTTTGCCAATCACCAACAAATTTTGTCAGAATGTGAACTGGCATAATATATTGGACAAGTTTGATAACTAGCCATACCGCACTGGTCACTCGAGAGTTATCGCCCTTTAATTATAAAAAATGCCTAAAATTGGTCTTGTCTGCTCAATACCTTTAGGAGCCTTTATTCAATCATCACCAAATTTGGTCAGAATGTGTATTGGCATTATATCTTAGACATGTTCAATAACAGCTATATTGCTTTAGTCACTCGATAGTTATCGCCCTTTTATTTCAGAAATTACTTCGAAATGGCCAAAACTGTATAAAAAGTGTCCGCTTTCTAAATTTGCCTGACGTACAACCAAGTATCACTATACTTGGGCTAAAAAAAGCAGGTCGGGCTTATGTTGTGACAGTTGGCGCTCTTGTTCTTATTAAATTATCAAAGATTAAACGTGCAGTCATGGTCAGATGAGTTTTACACATTTAGTAGACATGGTTAGATGAGTTTACACATTTAGTGGTCATGGTCACATGAGTTTACCCATTTAGTAGTCATAGTCAGATGAGTTTACCCATTTAGTAGTCATAGTCAGATGAGTTTACACATTTTGTAGTCATGGTCAGATGAGTTTACACATTTAGTAATCATGGTAAGATGAGTTTACACATTTAGTAGTCATGGTAAGATGAGTTTACACATTTAGTAGTCATAGTCACATGAGTTTACCCATTTAGTAGTCATAGTCAGATGAGTTTACACATTTTGTAGTCATGGTCAGATGAGTTTACACATTTAGTAATCATGGTAAGATGAGTTTACACATTTAGTAGTCATGGTCAGATGAGTTTACACATTTTGTAGTCATGGTCAGATGAGTTTACACATTTTGTAGTCATGGTAAGATGAGTTTACACATTTAGTAATCATGGTCAGATGAGTTTACACATTTTGTAGTCATGGTCAGATGAGTTTATACATTTAGTAATCATGGTAAGATGAGTTTACACATTTAGTAATCATGGTTAGATGAGTTTACACATTTAGTAATCATGGTCAGATGAGTTTACACATTTTGTAGTCATGGTAAGATGAGTTTACACATTTAGTAATCATGGTAAGATGAGTTTACACATTTAGTAGTCATGGTCAGATGAGTTTACACATTTTGTAGTCATGGTCAGATGAGTTTACACATTTAGTAATCATGGTAAGATGAGTTTACACATTTAGTAATCATGGTCAGATGAGTTTACACATTTTGTAGTCATGGTCAGATGAGTTTACACATTTAGTAATCATGGTAAGATGAGTTTACACATTTAGTAGTCATGGTCAGATGAGTTTACATATTTAGTGGTCATGGTCAGATGAGTTTACACATTTTTATTCATGGTCAGATGAGTTTACACATTTAGTAGTCATGGTCAAATGAGTTTACATATTTAGTAGTCATGGTCAGATGAGTTTACATATTTAGTGGTCATGGTCAGATGAGTTTACATATTTAGTGGTCATGGTCAGATGAGTTTACACATTTTTATTCATGGTCAGATGAAGTTACACATTTAGTAGTCATGGTCAGATGAGTTTACACATTTAGTAGTCATGGTCAGATGAGTTTACATATTTAGTGGTCATGGTCAGATGAGTTTACACATTTTTATTCATGGTCAGATGAAGTTACACATTTAGTAGTCATGGTCAGATGAGTTTACATATTTAGTGGTCATGGTCAGATGAGTTTACACATTTTTATTCATGGTCAGATGAAGTTACACATTTAGTAGTCATGGTCAAATGAGTTTACATATTTAGTAGTCATGGTCAGATGAGTTTACATATTTAGTGGTCATGGTCAGATGAGTTTACATATTTAGTGGTCATGGTCAGATGAGTTTACACATTTTTATTCATGGTCAGATGAAGTTACACATTTAGTAGTCATGGTCAGATGAGTTTACACATTTAGTAGTCATGGTCAGATGAGTTTACATATTTAGTGGTCATGGTCAGATGAGTTTACACATTTTTATTCATGGTCAGATGAAGTTACACATTTAGTAGTCATGGTCAGATGAGTTTACATATTTAGTGGTCATGGTCAGATGAGTTTACACATTTTAATTCATGGTCAGATGAGTTTACATATTTAGTGGTCATGGTCAGATGAGTTTACACATTTTTATTCATGGTCAGATGAAGTTACACATTTAGTAGTCATGGTCAGATGAGTTTACATATTTAGTAGTCATGGTAAGATGAGTTTACACATTTAGTGGTCATGGTCAGATGAGTTTACACATTTTTATTCATGGTCAGATGAGTTTACACATTTAGTAGTCATGGTCAGATGAGTTTACACATTTAGTAGTCATGGTCAGATGAGCTTACATATTTAGTAGTCATGGTCAGATGAGCTTACATATTTAGTAGTCATGGTCAGATGAGTTTACACATTTAGTAGTCATGATCAGATGAGTTTACATATTTAGTGGTCATGGTCAGATGAGTTTACACATTTAGTTGTCATGGTCAGATGAGCTTACACATTTAGTAATCATGATCAGATGAGTTTACACATTTAGTAGTCATGGTCAGATGAGCTTACATATTTAGTAGTCATGGTCAGATGAGTTTACACATTTAGTTGTCATGGTCAGATGAGCTTACATATTTAGTAGTCATGATCAGATGAGTTTACACATTTAGTTGTCATGGTCAGATGAGCTTACACATTTAGTAATCATGATCAGATGAGTTTACACATTTAGTAGTCATGGTCAGATGAGCTTACATATTTAGTAGTCATGGTCAGATGAGTTTACACATTTAGTAGTCATGGTCAGATGAGCTTACATATTTAGTAGTCATGGTCAGATGAGTTTACACATTTAGTAGTCATGGTCAGATGAGCTTACATATTTAGTAGTCATGGTCAGATGAGTTTACACATTTAGTAATCATGATCAGATGAGTTTACACATTTAGTAGTCATGGTCAGATGAGCTTACATATTTAGTAGTCATGGTCAGATGAGTTTACACATTTAGTGGTCATGGTCAGATGAGTTTACATATTTAGTAGTCATGGTAAGATGAGTTTACACATTTAGTGGTCATGGTCAGATGAGTTTACACATTTTTATTCATGGTCAGATGAGTTTACACATTTAGTAGTCATGGTCAGATGAGTTTACACATTTAGTAGTCATGGTCAGATGAGTTTACATATTTAGTAATCATGGTCAGATGAGTTTACACATTTAGTAGTCATGGTCAGATGAGTTTACACATTTAGTAATCATGGTCAGATGAGTTTACATATTTAGTAGTCATGGTCAGTTGACTTTGCATATTTAGTAGCCATGGACAGATGAGTTTACATATTTAGTAGTCATGGTCAGATGAGTTTACACATTTTGTAGTCATGGTCAGATGAGTTTACACATTTAGTAATCATGGTCAGATGAGTTTACATATTTAGTAGTCATGGTCAGTTGACTTTGCATATTTAGTAGCCATGGACAGATGAGTTTACAAATTTAGTAGTCATGGTCAGATGAATTTACATATTTAGTAGTCATGGTCAGATGAGTTTACACATTTAGTAGTCATGGTCGGATGAGTTTACATATTTAGTAGTCATGGTCAGATGAGTTTACACATTTAGTAGTCATGGTCGGATGAGTTTACATATTTAGTAGTCATGGTAAGATGAGTTTACACAATTAGTAGTCATGGTCAGATGAGTTTACACATTTCGTAGTCATGGTCAGATGAGTTTACACATTTCGTAGTCATGGTCAGATGAGTTTACATATTTAGTGTAAACGCTCTTTTCAAAAATACAAGCCATTCACATCAGTCTATCTACATGTTTTTTTTTTACCTTCTCGCACCAGTACCTCACACGTTATTCTTCCTGTGTAATGCATACAAATTTATAGACGTTTGATACATTTGGTGGAAGAGGAATGACGCTGTCATAACTATAGTTGTCAATTATTGAAAAACAGCTGCGGTGCTGTAGTGGTAAGAGATCCAGCCTCGAGGGCGGGAAACCTTTTTTCGATCAACGGTCCGGTTACAACAAATACTTCCCTCCTTGGCTCTGTTGGTAGCAGTGATAGCGTTACGACTGATGCCCAGATGTAAGGATACTCTTAGAAACACTACTTCTTATGTACTATGGCAATTCGGTGATATGAATCAAATACAGTTGAAATCAGACTAAAACACCATACAAAAACAAACACTAATTGGAAAAAACTGATCGAAATATCAACTCACAACCTCAGGATTAACAGCCCAGGTCTAAATTATCACAGCTGACAAATGAGCCGACCCACAAGAAAACCAACATTGTGGACTCTGCGTAATGTATCGACCCGGATCAGCGCGCAGGTTAATACGGACAGGCACTTTTCGCCTCCTGTGAATTTTCTGTTTCAGGAATCATAACTCTATACATCTATCCACATGAGACGCAATGTGTCGGCCCGGATTAGAGTGCGCGTACTGCGCAGGCTGATCTTGATCGATACATTACGCCGAGTCCATAATGTTGATTTTCTCATGGAAGGGCTTAAATTATCTTTTCATAATAATCACTTTTAACCCTTTCCCACATGAAACAAACCTACAGCAGAAGACTTTGAAAACATACACGTAAAAATTGGAAACTCCCTTTAAATGAAAGTACAATAATTGAATAGAGTTGAAAACATTTTGACAAAAGGAGAAATTGCCAGTTTTGAGCAATTTCTTCTTTTGTCTCCATGTTTTCAAAAAGCCGTCTGCTGCAGAGGTGTCAGAAAGTGTCTATATGAGGGAAAGCGTAAATTAAGGCACAAACATGCCCTTGTCCTCCTTATGATTGTAGCGCTTCGTCACGTCTTTAATAGAAATATGTCATAACCAATGAAGTGCGTAAGGAAGAGTCTTGATATTTCATACATTGTTGAATATTGGATTATCATTGAAATATAACAGACCACTACCTTCCATGTTGGTGTATCCTGAAAATACAACTGGCCAATATTTGTGTGTGTTTATCAAGACAATAAAGCTGACCAATATTTTCTGGGTTAATCATGAATTTTTTGCTGACCTCTTGTTAGTGGTTAAATATATAGCAGACCACTATCTTTTGGGCTTAGCTGCCTGTACGAAAACTTACAGGCGGAATCCACCCGGAATCTCACCTAGAATCCAGGCGGACAAAACGTGATTCTCCAGGCGGACTAGAGTCCGGGCGAATTAAACTTGGTTGACACGGAATTCTATTTTGAGTAACATTAAAGAAGGAAATTGGCCGAAATATTTAAATTAGTCCGGGTCATGTGACCATGTCCGGGCGGAATCCTACGAAATTATTCCACCCGGAAATTTATGCAGGTGGAAAAGATTCCGGGCGGAATTGTTCTGTCTTGGCGGAATTCTCAAAAATCCGGGCGGATTTCTAAAATATCCGGGCGGATTTTTAGACTGTCCAGGCGGATTTTTAGAATATCCATATTACAGCCGCGGACGACCGACAAAAAGTGATCAGAATAGCTCACCTTGAGCCACCTTGAGCCGTTGGCTCAGGTGATCTAAAAATCCTGGAAACTGCCTGGCAGCTAGGATTTTTAATCCTGGTTGTCTTGGGAAAATCTTGGAAAAATCCTAGGTCCATGATTATACCCAGAGCTAGGATTTTGGATATTCCCAGGATATTTCCAGGATCTAATTAGTCGCCGGGCAGAAGCCCGCGACTTCTATTTTTAATAGCTTTTCGGAAATCACATGGGAGGGCGGCTTATTATTAGAAAGAAACAAATCTAGATGATTTGAACATATTACAATTGTGGTTGTTTACGAACACTAATAAATGACACATCTAAAATGAAATAAATATTCCGATTTTTTAATGTTTGCATTTTTTTTTATTTCACTCGCATTTAAGTTTTTTGTCTTATTTACGAAGACAAAAGTGGTCCCTTCAAGACGTGAACCAACACCCCCTAATGCAGACTCTTATGTGTCATCATTGAGGTCAATTTCGGATTCTCCTTTTAATAGCAATTTTAACTTACTAAATGTTGTTTTCATGTTCAAAGAGATGTCTTGATTTGTGTAGAATTCATTTAATAATGTTAATCCATGAATATCTAAAGTAGGAACTGTTTCTAAGCTAAATATAGACCCTATTCTGTTGTGTAGTTTCGTGACCTTTAACATCGATTTTCGCGCATGCGCATTTCGATATGAAAAAGCGAGTGATATTATTTTATTTTAGACAAGTACAAGACGAATGTTTGACGCAAAGCGTCAAAGAGAAGCCGCAATATTTCGTTGTACATGTAGAAATAAGAAAAAAAGAACATTTTTAAATCCACAAACAATAGAACAATTTAAACTGTAGACGGTAATGCTGATATATTTCTCCTTTTGAAGACTTTTGTGTGTTTTCTTCAAATTACCTCCCTTTAAAGCAATACCAGGATATTTACCTTGTGATTGGAATAAGATTGACAAACATTGAAATTATATGAATGAATACTATTATTTAAATAAGTAACAACAGCAAAATTAAATTTAAGCCAGATAAATGTGTACTCATTTCGTTAATTTTTTATAGATACCCTAATGTATAGGTATGAATATAAACTTTATAAGCAAATGTTTTCATTTCAACGTTCCTAATGTTTGAATAGACTAAGGAAAGTCAAGAATACATAAATAAATCAATGCAGTCTTTTCCGGCGACATTGATGCCTTGCATCAACTTTCTCTTGTAATAGTAATTATTTCACCTGTACGAAATAGTCTGGGCAGACTAAAACCAGATTCTGTACAGAATAAAATACAGAAACTGTGCAGCAGTCTCTGTACAGAAACAAATCTGGTTCATTGAGACATAGTTGAACCAGAATTCTATAAATAGAATTTTCAAATGGAGACAAAGAGCAAAATCTGTACAGAATTTCGCGAAATATTTAAATTAGGCAGAAAATAATTATGTGCAGAAAAAAATTCTGGGTGTAGAAATATTCTGTCCTGAAAAAATATGGGTGCAGACAAATTCTGGCCAGAAAAAAATCTGTACAGAATTAATTATGTATGGAAGAAAAATACTAAAAATTTGCAATTATATTCCCTTTCCCACTTGAAGACACATTTGCAGCAGAAAACCTGTGATAACATTGTTGAAAAAGGAGGGATTGTTTGAAACAAGCAGTTTCTCCTTCTGATGTTTTTCAAAGATATTCAACTATTGGACATAATTGAAAACATTAAATTGTGACAAAAGGATAAATTTCTTAATGAAAATTTCGCAAAAAAAGAAGATGTAAGTAACATAATATTTTATTTAAGTTTAAACACAATCATTTTCTTTTAAACAACAATATAACAAATGATAAATGTATAATTTACAAAGATAACTAGAACTATCACTGAAGATGACAAATAACCCCAAAACAGCACCTTGACCTACACCATAACTTAATAAGTAAAAGGGCCATAGCTCTGTAAAACAAGAGGGCCATGAGGCCCTGGAATAGCTCACCTGAGAATGGGCTATTTAAGACATAACTCTCTCATGCTCAAGCCAAACATGTGGCTTCCAGAGTGTCAACAAGATTTCCCTTAAATTTGGTCTAGTGACCTAGTTTTTGACATGACATGACCCATATTCGAACTTGGCCTAGATATCATCAGGACAAACTTTCTGATAAAGTTTCAACATGCTCAAGTTTAAAATGCGGCTTCAAGAGTGTTAACGAGATTTTCCTTAAATTTGGCCTAGTGACCTAGTTTTTGACCGGACATGACCCATATTCGAACTTGGCCTAGATATCAAAAGACAAACTTTCTAATAAAGTTTCAACATGCTCACTTCAATTTGGCCTAGTGACCTACTTTTTGACCGGACATGACCCATATTCGAACTTGGCCTAGATATCATCAAGACAAACTTTCCGACAAAGTTTCAACATGGCTATTACTTAGACAAATATTCTGACAAAGTTTCAACATGCTCAAGCCAGAAATGTGGCTTCTAGAGTGTAATCAAGATTTTCCTTAAATTTGGCCTAGTGACCTAGTTTTTGACCGGACATGACCCATATTCGAACTTGGCCTAGATATCAAAAGACAAACTTTCTAATAAAGTTTCAACATGCTCACTTCAATTTGGCCTAGTGACCTTTTTGACCGGACATGACCCATATTCGAACTTGGCCTAGATATCATCAAGACAAACTTTCCGACAAAGTTTCAACATGCTCAAGCAAAAAATGCGGCTTCAGGAGTGTTAACAAGATTTTCCTTAAATTTGACCTAGTGACCTAGATTTTGACCCCACATGACCCAGTTTCGAACTTGGCCTAGAGTTGATCGAGATATATGTTCTGATAAACTTTTATAAAGATTGGATGCAAAATGTTGCCTCTAGTGAATTAACAAGCAAATGTTGACGACGAACGACGGACAAAAGGCGATCACAATAACTCACCTTGAGCACTACGTGCTCTGGTGAGCTAATAACATGCAGTTATAAGACCTTTAGGATATGCACATCTCTTGGTATAGAAGCTTCATGTAAAATTGTATTGAATTCTTCGAAGGTGGTATAATTATTCAATTTCATAAATGGTTTTAAATCATAAACTGTAGCAACGTCTTGTTTCTGTTTCCTTGCTTGCCCAGGATTTCTTGCTTGATCCATTATTCAAGTGCATGCCAACAATAATGTATGTATCAGCATCTGAAATTTAAAAAAAAAAAGATTTAAAATATTTTTGCATGGACATATTCAAGGCAGCTTTTTTTTGTGTGGGAAAGGGTTAAATGAAAAAACACCTCAAATAAGTCCAAAACACCTCAAATAAGTCCTACTGTAAAAAATTGGATTTTATCCTGCAATATCCGAAAATGAATTAGTCCGAATACAACGCTAGTTATCAAGCAAGCTCTAAACATCCGGTTTAGAAAAACCTGTGAAAAAAGGTGGAAATATCAAATATTAAGGACAGAATAACGTAAGATTATATTTTATAAGTAATTTTTAACAAATAATCATATCTATTAGAATTATAGACCAAAAACTACGATGAAGATTTAAATATTACGCTCACAGAAAAACAGAGGTTACGACAGATGTTACGACAAAGATCATGAAAATATATCTTTTGAAGATTGATAAAGTATAAATTTCATAAGAAAGATAATATTTATTGCAATAGTAATATATTATTGTTTTAACACGTATTATTTTGAGGTATTTATTGAGTTAATAGGACTTTAAAACCGATTTGTCACTTTGTTGACAAAGACATAAAATGGCGGCCACTCGCGTAGTGAACACGATTCGGACTAGAATTGCTATGCATTTGTCAATTTCCGGCCGATTTCAAGAATTTATATATTAAAATAAAGCTCAGATTATAAGGTTTAATTTGATATTGATTAGAAAAAACATACCTGGTAGTTATGAGGCGAACACCGCATCGTCTCTCGGAATCCATTAACACTAGAAATCGCGGTCATTCAAATTTCCCAACAGATTTCAAATTCTCATCTGATTGGATGGTTTGACCGTTATAAACACGCGTTCGTAAGTGTGACTCTGACACTGAAATATCATCCGTCCCTACACATTTGTAGCAAGTAAAACTAAAAAACTATTGAAATGAAAATGAAATATGAGATGGAAGTTTAAACATAATGTTCTGTGCAAAGGATAACAATATTTTAATATACTACACTTTTTGATAATATTTTGAACAAAACAGTTAGACACATAAATTAAATTGTTCCAGAGCTTCTGAAATTTACACATTATATTTAAAAGTCCTAGGTACTCTTGGTTATCCTGGAATTTGCATTGTAAAAGTCCTGGTAATTGCAGTTGAAAAGTAAAAGTCTTGATACACCTGGAATTATCCTGGTCCTAGCTCCCAGGATATTCCAGGATCCTGGCTTATCCTGGCAGCCAAGATACTCATTCCAGGATTACCTGGGAGTCCCAGGAAAATCCCAGGATTTTTTTTTACCTAGGAATAATTTCTGCACGGTAGCTGAGTATGATTATATATATATACTATATTGAAAATCAATAAAATCTACATTAAATCAGCAAAAAGCTAATTTTTAGCTCGCCTATTCGAAGAAATAGGGGAGCTTATGTTATCACCCCGGCGTTGGCGTTGGCGTCCGCGTTGCCAGCTTGGTCAAACCTTTGCGTGCAAGGCCTTTTCTCAGACACTGTGTATGCTGTTGCTTTGAAACTTCACACACTTATTCAGGATCATTAGGGGACCTTGTATGTCAAGTCCCATAACTCTGGAATGGATTTTGACTGAATTGTGCCCCTTTTTCGACTTAGAAATTTGGTCAAACCTTTGCGTGCAAGGCCTTTTCTCAGACACTGTGTATGCTGTTGCTTTCAAACTTCACACACTTATTCAGGGTCATTAGGGGACCTTGTATGTCAAGTCCCATAACTCTGGAATGGATTTTGACTGAATTGTGCCCCTTTTTCGACTTAGAATTTTAGTCAAACCTTTGCGTGCAAGGCCTTTTCTCAGACACTGTGTATGCTGTTGCTTTGAAACTTCACACACTTATTCAGGATCATTAGGGGACCTTGTATGGCGTTGGTATCAGCGTTGCCAGGTTAAGATTTGCATGCAAGTATTGAAAATTTGTGATATCTTGCAATAAATAATAGTGTGTGGTTTTATCTGATACTGATACTGTAAGTCTTCGGTATTATGTTCACTATTGGCATACATCGTATATAAACCAATTTACAGATTTAAAAGGCCTGTATGGACTTGGTTAACATTTGCATGGAAGTATTGAAAAGGTGTATTATCTTGCAATAGGTGATACTGTGTGACTTTACCTAATGCTATAACTGTTCTGAAGTAGGCCCTGATAGACGATGGCCCTGATAGGCGAGCTATATTGTCCTCCGACAACTCTTGTTATATATCATATCAGGGACATAGATAAGATCTAATGAATAAACCTAATGAATTTGATGAGTCCAAAGTGTCTAGTACTGAACATTTCTAAGTATGATATTTCCGTGTGAATTGTAACATTTTGTTGCTCTTTTTTTTTTCTAAGTATAAAATTTCCGTGTTCTCAAAATTTAAGTATTAAAAATCCGTGTTAAGATAGAAATTCCGGGCGTAAAAATTGTTAAGATTTAAAAATCCGTGTTGAAGTTGAAATTCCGGGCAGAATGTCCACACGGACTTTTGCCATGATTTCCGTGTCCGCCTGGAATCAGGGCGGAAAATAGTGATTCCGTGTGATTTTCACCCGGAATCCGTCTGGACTCCGCCTGGAATCCGGGTAGATTTTTCATACAGGTGACCACTAACTTGTTGATTTATCATAACTAGTTAGAAGAACACTATCTTGTTGATTAATTGTGAAACTATAACTATTTATTGAAAATTCAAATGCCTTTTTAGGACATCACACAACTTATTGACCATCAAGGGTATGGTCTTGAAATTTCATGTTTGGGATAAGTATGCAAATATAGTTGACTTATATTATTTCTTGAGGAAACGCTTACAGAGTAATGCCTCCTTTTCATAACACGTATTAAACAAGATAGTCCATGACTTATTCACGCCGCTTTCAACAATGTTTAAGTTATATCACGGCATTTTCTGGGTAATTTACCAGTATTATTTCTTTATTTATCCTGACACCAACGAGTCAGTCGTAATGCTACCCTCACAATCTTGAGCGTTAAGGTGATAACGGCATTTGTACAATTTTAAAGTCTTTGGAATGAAGCGACCTTGGGTCGAATCTACGATACCCCGCACTGGAGGCGGACGCTCTTCCACTACACCAATGTGGCGTTCTGAAAATGTTCAAAGTAAATAAATTTAGTGTTTAATGTTTCAAAATGTGTCTACAGTGTGTTTAATAGTGATGAAATTATGGCACTTTTCCAACTGAATAGACAAATGACGTTAGACTTGCAAATTGCCATATGACGAAACTGTAGTGTAATTATACTTTGGCTAATACTTATTGAGATAGTTTCCTTTAAACAGGTGCAACTCTTACAGTGTGTCCCTGTGATTAAGAATTCTGTAAAGCAGATTCCATGTCGATCCTTTAACGTGAATACTCAGGTAGCTGTTTGTCCACACATGTATAAGTTACGTTAACGTTTGATACCTGGAACCCCGCTCTTTTATTTTTATTTTAAATATCCTCGAATATTCGGGCATACTGTCCTAAGTTAACTCTTGTTATCCCCCGCTTTTTCTGTCACACTTCGTTTCCGTACATTAACTGCCACAAATGTGAACCGTTTTTTTTCAAATTTGGTAACAAGGTTAAATGCCTTAAGGGCTAGGCCAAGTCCGATCGTCATTTTCGGCGGACTTTATTCGGTGGAGTTATGGCCCTTAATTAACACAAAATGTCGTTTGTTGCTGTTTCCGTGCAATAACTGCCACAAATGTGAACCGTTTTTTATTTAAACTTGGTAACAAGGTTAAAAGACTTAAGGGCTAGGCCAAGCTCGATCGTCACTTTCAGCAGACTTTATTCGGTGGAGTTATGGCCCCTTAATTAACAAAAAATGTCGTTTGTTCGCTGTTTCCATGCAATAACTGCCAAAAATGTGAACCGTTTTTTTTTCAAACTTGGTAACAAGGTTAAATGCCTTAAGCTAGGCCAAGCTCGATCGTCACTTTCAGCGGACTTTATTCGGTGGAGTTATGGCCCCTTAATTAACAAAAAATGTCGTTTGTTCGCTGTTTCCACGCAATAACTGCCAAAAATGTGAACCGTTTTTTTTTTTCAAACTTGGTAACAAGGTTAAATGCCTTAAGGGCTAGGCCAAGCTCGATCGTCACTTTCAGCGGACTTTATTCGGTGGAGTTATGGCCCCTTAATTAACAAAAAATGTCGTTTGTTCGCTGTTTCCATGCAATAACTGCCACCAATGTGAACCTTTTTTTTTTTCCAAACTTGGTAACAACCTAGGCCAAGCTCGATCGTCACCTTCGGCGGACTTTATTCGGTGGAGTTATGGCCCCTTAATTAACAAAAAATGTCGTTTGTTCGCTGTTTCTGTGCAATAACTGCCACAAATGGGAACCGTTTTTTTTTTCAAACTTGGTAACAACGTTAAATGCCTTAAGGGCTAGGCCAAGTTCGATCGTCACTTTCGGCGGACTTTATTCCTACAATATTTCCTGCAAGCGGGGAGATATAAATTTCATGAATTTGCTTGTTATTACTAATATCAATATCCTTACTTTATTATTCAGAGCATGCAAAGACTGGTTCTACATTGCGGAAATTGCGACTAGTCGAGTTACTGATGAAACTGTTCAAACTGCCAAACAAGATTTGTCAGAGCGTCTTTGTAAAGTCGAACAAGATTTCTGTGGAGTTATGATTTACAAAAAATGTCGTTTGTTGCTGTTTCCGTGCAATTATTGCCACAAATATGAACCGTGCTTTTTTTTTTTCAAACTTGGTAACAAGGTTAAATGCCTTAACAGATAGGACAAGTTCGATCGTCACTTTCGGCGGACTTTATTCCTACAATATTTCCTGCAAGCGGGGGGATATCAATTTCATGAATTTGCTTGTTATTACTAATATCAATATCCTTACTTTATTATTCAGAGCATGCAAAGACTTGTTCTACATTCCGGACATTGCGACTAGTCGAGTTACTGATGAAACTGTTCAAACTGCCAAACAAGATTTGTCAGAGCGTCTTTGTAAAGTCAAGACCTTACGGGATGACCGATATGAACAAAAAACTCGTTTATCAAGTGAGAAAGATTTAGCTTTGGATAGTGTGAAGGAAAGGAGAAAAAAGATTGATGAATACCTAGACAAACGTGAGAATGTCATTTGTAAAGATATTTCTGATAAATACGAAGAATTCTGTGATATTCTAGATGTTGATATTAACACATGTGATGACACCATTACAGTGTTAGAAAAAATGAACACAACATTCCTGATAGAATCGGACACGAACAATGTATCGCAGACGTTTGTTAACATTAAAGGTGTACGGCGAATAGTTAAGGAAGAAGAACAGAGATGGCAAGCATCCAACGACAAAATAATCTATTTGCCTAAAATTAACTTTCAAACAGGAAATGCGATCAGCGATATCTTGAATCCAGAGACAATATTTGGACGTGTCGTAGTAGGAAATGAAAAACCGACAGGCTTACGTCATGTAGAAAATGTGAATATAAGATATCCTGAGGATAAATTCACGTGTGACTGTAGCGACCTTTGTCAGCTTCCTAGCGGTACTTTCATCCTGACAGACTATAACAATAGCAAGGTTAAATCGCTAAAGTATGACACCACATACAAACTGTCTGGTCAACTATCAATGTCTGGCCAACCTTGGGGTGTAAGCGCTGTGAATGAAAACGAGGTGGTTGTCACTATGCCAAAAACAAAGACGGTTACGTTTGTTTCAGTTGATGATGGTTTGTCTATTTTGAACTCGTTCAAAGTAACCGTTAAGTGTACGGGAATAATACACGGTGAAGGTCGATTGTTTATTGGGGACTTCTGGAACTCACTGGTCAATGTGTATGACTTAAAAGGCACGTGTTTGCAAACGATATCCACAAACCAGGCTGGATCAGCATTATTTGGAAAGCCAAATCACATGTGTTTATGGCCAGAGAAACAACAAATAATTGTGGCCGATGCAGCTAAGGGTATAGTTGTTACAGACCTGTCGGGAAAGTTTATCGCTCAATACACGTATACAAACAGAGTCTGGACCCATGGTATATGTTTTGATGATGATGGACATTTGTTCATAGCGGATTGTAAATCAAAGGAAATTATAGCACTTGGTGTCGATAGATCTACCACCACAGTACTTACGACATTTGATAGAAAACCACAAGCAGTACGTTTTCAGAGCAATACAGGGAGGCTTTTCGTCAGTTTTGAAAAAAGTGATTACATCCAAGATTTGTCTGTGGTCTACTGAACTGCTATCGCGTTTTAATGATCTAACAAAGTCTTCACCATAAATCATTTAGCTACTTTGATTACAAATGAACAGTTAATCGATTAAAGTTGTAGACACAGTGACACGGAGCTTGGACAGGTTCGACTGTATACGGGACTATTAGTGCACTATTTGAGTTTACCGGTTACACAATCTAAATCCATTTAGTCAGTTAATAACAAACATACACACACAAACACGCACTCACTCAGGCATGACTACGTGTGCTCGATGTTCTCCTATATCGAACCTCGGTGCATTGGCTACTAGTGTAGATTCAGATCACCCTGCATATTTGTGCAGTCTAATCTAAATATACACTGGTCGCGAAAGGGCCATTGATGTTTTAAAGTGTGGATAGCATGTATACATAATTATCAAACATATATATTATAGCAAGTATATTATTACATGTTTATACATATTTAAGCCATGTCTCGCGAAAAACAAATATGTTTACGAATAAAACAAGTGTTAAGCACGTTTGCATATATATTTAATATATGAGCGGCGTTCTACGAGAACCTACCTCCGGGCATTTACGATCACTGTGTATCCAGATCAGCCTGCGCATTCGTGCAGTTTAATATGAATATATAGATTAATCGCTAAACAGTCGTTGAAACTTTATAGAACCTTCTAATTAACAGTGTCCTTTCGCATCCGATAGTATAACTTCATAATTAGTATATACATGTATATTGTAGCAAACCGATTATCTACACATTTCAGTCATATCACACTTAAACCAACCTTCGGTTTTCAAATAAAATAATGTTACGATGATCAAATCACATACCTTAAATGTCAGATCTAGGTCATAAACGTTCAGTAGATGTTAACAGGATGCTTTTGTGGTGAGATATCAAGTATTTCAAGTATTTCTTTTTGTGGTGAGATAGCTAACATTGAAGATCCTGATCAAACTACACAAACGCGCAGACTGATCTGGATCTTTGCTGGTCTCAAAATCGCCTAGGTCGGTTTTCGTGATACTTGACTCATTTCATAAAACCGCTTTGGTTGGTTCTTCGGGAGAAAAGCGGTTAAAGTACTCTATACTCGTGCAGTTCTTGCGACATCAGAAATCCACACTCTCCGTGCCGATACATTTCCACGAGAAAACGAACATTTTGGAATCTGCGTAAAGTATCGACCAAGATCAGCCTAAGCTAGCTCGAACAGACACTTTTCGCCTCCTGTGGATTATCTGTTTCAGGTATCTTTACTCTATACCTCTATTCCCCTGATACGGAATGTGTCGGCCCGGATTAGCCTGCGCGGACTGCACAGGTTGATCAGGGTCGATACACTAAGTAGAGTTCATAATGTTGGTTTTCTCTTCGAACGGCTCAATTATCTCTTAAAGTTTATTTTATATAATTTCTACGAAGAGATGCATGGAGGCAATAGTTGAACAGTATATCAATACAAATTAAATCGGAGTATGTGTATCAGGTCACCTGAACTATTTTCCCTTATGTGCCTGTAAACATTATTTAAAAGTTTCCATTTGAAAGTTTTGTTCCAATTTCAATGTAGTTAAACGAGCTCAGCAAAGTTAGTTTGATTGGTTAAAACATGTGTCATGTGGGATGAAGCTGGTTTCAATTATATTTGCTTTTAATGCAGATTCACTTTACGTGGGAAGGGTTTCAATTATTTCAATCGGAATATTTAAATTTCCTGTCCGTACTGATCTTGCCTTTAATGGGACACATGCTCAAGTGAGAGATCCAGGGTCTCCTGGCCCTCTTGCATAGTTCCACTATCATAAGGGTGTAGATTGGTATCATAGTCACAAAACTGTTAAGCTCATTTGTAAAGTGTATGGGAAGAATTGGTTAGAATAAAATTGCAATACTGATCCGATGTTTTTGCTTTCATGCTTCAGAATTTATCTACGTGAAGTCTGTATCTTCTGAATGATACTCATGGATGAGAGGCTCGTTTTCTCAGAAGCTTTCATCTACGAGATCTAAACACCATATCTAATTTATAGGGGATGGGTGTTGGTTTAAAAATTAGATTTGCTTCAAGTACACTTGGAATAGGTGTAACATTTGTTATATTTACAAAACATTACATTTCAGCATTAACATGTATCCATAAACGCAGTGTGTGTATATGTAACTATTTACGCTTTTTCACATGCAGCAAATCTGCAGCAGATGACCTTGATAATATTGAGGTTAATGATTTTGAAAACTTTTATAAATGAAAACATAAATAATTAATACAGTTGAAAACGTCGTGGCAACATTAGAACATGTCCAGCTCTTCTGAATGAATTATCCATGCAAATATTACTAAAAAGTAAGCAAAGTGTTATGTCCTGCTTAGTTTCGGCATATACAAACGATGAAGATCGATCTCCAAATCGTGAGAGAGTCTTTTTAAATTGCTGTTATCTTTAAACGTGTGGCTGCATACTACAGTTACGGCATTGAAACTTACAAAGGATTATGGTTATATTTTGCTTTAAAGTCATAACATCGAATACTACATAATAACCGATCAGTGCAATTTCAAACGAGGTTTAACGGAGACTATTATCAATTCGAATAATCAATCGATCATGATAACTGATCGCATATTAAGAGTAAAATATATTTGAGCCGTCCCGCGAGAAAACATTATAGTCTCTGCGTAAAGTATCCACCGGATCAGCTAAAGCATGCCGCGCAGGCGTAGATTTTCTGTTTCAGGAATCATTAGACTATGCCTCTATTCACCTGAGAAGTAATGTGAATGCCTGTACCAGTCTGCGGAGATTGCGCAGGCTGACCTGGATCGATACATTACGCAGAGGCCATAATGTTGGTTTTCTCGCGGGACGGCTATTTTCTTAGTACAATTGATTAATATGCAGTATTGTCGCATTCATTTGGATAAAGTGATTTTTTCTGGATTTGAACCCGTTGTTATACTTTCTTAACTTTCTTGATCGTCTTCTTTTGACTGATCAGTTAAATTGACATCAAATAATTCCGGAAAAATGGGAGGTCATAACCCTGAAGACATTATCAAATGAAGCATTTTTACTTCCCGCACGTAACAACATATGTGAATACCCACAAATATTCAAAAACTAAAAAATGTTGAATTGAATTGCACTTACTTTACCATTAATGCTGTCTGATACAATATTAGTGATAACTGTATATGAGCCGTACCGCGAGAAAACCAACATTGTGGACTCTGCGTAAAGTATCGACCTGGATCAGCTTTGCAAGCCGCGCACGCTTACCCGGATAGACAATTTTCGTATGAAGTGCACAATAGTCTTATATGCTTGTGTTGTAAATAAAACTATGTTCTCTCATGTTCTGTACTGTAGTTCTAAAATTAACTATTATTCTTTCTATTGTTGTGACAAAAGATCATGACAAAGTGAATACACCTTTTCCGTTATAAAGTGGTTAGAGATCCAGCTTGGGAGCGGGAGACTAGGGTTCAATCCCTGGCCGGGTCGTGATTGTTATATAATTAAAACATTGTAAAAATGGCTTGCTCCGTGGCGCTCCTGGTTTCACAGATAGCATAACGACTGATGTATATGTGTCAGGATCAATAGTACCGAGGGTACTGGTAAATCCCCAAGATATGACTGGGATAGTGTTGAAAACGGCGTCCAACACCGTCTATACTAACACAGTTCATACCGAGGGTACTGGTAAATCACCAAGATATGACTGGGGTAGTGTTAAAAACGGCGTCCAACACCGTCTATACTAACACAGTTCATACCGAGGGTACTGGTAAATCACCAAGATATGACTGGGATAGTGTTGAAAACGGCGTCCAACACCGTCTATACTAACGCAGTTCATACCGAGAGTACTGGTAAATCACCAAGATATGACTGGGATAGTGTTAAAAACGGCGTCCAGCACCGTCTACACTAACACAGTTCATACCGAGGGTACTGGTAAATCACCAATATATGACTGGGATAGTGTTAAAAACGGCGTCCAGCACCGTCTATACTAACACAGTTCATACCGAGAGTACTGGTAAATCACCAAGATATGACTGGGATAGTGTTAAAAACGGCGTCCAGCACCGTCTATACTAACACAGTTCATACCGAATGTACTGATAAATCACCAAGATATGACTGGGATAGTGTTGAAAACGGCGTCCAACACCGTCTATACTAACATAGTTCATACTGGAGGAACAAATCATAGTACTCGCACTATTCACACTATTGCATGCCGTGTGCAAGCATCAAGTATAATGCTTTTGAAAGTTAACTTGTTTATCTTAGAACATTATTCAACAGTTTTAAAGTGAAAAAATCTGACAAAAATGATTCTTTAACACATTCCTTCATATACATGTATACGTTTTCTGACGCCTCTGCAGCAGACGGTTTTTAGCTCGACTATTCGAAGAATATGAGAGCTATACTACTCACCCTGGCGTCGGCGTCGGTGTCCACGTTACACTTTGGTTAAGGTTTTGCATGCAAGTACTTAAATACTTCATGTATTGCATTGAAACTTTCTACAACCCTACCCAACTATTACACCTATGGAGATTATCAAGTTAGATAACTCTACTCTGCATTTTATGCAAATTATGGCCCTTTTTATACTTAGAAATTCCGGTTAAAGTTTTGCGTGCAACTAAATTAAGAGTCCATATCTCAGTATTTACTTGATGCATTGCATTGAAACTTTATACAACCCTACCCAAGCATCACACCTATGTAGATGATCAAGTAAGATAACCCTATCCTGCATTTGATGCAAGTTATGACCCTTTTTTTACTTAGAAATTCTGGTTAAAGTTTTTCGTGCAACTAAATTAAGAGACCATATCTCACTCAGTATTTACTTGATGCATTGCATTGAAACTTTTACAACCCTACTAAAGCATCACACTTATGTAGATTATCAAGTTAGATAACTATCCTGCATTTAATGCGAGTTATGGCCCTTTTTTTACTTAGAAATTCTGGTTAAAGTTTTTCGTGCAACTAAATTAAGAGACCATATCTCACTCAGTATTTACTTGATGCATTGCATTGAAACTTTTACAACCTTACTAAAGCATCACACCTATGTAGATTATCAAGTTAGATAACTATCCTGCATTTAATACGAGTTATGGCCCTTTTTTTACTTAGAAATTCTGGTTAAAGTTTTGCGTGCAACTAAATTAAGAGTCCATATCTCTGTATTTACCTGATGCATTGCATTGAAACTTTCTACAACCCTACTCAACTATCACACCTATGGAGATTATTAATTAGATAACTCTACTCTGCATTTTATGCAAATTATGGCCCTTTTTATACTTAGAAATTCTGGTTAAAGTTTTGCATGCAAATAAATTAAGAGTCCATATCTCAGTATTTACTTGATGCATTGCATTGAAACTTTCTACAACCCTACCCAAGCATCACACCTATGTAGATGATTAAGTTAGATAACTCTATCCTGCATTTTACGCAAGTTATGGGCCTTTTATTACTTAGAAATTCTGGTTAAAGTTGTTCGTGCAACTAAATTAAGAGACCATATCTCAGTATTTACTGGATGCATTGCATTGAAACTTTTACAACCCTACCAAAGCATCACACCTATGTAGATTATCAATTAAGATAACTATCCTGCATTTAATGCGAGTTATGGCCCTTTTTTTAAATTAGAAATTCGGGTTAAAGTGTTGCGTTTAACTAAATTAAGAGTCCATATCTCTGTATTTACCTGATTCATTGCATTGAAAACTTTCTACAACCCTACCCAACTATCACACATGTGTAGATTATCAAGTTAGATAACTCTATCCTGCATTTTATGCAAGTTATGGCCCTTTTTTTACTTAGAAATTCTGGTTAAAGTTTTGCATACAACTACATTAAGAGAACATCTCTTAGTAACTACTTGATGCACTGCATTGAAGCTGTATACAACCCTTCCCAACCATCACACCTATGTAAACAATAAAGTATGATAACTCTATCCAGTGTATTTTTCAATTAATATGGCCCTGTTTAGCTCACCTGTGCACGAAGTGCTCAAGGTGAGTTATTGTGATCGCCCTATGTCCGGCGTCCGTCGTCCGTCGTCCGTCGTCCGTCAACATTTTCTCCTCTGTAACCGTTGGGTCAACTAGGATGAAACTTCACAGAAAGCATCCTCTCAATGTCCTCACCAGAATTCCTTAAAATTTTTGGGATCCATGCAGAATTCTGGTTTCCATGGCAACGAAATGAAAAAAACTTCAAAATTCTTAAAAAACTTCTTCTCCGAAAGTGTCAGGCTGATTTTCAAATTATTTTGTAGAAATGTTCCTTAGGTGACCCTCTATCAGATTCCTTCAAGCCATGTCGATTGGTCGAAAAACATGGCCGCCAGGGGGGGCGGGGCTATTTTGCCTTATATGGCTATAGTGCAAACTTAAAAAATCTTCTCCTCCAAAAGTGTCAGGCCGATTTTCAAATAATTTTGTAGAAATGTTCCTAGGGTAACCCTCTATCAGATTCCTTCAAGCCAAGTTGATTGGTTGGAAACTATGCCCGCCAGATGGCGGGGCTTATATAGCTAAAGTGAAGAAAAAAAATCAGGTGAGCGATTCCAGGGCCATCATGGCCCTCTTGTTTTAACTAGAAATTTGGTTAAAGTTTTGCATGCAACTACGTTAAGAGTCGATATCCTAGTATTTACTTCATGCATTGCTTTGAAACTTTATGCAACCCTATCCAACTATCACACTTACGGTGATTTTCAAGTTAAATAACTGTATCCTGCATTTTATTCAAGTTATGGCCCTTTTTTTACTTAGAAATTCTGGTTAAAGTTTTGCATGCAACTACATTAAGAGACCTACTTCATGCATTGCATTGAAACTATATACAGCCCTTCCCAATCATCACACCTATGTAAACAATCAAGTATGATAACTCTATCCAGCATTTTATGCAAGTTATGGCCCTTTTTGGATTAAGTTTTGCAACTACATTTAGAGTGTGATCTCATTTACAACTTGAAGCATTGTATTGAAACTTTATACAACTTTTCCCAATTTCACAACTATAAACACAACCAATTAAGATAACTCTATCCTGCATATGGTGCAAATTGTTGCCTTTTTTTTTACTTAGAAAGTATGGTTAAAGGTTAAAGGTTTGCGTGCTACATTAAGAGTCTATATCTTATTAACTACTTGATGCATTCCATTGAAACGTTATACAACCCTCCCTAACCATCACACCTATTACAATAATCAAGTTAAATAACTCTATCCTGCATATAATGCAAATTATCACCCTTTAAGAAATTGGGGTTAATGTTTTGCATGCAACTACATTAGAGTCCATTATCACAGTAACTTAAATAAGCGGTGGAATAGTCGAGCGCGCTGTCCTCCGACAGCTCTTGTTTGAAAACATAGTGACAAAAGAAGAAATTGCTCAAAACGAGCAATTTCTCCTTTTGCCACAATGTTTTCACCATTTAGTCATAGATTATCTATTCAATTATAGAACATTTCTATTTTGTAACAAAGTCGTAACAAAGTAACAAGTCGTCTTCTGCAGAAATGTGGTATGAGGGAAAAGGTTAAACAATATAGATACCAGAATTGTAAAGAGCGATAATCCGGCAAAAGGCTACTATGGGGTAAAATTAAAATTGCTACTTTGGGGTTAGAGTATTGTTTATACAATGTGCTGAAAGTCTACGGAATTGCGCTTGATATAACTGATTCACTTATATCCGTTCCCTCCACCAAATTATCAAGGAGTTAAATCAGCTTTAATCTTCACAAACGATAGTGCAACTGCGATTTTACAGAGATGTTACAATATCATACAAAATGATTTCATATAAATGTATCTATCAACATGTTCCTCTGTAAAAACAAGTTGTTTCGCCTACTTAACTGCCTATCCTTTGTTCAAGGTTTATGTTTTCTATTTTCAATTCGGTATATTCTATATGTGACATATTTAGGTCGTAATGTAACGGGAAGCAAGCTGAAACACGGTCAAATCCTATCGATCTCGAATAGCCTCTAATACGTATCCATGTAGACAGTAGGTGGTATACGTACACAAACTACTTCTACAGTCTTGCTATAGAAGTCGGATCTGATAGCGACATTGGCAGGTAGAATGGTGGGCTTGTTCATAACAGTAAATTTAGGAACGTGGTCGAAGACAAAATAAAAGAAGAAAACATGTAACGAGAATTGGAAACAGGTGCAGATAACACGTCGCAGCCTTGTTGTTGAAGATTGGTTGATTGTGGTTTTAACGCCGTGTTCAACAATCTTTTAGTCACATCATGGCGGCCAGTTCACCTACTCATATGTTTCCTGTTTTGTGCACACCAAGTTGGCTTGTATTGCGACGTTGGTATAGTTATTGTATTTGTCTGAAGTAAAGCAACGTACTTCTCGATTAACCATTTTATACTTGATATCCTTGACGCTCAGGGTTGTATGGATAGCAATATGACTGATACTTCGTTATCATGGTATATAATATGAGCCGTTCCACGAGAAAACCAACATTGTAGAATCTGCTTTAAGTAACGACCCAGATCAGCCTAAGCATACCACGCAGACTAACCCGGACAGACACTTTTTGCTTCCTGTGAATTTTCTGTTTCAGGAAGCATTACTCTGTACCTCTATCACCATGAGACGGAATATGTCGGCCCGTATTAGCCTGCGCGGATTGCGCATGCTGATCTGGGTCGATACATTACGCAGAGTCGATAATGTTGGTTTTCTCATGGAACAGCTCATATTGTTAGTAATATAAATAGAGAACGTCTCAATATAACTGAAATGCTGTTAACTCTTTCAGCGCCGAATTGTTTCAAGTAGACTCTTTCATTTCCATGTTCAAAATCGGGCGTGTCCATTTCTCATTTAATAAAGGTTTTGGGCTTTTCTGATAAAGAAAAGGCAAAACAAATTTGATTTCAGGGTAAACACGCGCTGACTCATCTGGATTTGTATTGTTTGCAAAAACCTCAATACTGCCATTGGCGCTGAAAGAGTTAAAGGCGGTGTAAAACACAATTCCAACAACACAAAGTAGCTGTTTACAGGCCAAGATAAACACGTGAATAAATAAGAATACATATATCGGATATAATGCAGACCTTTAACAATACCTTGTTAAAATCGACACTTTCACTCTACCGTAAAATCAGAGTACTGTTTCTTCCTCCGTGAAGGATTACTGTTTCAATAGGCATGGTAAAAAACGTAATAATTTGCATAAAAAAGCGACCCAGTTTTTTCTTAGCCGTGTCAGGGGAATTATAGTGTTTCTGTATCGTATACTTTTTTGGGCATTGACCCTGTCCCACAAACAACCCAAATGAGCCGTTCCTCGAGAAATCCAACATTATGGACTCTGCGTAATGTATCGAACCAGATCAGCCTGTGCAGTCCACACAGGCTAATCCGGGCCGACACATTCCGTCTCTGGGAGATAGATGTATAGAGTAACGAGTTCCTAAACAGAAAATACACAAATGGCGAAAAATGTCTGTCCGGGTCAACCTGCGCGCCATGCTTAGACTGATCCGGATCGATAATTTACGCAAAAGTTTAACCATTGAATATTGTTCTAATATAGAACAGTCATTATTCATACTAGACTTTTATCAAAGTGTTTGTCTATTGTTCTCCTCGGGAAAGTTTAACCATTGAATATTGTTCTAATAAAGAACAGTCTTTATTCATACTAGACTTATATCAAAGTGTTTGTCTATTGTTCTCCTCGGGAAAGTTTAACCATTGAATATTGTTCTAATATAGAACAGTCATTATTCATACTAGACTTATATCAAAGTGTTTGTCTATTGTTCTCCTCGGGAAAGTTTAACCATTGAATATTGTTCTAATAAAGAACAGTCATTATTCATACTAGACTTATATCAAAGTGTTTGTCTATTGTTCTCCTTGGGAAAGTTTAACCATTGAATATTGTTCTAATAAAGAACAGTCATTATTCATACTAGACTTATATAATAGTGTTTGTCTATTGTTCTCCTCTGTACGTATTGAGTAAATTTTAACTATGTTGACGATGAACCATAATTCTTCAAGTCTATAAACAATTTCTTCTTCTGTCAGAATGTTTACAAAAGTCGTCCACTGCAGATGCGTCTAATTATATTATGTTATGTTCAGTGTGTCTCGTCATAACCGTTCCTTGGTGGCGTGTTCAAGTTGGTGGCGAACGGGAAATACCCTGATCTTACGGCTCGGATGCGCATGCTGATCTGGATTCTTTTCTGATTGCAATACCCGGAAGATTGTTTTACATGTGACTTCATACAATTTCTTGAACGACAATTCTGTATTGTCCTGAAAAGTTACATACATATATATAATAATAATCGTAGGCCGTCAGTTAATCTTTGATACTGTGGTGTGCCAAGCTATAGTCTAGCCTGAGTATACACTTTTCGCTGTTGAAGCAATACCATACCATGTTACGTGTGGTGAGGGTTTTTTGTTAGTACAAGCAATACTTTTTATAACGTTGTCATTTTCATTTTGAGTTAAATATGTATAACCCGTTTGCTACAGATCCGTCACAATGCAGTGGGAACGGCTTACATAATAGTGCCTATGCTGGGAGCGATTCAAATTTTACCTGATGCCACATAATATATATTAGTTTAGCCTATGCTTACAGCCGCCCTATGTCTATCAATAATGGCAGTATTACGCAGAAATTGATGTCCATTTAGTTAGCCGTGCACCAGGAAATCAAAACTTTGTAGAAACATATCTGTTTTGGTAGCAACATTCAAATCAATACAGTTTGGTACACTTGACACTGCGGCGTGCCTATCTATTTGATCGCCTCAGTATACACTTTTTTTTCTGTTGAGACTATACCACGTATATAGTTTGGTGCGGCGTATTTGTTAGTATACCTTATTTGTATTTCTATTTTATGAGAATGTAAAATTCATACACATAATATATCAAGTAATACTTTTTATATCGTGGTCATTTTCGTTTTGGGTTAAATATAAGTTGTACACTTTTCTTTTCAAATTGCTGCTACGGCAAATACTGCTTATCAAATATGCAAACATTAAATGTAACTTTTTTAAATGTGAAATCTTTTCTTTACGAAAAGTATTTTCCTGTGTAATAACTTTTCGCCATCGAACGGAAATGCAGATAGAAATATCTACATGTACTAGTTTGTTTTCACGTACATGTACCATTAAGTAATGAGTCTCTGTACTATATAATAAAATAGAGTAAGCAATTCAATTTAAAAATGAGCTTACGTATTGTTCGAGTAAATTGAACTGTGGCATGATGAATTCACAGTGTACATAACAAGGACATTTGAAATAGACTTAAAAAAGTAAACTGACATTGTTACATATTCATCCTTCGGCAGTTCAATTTGCACTGGTAATAGTTAATCAGGTAATGATGCTAATACACTTTCATCATAGTTTGTAGAGCGAGCGAAATCTTAACATTGACAACATTCTGACGGTAAGAGTGGTAGATTTTACGTCAAAGGGAAGCAATTCGGATTAGAGCGCCGGGCAGATAATTTTGTTCAGGAGATTTCATATGAATTCACAAGACTGAAGAGGTCTCCCATTGGACAATAATGAAGTAAAATTCACAGCGGGATAAGGGTGACCTTTGATTTGACGTCATAGCTAATAAAACGGTGGAATAACATGTCAGTTTTTGTGTGCTATTTAGCACACCTGAGCAAGAAGTGCTCAAGGTGAGTTACTGTGATCGCCTTTGTCCGGCGTATTGGCTTTAGTGAAAACTTTAAAAACTTTCTCCTGCCAATCTATTTGGCCGATTTTCAAATAATTTAAAGAAAATGTTCCTTGGGTGACACTCTACGATATTCGTTCAAGCCATGGTGATTGGTCAAAAAACATGGTCACCAGGGGGCGATACTGGCTTACCTGACCACGAAATGAGTTAATGTGGTTGACTGTGAAGTTGGCATGACAAATCACATTGCATAAGTCAGGTGAGCGATCCAGGGCCATCATGGCCATCTTGTTTGGTTGTTTTGATAATGAATTTTAATTGAATATAGGTTTCTGGGTTATTTCGGCTATTAAACGTTTCGTTGATTTCTCGGTGATCTTGCATAATGTCTTTATCATTCTGTAGTCCAGGTTTCTGTTTTAGGAATGCGATTTTATATTTTACAATGCAATATGTAACGGCGATATATTGAGACTATCATTCATGGAAATATGTAGTAAAACATGTAAAAGTGACGTGTGTTTATCAGTCACAACAGTTCCATACTATTATTGCAAAATCAAGTGTGTTTTAATTGCTCCATAATTTAATCTAAAATTCGTTGTTTCATGGTAATCAGGTAAACATACTTCCGATGTAAAATGTAATAGCTATTTCTTTACAATAAATGTAACAAATAACCTGTGTTTCACTGTCATCGGATATACATACTTCCGATGTAAACTATAGCAGTATCAGATAATCTATACATATAAATGTAAAAAATAACTTGTGATGTACAGCCATGTTCTATATACAATTTCTTGTATTTTAGGATCACCATAGTTACATACTTTCAATGTAAAACGACCTGTGTTCACAACTATTACATCTAACTGATCTTTAATTCCGTGTTGAACATTACCGAGACAGACGTGACTTAAGTTTCAATTGTATCTGCTATTATCGTATCCAGAGTTCTGTCCCTTTGCAGATGTAAGAACTTCTTCAGTCACCTACATGTATATCTTCTATCGACCGTCTATGTGTGATACATAGTTAAACATATTTGAGCCGTTCCGCAAGAAAACCAACATTGTGGTCTCTGCGTAAAGTATCGACCGGATCAGCATAAGCATGTCGTGCAGGCTAACCCGGACGTACGCTTTTAGCCTCCTGTGGATTTGCTATTTCAGGAATAGTTTTTCTTTACCTCTACACCCCTGAGATGGAAAGTGTCGGCCCGGATTAGGCTGATATAGGTCGATAAATTACGCAGAGTTTACAATGTTGGTTTTCTCGTGGATTGGCTCATTTGATAGATATAATTTCTTTTTTTGCCACAATGTTTCCAACTTTGTTCAGTAATTATGCCTTCAATTATAGAGATTTTCCATATTTTTAGCAGACATTTTTATAACATATATAGATAGTCGTCACTCGTACATTGTGTCCTACTTATCAAAAATTCTGTAAAGCAGATTCCATGTAGATCCTTTAACGTGAATACTCAGGCAGCTGTTTTAACACACGTGTATTAGTTACGTTAACGTCGGATACGTGGAGTCCAGCTCATTTTTTTTTTTAAATGTCCTCGAATATTCGAGAATATGGTCCTAAGTTAACTCTTGTTATTACTAAAATCAACATCCTTACTTTATTATTCATATCTTGCAAAGACCTGTTCTACATTCCGGACATTGCGACTAGTCGAGTTACGGATAAAACTGTTCAAACTGCCGAACACGATTTGTCAGAGCATTTTTGTAAAGTCAAGACCTTAAGGGATGACCGGAATGAACAAATATCTCGTTTATCAAGTGAGAAAATAATTGCTTTGGAAAGTGTGAAGGAAAGGAGAAAACAGATTGATGATCACCTAGACAAACGTGAGAATTTCATTTGTAAAAATATTTCTGATAAATACGAAGAATTCTGTGAGAATCTAGATGTTGCTATTAACACATGTGATGACACCATTACAGTGTTAGCACAAAATGAACACAAAATTGCTGGTAGAATTGGACACGAACAATGTATCGCAGACGTTTGTTAGCATTAAAGGTGTACGGCGAATAGTTAATGAAGTAGAACAGAGATGGAAAGCATCCAACGATAACAAACTATTTGCCTACAATTAACTTTCAAACAGGAAATGCGATCAGCGATATCTTGAATCCAGAGATCATTTGTGGACGGGTTGTAGTACACAATGCATCACCGACAGGCTTAAGTCATGTAGAAAATGTGAATATAAGAGATTCTGAAGATATAAACACGTGTAACTGTAACGACATTTATCAGCTTCCTAGCGGTACTTTCATCTTGACAGACTGGGACAATAAGAAGGTTAAATCGTATGTATGACACTACATACAAACTGTCTAGTCAACTATCAATGTCTGGTTCCCCATGGGGTATAAGTGCTGTGAATGAAAACTAGGTGGTTGTCACTATGCCCCATAAATAGTTGTGGCCGATGCAGCTAAGTTTATAGTTGTTACAGACCTGTCGGGGAAATTCATCGCCCAATACACGTATCCAAACAGAAACTGGGCCTATGGTATATGTTTTGATGATGACGGACATTTGTTCATAGCGGATTATGATTCAAAGGAAGTTGTAGCACCTTATATCGATATATCTACCACAACAGTACTTACATCTCTTGATAGAAAACCACAAGCAAAACGCTTTCAGAGTAGTACAGGGAGGTTTTTCGTTAGTTTTGGAGTAAGTGATGATATCCAAGTTTTTTCTGTGGTTTACTGAACTGCAATCACGTTTTGCTGACCTACCCGATTATTCACCATAAGTTATATTGTTACTTTGATTACAAAGTATCACTTTATTGATTTTAAAACGTGTCGACACAATGAAAAGGAGCTTAGACAGGTCAGACAGTATACGGGACCATATACGACACCATTGGTACACTATTTGAGTTGACCGGTTACAAAATCTAAATCCATTTTAGTCAGTTATAACAACTACACCCACACAAATACGTACGTATGCTCCGTGTTCTTCTATAACAAATATCAATGCATTTGGTACCAGTAATGAACCAGATCACCCAGCGTATTTGTGCACTGTAATCTAAATATACACTGTGTGTGCAAGGGCCATTGATGTGTTAAAGTATACATTTGAATCAGATAGCATTTCTACATATTTATCAAACAATATTATAGCAAATATATCATTAAAATGTTTATATATATTTAAGCCATGTCTCCCGAAAACCACCTCTCGTGTGTTTTCGACTAAAACATTGTTAAACACGTATGCATGTATAATATATAATATATGAGCGGCGTGCTACGATAACCTACATCAGGGCATTTGCGATCACTTTACATCCAGATCAGCCTGCGCATTCGTGCAGTCTAATATTGATATATATCTACTAATCGAGAAACAATAATCAAAACTCTATAGAACCTTCTAATAAACAGTTTCCTTTTGCATCCGATAGCATAATTAGTATATGCATGAATATTGTAGCAAATGATTATCTACACATTCCAGTCATATCGCACTTAAACTAATGTCAGATTGAGATCATGAACGTTCAATAAATGCTTCCAGGATGCTTGTCTGGTGAGATAGCTAACACTGAAGATCCTGATCAGACTACACAAAGGCGTAGACTGATCTGGAGCTTTGCTGGTCTCAAAACCGCCTAGGTCGGTTTTCGTGGTACTTGGCACCGCTTTGGTTGGTTCTCTGGGAGATTGGTCAGAAGCATATTCATTCTCGAAATTGACCAATAAGACGTCTTAATAAGAGTATGGTGATCATTTCTGATCACAGAGAAAGATATCATCCACCTTAGAATGCATATTTGCATTCAGTCGACACTCAGTAGTACATGTACAGGTTGAAGTGAAAATCAATTTAATCTCGAAGACGCTTTTCATTGAAAATTAGTGAAAAAGACTGGGTTTTCGCATATCGTGTTTCGGTTTCAGGGTATTTTGGACGCAGTACTAATTAGATGAGCATTGTTTCAACGAGGGATATTCAAATGTACAATCGATAGACTTAACTTAACTGTTGCAGACAGAACAAATTATTTGCTCTAAAACATTGATTAATGTACATCGGACTCTCTGTTACTTGAACATGTGATAATTCGAATATAACGATTAACTCGAACGTGTGATAATTCGAATATAACGATTAACTCGAACATGTGATAATTCGAATATAACGATTAACTCGAACATGTGATAATTCGAATATAACGATTAACTCGAACATGTGATAATTCGAATATAACGATTAACTCGAACATGTGATAATTCGAATATAACGATTAACTCGAATCAATTCCTGGAATGGAAATGTCTTAAGAAAAAAACATTGCAACTGTTCTGATAAAATAGACGAACAAATATAACTGCTGTTATGCTGTTTTCTGGATATAATGTTATCACTGGCTTGCTATTCATGATCACTTTTGAAGAATAACTGAATCACGAAGCTGCCATTACATGAATTACTTCAGCAAACATAGAGGGTTTACTCGAACATGTCGATAACTCGAAGTAACTTATATGTCATTCTCGAGTTGTCTCGAATCTACTGTATAACTTGTCAATATTTACCTGATTTTGCTCGATTTCGTTATGTGCCTTAAGAAATATCAAGCTCTATTACATTTAATTAAAGTGTGTAAACATATAGTTTTGTATTAGCATGCGCGGAAAATGTGACCTCTTCATAGCATGTACATATATGTACATGTGCGTATTATACAATGGCAACGTAGATACACTTAATCAGGATCTGTTAAACACAATATGATACAGTATAGCTACGTACATGTAGTCATTGAATATTATATGTTTAATCTAGCTGATTTTTATATCACTTTAGTCGAACACTCAAAGTAATTTATTCTCAGCACTCTCTGTCGGTCGTCTGTTTACCCATCTTAATTTTCAACTTCAAATGACATCTACACCTAAACGCTTAGACCAATTTCAACCAAACTGTTCATATTTCATGTTTTCAATAGAGTTTATTAAATCTCTTCTCTGATGCAGATATGTGGTAAGTGTTAGTTTTGGTCAGGCTCAGAGGTACACATTATAATTTAAGTAATCACCACAGTGCATGGGGTTTATGAATCATGTTGGTGACTTTGCGCCGGCTGAATATTCAAGTTTTCCGAATTTTGATTATTGTACATAAACGCCTATCACAGTGATAGAGCATATATGTGTCCTAAAGTAATAGATGTGCGAAAACAAACATGTGTCCTAAAGTAATAGATGTGCGAAAACAAACATGTGTCCTAAAGTAATAGATGTGCGAAAGCAAACATGTGTCCTAAAGTAATATATGTGCATAAACAAACAAAGGGAACAATACAGCAAACAATTCAATACATGCAAGTTAAGATAAGGCTCCAAAGCTATATAGAGATAATATATCATGGCCTGATTCTTTTATAAGTATCGAAAGATTAATCTCCCTATATCGGAAATACGAACATCTATATATTTGCTTCTTTTTTCTGCTACCATCTCGGTTGTGTCGTGGTAGAGCGTTCGCCTCGGCTGCAGGAGGTCGCGGCTTCGATCCCCGTTAGGTTCATATCAAAGACTGTTAGAATGGTAGTAATGGCTGCTATCCTTGGCGCTCAGCGTAACAGTGTTAGCATTACGACTGACTGACTGGTGTCAGGATAAATGGACCAGTAGTACTTGTAACTCACACAGGAAACGCCGTGATATAACTGAACAAATGTTGATAGCGGCGTAATACACCAAACAATCAATCAACCAATTGTATTATGCTTGTCGTATTATCATTGTGTTTGGAGGGCATATATTTGACGAGAACATAGAAGATAGGGTAGATCTAACAAAAGTGTTAGAAAATTCCATATACGTGTTTCCAATTTAAAATCAAAATTCATTTTGAGGAGCAGTGAATAGGATTTCCGGGTATCAAATATCAATAAAGATGACCATGAATAGTTCTGTTGAAAGCACGCCATAACATGAAGCAACCTTATTAGGTCACTAACACATGATTTAACTAAACGCTTTTCCAGAGTTTGTATTTGGGGTAACACGAACGGCCATTTTACAAACATAAAGATGCCGATTGATAAAAGTAGAAAGACATAAATACCTTTGCGCCGTACAGATGCGTTCTGATTTATCCTTTAGAACAGTGACATATACAAAATGTGTTTATATGTCTCTGTATAGAATTACTTTCCGTGTCAATTCAACTGTCGTTTAGTGAATAAATACCAAGGTCAGTAACGTGGACTCTGTAGCAGGCGATTTTCGAACACATCAAGATAAACAGTTCAATGAAAGAAAGTATCTTTATTAAAATGTGGCAAAAGAATCATTGCTTATCAAGAATGTTTTGAAATATCGTATGCTGTTTATGCATAGTCTACACGTAGACAATTATGAAGAAGACATTTAACACATGTTAACTAGTCAAGCCATTTTTTACATCGAAAATTTGAAGAAAGGCGACACATCTCCCGTGTTTCTGGATGACAAAAGCTTTTCCGTAAAAATCGCCAGATGAGGTAAAACGTACTGCTCGTTTCGGAAATAAAGAATGCGGGCGATAAAAGCCGAATGAAAAACGCTGTATATCGTAGCTGTAAAATAGTTTGTTTACGGAATTAAACGAAAAATCTCGGCAATAGCCGTAGATATAAAATAATTGGAATTTCCCAGGAATTCTAAAAATAGACTATTTAAATTAGTATAATTTGCAGTTCTTTTAACAATATATATGTGATCTGAAAATAAATAAATATTGCTTTCTTTATGAACCGAGAGATACTTTGTACAGAAAATCGGCGGGGTTATCAAATGTTTCGTTATTTATGTCACATAGGATGATTATTTATGTGACCCATATTAACGATTAACTCTTTCCCACAAACACACACTTAGCTTCAGGTGACAATGAAAACGTTAAGGCAAACATATTAAGCATTTCTATCAACAAAAGTATAATAACTGAATAGAGTTGAACACATTGTGACAAAAGAAAAATTGCTTATCAAGACAATTCCGCCTTTTTCCACAACGTTTCGTAAAGCCGTCAGATTCAGATTCAAGATGCGTGTACATTTGGTGAAGGGTAAACCTATGCTACTATAGATTCAAAATGGCGACATCTTTAACATCGGACACCGCCCACGATTTTCCTTGTACGTATTGTGCCGAGGATGATATCAACAAGGACGCCATTAGTTTGTGTGTTACTTGTAATCAGTACCTTTGTAAGACATGTTTGAACGTTCACAATCGCGTGGTTGGTGCGAAAGATCATCAGTTTATCGACAAGAAGGAATTTGGACACGTTACGACAGCACATAGTCAAACAGGAAAACCTGACCTTCCAACTGAGATATGTACCAAACATCATGGAAAACTGATGGACATGTTTTGTGAGGACCATGATTTGGTAGGATGTAGTGTGTGCATGGCCCTGGATCACAGGTTGGTAGATATTTGTTAAATCAGTTGACCTCTGAATTGTACAAAATAGAGATGATTGATTGTTTGCTGAGTGTGTATTCACAACATCCTTTGAGCGACGAATGTGTTGTATTTAGCTCACCAGATCACGAAGTGCTCAAGGTGAGTTTTTGTGATCATCTTTTGTCCGTAGTTCGTCGCTCGCCAACAATTTGCTTGTTAACACTCTAGAGCCCACTATTATCATCTAATCTTCATGAAACTTATTCAGTATTCATGTATCTCGCTGATTTCTAGACCAAGTTCGCATATATGGGTTATGTCGGGTCAAAAACTAGGTTATTAGGACAAAATATTGTTAACACTATAGATATCGCATTACGTTCTTGAGCAGCTTGAAACTTTGTCAGTAAGTTTGTCTTGGTGATATCTAGGTCAATGTAGAATATTGGTCATGTTGGGTCAAAAACTAGTCACAAGGCCAAATTCAAGGAAAATCTTGTTAACGCTCTGGAAGCCGCTTTTTTTGGCTTGAGCATGTTGAAACTTTGTCATGATGATATCTAGTCTAATTTCGAATATGGGTCATGTCCGGTCAAAAACTAGGTCACTAGGCCTAACTTTTTTACTCGAGCAGCTTGAAACTTTGTCATATAGTTTGTCTTGACGATAGCTAGGCCAAGTTCGAATATGGGTCATGTTGAGTCAAAAACTATGTCACTCGGCCAAATTGAAGGAAACTCTTCTTAACACTCTGGAAGCCGTGTTTATAACTTTAGTATGTTGAAACTTCACAAGAATGTTTGTCTTGTTGATATCTAGGTTAAGTTCGAATATGGTCTGGTAAAAAAAAAGTGCACTAGGCCAAGCTGTAGACAAATCTTGTTAATACTCTAGGAACTGCATTTCTGACTTGAACATGTTGAAATTTTGTCAGAATATTTGTCTTGATGATATCAAGACTACGGTTAAATATCGGTTATGTCCGGTCAAATATTAAGTCACTAGGCCATTGTTGCGAAAAATCTAGTTAACACTCTAGAGACCATATAATTTTCTCAAATGTTCCTTGGGTGACCCTCTACTAAGATTGTTAACATTTATTCGATGAAATGATCCGTTAAAAGCATGGCTTCTCTTATTAAGTTTTAAAGAGCACATTATCAGGTGAGCGATCCAGGGCAATAAGGCCCTTTTGTTTTCGGTGTTTATTATCAGAGTGTGTGACTGTGTGTGCATGGCCCTGGGTCACATGTTGGTAGATATATTTTAATTCAGTTGACCTCTGTATTGTACTAAATAGAAAAGATTGATTGATTGCTGAGTGTGTATCCACAACATCCTTTGAGACACGAATTTGTCGATGGTTTTTTTTTCGGTTTTTATACGCGCGTTTTGAAAAAACGGATCGTATTATAGTTTTACCTGCGGCGTACTCGGGCGGCGTCCAGTATGTTGTCAGCTCAATAACTTTAAAAACCTTTGTCCAATCATCACCAAATTTAGTCAGAATGTGTATTAGCATAATATCTCAAACAAGTTCGATAACTAGCCATATCGATTTAGTCAATCGAGAGTTATCCCCCTTTAATTATAGAAATTAACCTAAATTGGTCTTGTCAGCTCATTAACTTTAGAAGCTTTTGTTTAATCATCACTAAATTTAGTCAGAATGTGTATTGGCATAATATCACGGACAAATTTGATAACTAGCCATATCTCTTTAGTCAAATGAGAGTTATCGCCCTTTAATTATAGAAATTACCTAAAATTGGTCTTGTCAGCTCAATAACTTTAGAAGCCTTTTTCCAATCATCAACCAATTTGGTCAGAATGTGTATTGGCGTAATATCTCGGATAAGTTCGATAACTAGCCATATTTCTCCAGTCGATAGAGAGTTATTGCCCTTTAATTATAGAAATGACTTAAAATTGGTCTTATCAGCTAAATAACTTGTGAAGCCTTTATCTACACAATTATGTCCCTCGAAATGGCCAAAACTGTACTAACAAAGTTTGGCTGTCGTACAACCAATTATCACTATACTTGGTCTCAAAAAAACAGGACGGGCGTATTTTGTGACATTTGGCGCTCTTGTTAGTATTAGATTGTTATATATTAAACGTGCAGTCATGGTCAGATGAGTTTACACAGTTAGTATAAACGCTCTTTTCAGAAATACGCATCTTTCACAACAGTCAATCTACATGTTTATGCGGACTTTCTCGCACCTGTCCCTCAAACGTTATTCTTCCTGTGCAATGCATAGACAACTATAGACATTTGATGTATTTGGTGGAAGAGGAATGACGCTGTCATAAATATATTTGTCATTCATTGAAAAACAGCGACGGGGATGTGGAACATTTGTTCGATCCACGGTCTGGTTACACCAAATACTTCCCTGCTTGGCTCTGATGGTAGCAGGTAAAGCATTACGACTGATGCCCAGGTGTAAGGATACGCTTACAAACAGGACTTTTAATGTGCTAAGGAAACTCCGTGATATGAATCAAATACGGTTGAAATCGGAGTAAAAATACCACATAATCATAAGGGCCGTGACGGCCCTGGATCGCTCACCTGAGTTATGCAATGTAATTGGTCATGTCAGCCACTTCATCAAGACTAACATTCAGACAAAGTTTCAAGCTGCTTAAGTCAAATTTGCGGTATATAGAGTGTTAAGAAGATTTTTTTCAAATTTGGCGTAGTGACTTAATTTTTGACAAGGTTTCAATCTGATTAAGTCAAAAATGTGGTCTATAGAGTGTTAACAACATTTTTATTAAATTTGGCTTAGTGACATTATTTTTGTTCTCAAATTTGGCCTCGTGACTAATTGTTGACAGGACATGAGGCATATTCATAATTAGCCTAGATATCACCAAGACAAACATTTTGACAAAGTTTCAACATGCTTAAGTAAAAAGTGTTTTCATGATTTTCCTTCAATTTAGTCTAGTGCCCTAGTTTTTGAACATGAGCCTAATTCGTACTTCGCATGCATATCATCAAGACAAACATTCTAACAAGGGTTTCAAGCTACTGAAGTAAAATGAATGCGGTCTCTTGAGTATTAGTAAGATTTTCTTAAATGTGGCTTAGTGACCTAGTTTTAAACTGGACATGACCCATATTCGAACTTACCCTAGATATCATCAAGAAAAACATTCTGACAGAGTTTCAACTTGCTAGAGTTATAAATGCCTCATCCATACGTAACAAGAGTTTCCTTTAACTTAGCCTAGTGACCTTGTTTCTAATCCGACATGAATCCAGATTCGATCTTGGCCTAGCTATCACCAAAACAAACTTTCTGACAAAGTCTCAAGCGTCTCAAGTAAAAAATAAATATCTCCCTTCAATTTGGTTTAGTGACCTAGTTGTGGACCGAACATGACCAATATTTAAACTTAGACTAGATATCATCATGACAAATATTCTGACAAAGTTTCAACATGCTTCAAATTTTAAGGCATTTTGTTGAGGGCATTGAGAGGATGCCATCTTGGAAGTTTCATCCCAATTGACCAACTGGTTACAGAGAAGAAGACGAACGACGGACGCCGGACAAAAGGCGATCACAATAACTCACCTGAACACTTCGTGCTCAGGTGAGCTAAAAACCCTCGTTGGAAAATACTGATCTAACTTCCAGCTCACAACCTCAGGATTAACCTTCCAATACGGAAATATCACAGCTGACAAATGAGCCGTTCCACAAGAAAACCAACATTGTCGACTCTGCGTAAAGCATCGATCCGGATCTGCCTAAGCATGCCGCGCAGGCTAACCCGGACAGACACTTTTCGCCTCCTGTGGCTTTTCTGTTTGAGGAATCATTACCCTATACATATCCACCTGAGACGGAATATGTCGGCCCGGATTAGCCTGTGCGGATGTTGCAGGCTGATCTGTATCGAAACATTATGCAGAGTCAATACTGTTTGTTTTCGCATGGAACGGCTCAAATGATCTGTTCATAATAATAACTCTTAATGCACAAACAAGCCCTTGTCCTCCATATGATTGTAGCGCTTCGTCACTTCTTTAATATAAATATGTCATAACCAATAAAGTGCGTAATGACGAGTCTTGGTGTTTAATACATTGTTGAATATGGAATTATCATTGAAATATAACAGACCACTACCATGTTGGTATATCCTGAAAATATAGCTGATCACTATTTGTGTGTTTATCAAGACAATAAAGCTTACCACTATTTGTGTGTTTATCAAGGCAATAAAGCTTACCACTATTTGTGTGTTTATCAAGACAATAAAGCTTACCATATTTGTGTGTTTTTCAAGGCAATAAAGCTTACCACTATTTGTGTGTATTTATCAAGACAATATATCTTACCATTATTTGTGTGTGTTTATCAAGACAATAAAGCTTACCACTATTTGTGTGTTTATCAAGACAATAAAGCTTACCACTATTTGCGTGTATTTATCAAGACAATATATCTTACCATTAGTTGTGTGTGTTTATCAAGACAATAAAGCCGATCAATATTTTCTGGGTTTATCATGAATGTATTACTGACCACATTGTAATCGGTAAATGTCTTTGGAATAATGCGACCGTGAATCGAATCTGCGATATCCCGCACTGGAGGCGGACGCTTTTCCACTACACCACCGTGGCGTTCTGAAAATGTTCGAAGTAAATAAATTTAATGTTTAATGTTGCATAACTTGTCCACAGTGTGTTTAATGGTGACGGAGTTTAATACCAATGACGTTATACTTGTAAATTGCCATATGAAAGAAACTGTACTGTAATTGTACTTATACTTGTTGAGATAGTTTCCTTATAACAGGCGCCACTCTTACATTGTGTCCTACTTATCAAACATGCTGTAATGCAGATTCCATGTGGATCCTTTAACGTGGATACTTCGGCAGCTGTTTTAACACACGTGTATAATTTAACGTCGGATACATGGAGACCCGCTCACTTGTTTTTATTTTAAATGTCCTCGAATATTCGAGAATGCTGTCCTAAGTCAACACTTGTTTTTACTTAAATCAATATCCTTACTTTATTATTCAGAGCCTGCAAAGACTTGTTCTACATTCCGGACATTGTGACTAGTCGAGTTACGGATAAAACTGTTCAAAGTGCCGAACAAGATTTGTCAGAGCATATTTGTAAAGTCAAGACCTTAAGGGGTGACCGGCATGAACAAAAATCTCGTTTATCAAGAGAGAAAGATTTAGCTTTGGATACTGTTAAGGAAAGGAGAAAAAAGATTGATGAATATCTAGACAAACGTAAGAATATCATTTGTAAAAATATATATGATAAATACGAAGAATTCTGTGAGAATCTGGATGTTGATATTAACACATGTGATGACACCATTACAGTGTTAGAAAAAATGAACTCAAAATTGCTGGTAGAATCGGAGACGAACAATATATCGCAGACGTTTGTTAACGTTAAAGTTGTACGGCGAATAGTTAAGGAAGCAGAACAGAGATGGAAAGCATCCAACGACAAAATAAACTATTTGCCTAAAATTAACTTTCAGACAGGAAATGATATCAGTGCTATCTTGAATCCAGAGACAATATTTGGACGTGTCGTAGTAGGAAATGAACCCCCGAAAGGCTTAAGTCATGTAGAAAATGTGAATATAAGAGATCCTGGGGATAAGCACACGTGTAACTGTACCGACCTTTGTCAGCTTCCTAGCGGTACTTTCATCCTGACAGACTGGAAAAATAACAAGGTTAAATCACTAAAGTATGATACCACATACAAACTGTATGGTCAACTATCAATGTCTGGTTCCCCATGGGGTGTATGTGTTGTGAATGAAAATGAGGTGGTTGTCACTATGCCATATAAACAGACAGTTACGTTTGTTTCAGTTGATGGTCGGTTATCTATTTTGAACTCGTTCAAAGTAACCGTTAATTGTAGGGGGATAATACACGTTGACGGTCGATTGTATATTGGGGACTCCTCGAACTCACTGGTCAATGTGTATGACTTAAAAGGCACGTGTTTGCAAACGATATCCACAGAGCAGGCTGAATCAGCATTATTTGGATATACAAATCACATGTGTCTATGGCCAGAGAAACAGCAAATAGTTGTGGCCGATACAACTAAGGGTATAGTTGTTACAGACCTGTCGGGAAAATTCATCGCTCAATACACGTATCCAAACAGAGGCCGGGCCCATGGTATATGTTTTGATGATGACAGCAATTTGTTTATAGCGGATTATAATACGAAGGAAATTGTAGCACTTGGTGTCAATAGATCTACCACCACAGTCCTTACAACATTTGATAGAGAACCACGAGCAGTATGCTTTCAGAGTAATACAAGAAGGCTTTTCGTCAGTTTTGATGCAAGTGATTACATCCATGTTTTTTCAGTGGTCTACTGAACTGCTATCACTTTTAACTGACCTAACCGAGTCTTCACCATCGATCATTCAGCTACTTTGATTAAAAATGAACACTTAATCGTTTAAAGTTGTAGACACACTGACACGGAGCTTGGACAGGTCAGACTGTATACGAGATCATTAGTGCACTATTAGTGTTAACCGGTTACACGATCTAAATCCTTTTAGTCGGTTAATAACAAACATACACACAAACACGCACTCGCCCAGGCATGACACGTGTGCTCGGTGTTCTCCTATATCTAACCTCATTGCATTGGCTACCAGTGTAAAAACAAATCACCCTGCATTCATTCATTCATTCAGTGATCAATTCCATGAAAGCAGATATTTTAGCCCTCAAACAGAAAAAACATTGACTTAGACTCAAACTTAAAAGAAGAAGTAAAAAAGCTACACGAATCAGTGAAGAGTATACAAACTGACCTTCAAATGGACATGTCAGACATGAGGGAAGAAATACGCACTAACGCACAGTCTATAGGCAGGATTGTAGACGACCGAAGCAATAGAAATGCATCATTGAAAAGTGAAATCAGGCTCCTGAAGGATGATATCAAAGACTTTCAAGATAATTTGTCAAACAAGGCAGAGAATAAGAGAATTGAAACTTTAAATGAAAAACATGCACAGTTGATGAAACGTGTCGGGAAATTGGAAAAGAGTGACAAAAATAACACTAATCTCATAAACTCTTCATCCGGAAAACAAAGTGAAAAAAGTGAGGCTGATAATTCTGCTCAAAATTCTTCTACATTAGAAAAGAGTTATACGAATGATCAAACTACACCTGATAATACTATTGAAACCATAGCCAGATCATATGCCGAAGTATTACATATACAATCTGATCCAACAACAATGCCCACACAAAGGAGAGTGAACCAACACAGAGCCAGCAGATCGCACGCAGAGGTGCAACTAGACCTTACTGAACAGGTATCTCCTCGTATCAATCACAGAGAGAGGCAGGATGAGTTGTCTGCGGATGTAGATCGGCGTGCTCCCATATATACACGTCCTCGGAATGATAATGGAGGAATACAGCGGGGAAGGGGTTCGAATCGTTCAGTTAATGATAAAAGTAATGCAAACAAGAGTACTGTGGAAAATGATAAAAATGATGATGATGGAAACTTTGAAAAGTACGTACGTCGTCGTGTTAAGAGATTTTATGTCGGAGGATTTAATAACACCATAACAACAGATAAATTAATTAGTTATGTGGAAAAGAGAGGTGTGACAGTTACGTGGGTCACTATATTTCCAATGAGACGTAGTCATCGCGTGCTCATCAGACTCAACGTTGAAGACAACGACAATAGTGACTTTGTTTTAAACAATACATTTTGGCCGCGTCATGTAATGTGCAAACTGTGGATGACAAAAAATGTCAGAGAACGCCTCAGTCCAAGAGACAATAATCGGCATAATGAACCTGAATATGACAATAATGACAGATACCAGTATAATGAACATGATGATGATTATTATAATGATAATCGTAATGATAACTACGACAAGTATTCTAAATACTGATTATCTTACTAGTACATATATATGTTACTTATGTGTCATACAATTTTATGTTATGTATTTATGAATTATTTTAGCTTGTTAACATGGAATGCAACTGGCATTATGTCTAGTAGCCTGTATTTAGGCGAAATATTACGTTTACATAATATCGGTGTGTGTGGTATTTCTGAAACCTGGCTATATCCTTGGGAAAGCCATTTCATAAATACCATTCATACCGACTATACAGGTATAAGTGCATCTGCACTTGACTCTACAACGAATTATGTTAACAGTAGAAACGTCAGAAAAGGCGGGGTTGCTCTTTTATGGAAAACATCGATGAACTCAAATATACAGGTTTTAGATATTGAGGATGATCGTATTGTAGGAATATGTTTGCAGTATGATGCTCTATGATTATTTTGTTGAATACATGGAAAAATTGCACGATATTTATAATTCATATTCTGACTATGGAAGAGTCTTCATAATGGGTGATTTTAACGCGCATTTGAATGGCACTTTGTATATTAAGCCACTAGATAAACGTATTAACTGTATGTTAGAGCTAATGAAAACACATTGTCTTGACTCTGTTGCAGTTTTGCCGATATGCTCAGGTGCATTATCTTCGTTTGTATCATATGACTTAAAAAATCAATCACTAATAGATCATATTTTATTACCACTCGATATGATTGATACTGTTGTTTCATGTAAGATTTTTAATGATAATTGCCTTAATGTTTCAAATCACAGGCCTGTTATGGTGGAATTGAAATTGCCCAATAGTTATATATCTCATACCGAAGATATATCATTACGCATTAAGTGGAAAAGTGTCAATGCCTCGCAAATAGAACTTTTTGAGCAATATTTGAATGAGCAATTAATGGATAGCTCAATGCAATTTGACATGCTTATTAATAAGGATAATTGTAACACTATCATTACTGATATGTATGACAAGTTATATAACCTGATACAATGTATCTCATCATCTGTATTTACTGTATCAAAGTATAGAAAGTATCTAAAACCATTTTGGAATGCTGAACTGAAAAACCTACATTATAACATGCGTGTGAGGAGACGTGAATGGGCGAAAAATGGGAAACCTAGAGATCTAGAAAATTGTCTGTATAATGAATATAAGGAGGCAAAGCGAATATTCAGACATAAACATAGATTTTATGCCGAAAATTATCTTTGCTCCCTTAATGATGACTTAGATAAAGCAGCCGACTTAGATCCGGGCACATTTTGGAGACTATACGGTACTAGAACAGGAAAAGGAGGTACACAAGCATATCAGGGAGCTATGAAATTTAACAATCAGTCGTATCGAAATCCGGGTGAAATTGCTAAACAATGGGGGGTGTTTTTCAGTAATATTTATACTTTTAGATCCGATCCGGATTCTGCCGATAATTCTTTCATCGAACAAATAGACGAAAATGTGTCACATATTAAATATGGCGACAGCTTTTCTAATGCCTGTCGATTTAACATTGATGACATCACAAAAGCCGTCTCTACACTGAGCAAAAATAAAGCATGTTCACATGATTGTATTTATAATGAACATGTTATATATGGGGGTAAAGCGCTTCACTCTTTTTTGCTGAAACTGTACAACTACATGTTTAAATTGTCCTATATTCCTAAAAAAAATGAAATTTGGCCTTATTGTTACACTGTTTAAAGGTGGAAAAAAGAGAAAGGATGACCCAAACAATTATAGAGCTATTACTCTGTCGTCTGCTATTTTAAAACTATACGAGGCCTTACTTTTAGATGTTGTCAAATCAGATATCAATGTCAGCTTAAACCCTTTACAGTTTGGATTTCAAAAGGGTGTGAGCTGTACAATGACATCATTCTTACTAAAAGAATGTATCTGCCATGCAAGAGAAAAAGGAAGCAAACTGTATGCCTGCTTCTTAGATATTAAAAAAGCATTCGATAACGTTTGGCACAATGGACTGTTCCATAAACTGCATGAAATGGGTGTAAGTACTGCTACCCTTAAGTCCGTAATTAGTTTGTATGATGAATCTGAATCATATGTTCTGTTCAGAGGATATAAATCAGATCCATTTAACGTGACGGTCGGGACCAGACAAGGGGGGCTGAGCTCACCATTTTTCTACCTTTGTTTTATAAATGGACTACTCTGTACGTTAGATAATAGTCGGTACGGTCTTGTCATGCAGGATACTAATATACCATGCATTACCTCAGCTGATGATATGGTTTTACTCAGTTTGTCGAAGAAAGGTCTTGATCGATTATTAAATATTTGTCATTTATATTCTAAAAAGTGGATATTCGAGTATATTCCACAGAAATGTTTTGTCATTGTTTTTAACGAAAGCAAACATGATTACTCAAATTCTACTAGAAAATGGTCAATCGGATGCCACACTTCACATGAAACTGTAAACTATACTCACTTAGGTGTTGTTTGCAATAAGTATATGTCTAATGCCGAAATTGTTAAAGATATCTGTTCAAAGATAAGAGGATCATTCATGTCTCTGTTTAGAATTGGTCTGAATGAAAAAGGGTTTCACCCCTTTACATGTAAAAAGCTGTATGACACCATAGTTCTTTCTGGGGGACTTTTTGGTTGTGAAATACTATTTTCCTTAAAATCATCAGAATTGCTACAGCTAGAGAGATGTCATAGATTTTGCTTAAAAAGAATTCAAGGCATAGATAAATTTGCAAGAACTGATATTGTCTTAGGCATGTTACAAATATTAAATATGGAATGCATTATTGATAAACGTAAGTTAAACTTGTTCGGTCAACTCTGCATACTGAATCCTAATAACATTATTAAGGTAATTTTTATAAAACGGCTGTGTAGTTTCTGCTTGTCAAACTGTACCCAGGCTGGATATTTTTCAGATATTTTCTTCATACTTAAAAAATATGGGCTTACTAATTATTTGTTTTCTTATTACAACGATGGTATATACCCAAAACGTCTGAAATGGAAAAGTACAATAAAACAGACTGTTAATGCATTTTTCACTGAGCACTGGTTATATAGAGTTAACAGTGATCCGGACCTTTACTTATTTGCTAAAATTCATCCAGCTTTCTGTGAAAGCATATTTTGGCATATAAGTAAATGCAAATACAAATATAAACGACACTGCAGAAATATCATAAAAATTATTTCTGCTCTGGGCAGTTATAATGCTAGAACTCTGCAGTAAATGTGGGTCATTTTACAATAATGAAGCTCTATACTGCTTAATACATTGTATATCTGTACAATAAATTAGAAGCAAAGCAATGGATGCCTTGTTTTATACATATGGTATCGAGGTATATAATTATTTCTACTCATCTAGTGACGATATCAAACTATGTATTTTACTCGGAGGTCCAATACCAGAGTTTACAGAACTTTTACATGTCTGTCATATTGACTTCATAATATTGATGGTATATTACATTGATCGTATGTGGTCAATATTTCATGGCTAAATTGAATGATGGACATTCCATACTGTCCCATGCCTGAGTACAGCTGTACATGCTATGACACTTTTTGTTTTTTTGTTTTTCCACATTTTATTAATACATTGTAATTGATTATTATGTTCATATAACTCTCCTTTGTAATTTGGAGGAAATAAAGATATGAATGAATGAATGAATGGAAAAATGTAGTAAAACAGGTAAAAGTGTGTTTATCATTCACAACAGTTCCATACTAGTAATGCCAAATCAAGTGTGTTTCAAATGCTCCATCATTTAATATAAAATTCCCTGTGTTTCACGGCCATCAGATAAACATACTTCCTATGTAATATGTAATAATACTTTCTTTACAATAAATGTAAAATAAACTTGTGTTTAACAGCCATGTTCTATATAAAATTTCTTGTAATGACCTGTGTCAACAACTATTACATCCATCTGATGTGTAATTCCGTTTTGTACATTATTGAGACACACTTAAGTTCAATGTTATCTGCTATTATCTTATCCAGAGTTCTGTCCCTTTGCATATGTAACAACTTCGTCAGTCACCTACATGTATATCTTCTATCGACCGTCTATGTGTGATACATAATTTAACCTATTTGAGCCGTTCAGCGAGAAAACCAACATTGTGGTCTCTGCGTAAAGTATCGACCCGGATCAGCATAAGCATGCCGTGCAAGCTAACCCGGACATACGATGTTAGCCTCTTGTGGATTTGCTGTTTCAAGAAGCGTTTCTCTATACCTTTACCACCCTGAGATGGAAAGAGTCGGCCCGGATTAGCCTTATCTAGAACTAGGCTGATCTAGTTCGATACATTACGCAGAATCTACAATGCTGGTTTTCTCGTGGATTGGCTATTTTGATAGATATAATATCTTTTTTTGCCACAATGTTTCCAACTTTATTCAGTAATTATGCCTACAATTATAGAGATTTTCCATATTTTTTAGTAGACATAACCGAAGTCGTCTGCTGCATATTTGCTGTTTGTGGGAAAGGATTAACTGCTTATGTCGAGGATCAGGTGATCACGAGTGAGGTAGAATTTGAAACGACGCTGTTAACGAGAGAAGAGGGCATTTTGTAAATAAGTCATTCTTAACATGATATTGAAATCCGGAAGTTATAAGTAGTTAAACAACACCAGCAAGGGCAGCTAGCCCTCAACTCTGGCAACCAGGCTTTGTCAACCAATCAATTTGGTTTGACTATTTTGTTTGTAAAGAGTCATCTTTGAAACATTTCTATCAACTTCTTTCAAATATCTTGAAATCAGAAACACAATCGAACGATTTTGAAGGATGACCAAAGAAAAGAACGTTTCGGTTGTTGACTCCCTAGAGATGTAAAGCTTGTAAAAAACAATACATTTGGTCATATTACAAATACATGTATATAACCGCCAACCTGCGGTAGCTATCTACTATATTTAATTCGTGTGCGATTATATGAAAGATCATAAAGTAAGACTAGTTCAAGTGCAGCAAATACAAAGATATACTTTATTTCATGTATTAATAATTTAATCATTATTTCTCTAAAGTTAACCTTATCATTGTCTGTTATCTGCTTTTTTTTCGCTTTTTTTTTCGTTTTTCATTTTCTTCATGATCAGGAATTGATATCAAGGTTATATCCAAAAATATCTGGCTAGTGAACATCCTCCTGTTTGACGCTCTATCAAAATAAAGGGAATGGAGCGAGGCTTAGGGGTGGTATCGTTTAAAATAAATCAAAATGGCGACGTCTTTAACATCGGACACCATTCACGTTTGTCCTTGTACTTTTTGTGCCGAGGATGATATCAACAAGGAAGCAATTAGTTTGTGTGTAACCTGTAGCCAATACCTTTGTAAGACATGTTTGAAGGTTCATAATCGCGTGGCAGGTGCGAAAGATCATCAGTTTATCGACAAGGACGAATTTGGACACTCTACGACAGCAAGTAGTCAAACAGGAAAACCTGACCTTCCAACTGAGATATGTACCAAACATCACGGATTAATTATGGACATGTTTTGTGAGGACCATGATTTGGTAGGATGTAGTGTCTGCATGGCCCTGGATCACAGGATGGTAGATATTTGTGAAATCAGTTGAATGCTGAGTGTATATCCACAACATCCTTTAAGACACGAATTTGTCTTTTTCTTTTTCGGGTTTCATTTTAAGATTGTTATAGATTAAACGTGCAGTCATGGTAAGATGAGTTTACACATTTAATGTAAACACTCATTTCAAAAATACACGTCTTTCACAACTGTCAATCTGCAAGCTCATGCTGACTTTCTCGCACCAGTACCTTAGACGTTATTCTTCCTGTGTAATGCATAGACAACTAAAGACATTTGAACCATTTGGTGAAAGAGGAATGACGCTGTCATAAATATATGTTTCAATCATTGAAAAACAGTTACGGTGGTGTAGTGGTTAGAGCGCCAGCCTCGAGAGCGGGAAACCCTTTTTCGACCCACGGTCCGGTTTCACCAAATACTTCCCTCCTTGGCTCTGATGGTAGTGGGGATAGCATAACGACTGATGCTCAGGTGTAAGGATACGCTTACAAACAGTATTTCTAATGTACTAAGGATCCAAATTCCAACACACAACCTCAGGATTGACATTATCTGAATTATCACAGCTGACAAATGAGCTGTCCCACAAGCAAAGCAACATTGAGGACTTTGCGTAATGTATCGACTCGCATCAGCCTAAGCATGCCGCGCAGGCTAACACGGACAGACACTTTTCCCCTCCTGTGGCTTTTCTGTTTTAGGAATCATTACTCTATACATCTATCCCCTGAGGCGGAATGTGTTGGCCCGGATTAGTCTGCGCGGTCTGTGCAGGCTAATCTGGATCGATACATTACGCAGAGTCAATACTGTTGGTTTTCTCATGGAACGGCTCAAATTATCCTTTCATGATAATAACTCTTAATACACAAACATTATGATTGTAGCGCTTCGTCACGTCATTAATAGAAACATGTCATAACCAATGAAGTGAGTAAGGAAGAGTCTTGGTGTTTTATACATTGTTGAATATGGGATTGTCATTGAAATACAACAGACTACTACCATATTGGTGTATCCTGAAAATATATCTTACCAATATATTGTTGGTGTATCATGAAAATAAAGCTGACCATTATTTGTGTGTGTTTATCAAGACAATAAAGCTGACCCAATATTTTCTGGGTGTATCATGAATGTATTACTGACCACTTTGTCGTGGGTAAATCATGAATATATAGCACTATCTTTTAGGCTTATCATAAACATGAAGGTGACCACTTACTTGTTGGTTTATCATAAATATTTAGCAGACTTCTATATTAATGATTAATCGTGAAACTATAACTGACCACTATTTTGTTTCCTTTCGAAAACATAAGTATTTACAAAGTTATACTATGGATTGAAAACATTCAAATGTCTTTTTAGGTCATCACACAGTATGCTCTTGAAATTCCATGTATGTATTAAGTATGTAAATGTAGTTGACTTATATTCTTTCCTGAAAGCAACAGTATTATCATAACACGTATTTAACTAGATAGTCCATGACTAATTTACGCCACTTTCAACAATCTTTAAGTTATATCACGGCATTATCTGGGTAATCTTCCAGTATTATTGTTTGCTGGAATTTTTCTGAAACTTTGTCAGATGTATTGTTTGGTCATGGGACATCGTTCAACGTCAAATGTTTAAAGTCAATGTCATAATTTGGCAGAACTTGATCTTGGTTAGGTAACTTTACCTCAACACCTAAACCTGGTTATATCAACAGCACCCATGCTGGAATTTTTCTGAAACTTTGTCAGATGTATTGTTGGGTCATGGAACATTATTCAACGTCAAAATGTCAAAGTCAAGGTCATAATTTGGCACAACTTGACCTGGGTTAGGTAACTTAACCTCAACAATTTACCTGGGTTATATCTCTGCAAACCCCTGCTGGAATTTTTCTGAAACTTTGTTAGATGTATTGTTTGGTCATGGAATATCATTCAAGGTCAATGTCATAATTTGGCAGAACTTGACATTGGTTAGGTAACTTAACCTCGGTTATATCTCAGCAACCCCTACTTGAATTTTTCTGAAACTTTCTGAAATTTTTCAGATGTATTGTTTGGTCATGGGACATCATTCAACGTCAACATGTTCACGGTCAAGGTCCTACTCTGGCAGAACTGGACCTTGGATACGTAATTTAAACTCAGAACTTAACCTTGGTTAACTTTGACTGCAGAGCCTACATTTTCATTTAATCTTCATGAAAGTTTATCAAAACATTTGATTCCATCATTTAACACCAAAATTACCAAGGTCAAGGTCATAGTTTGCCAACTTTTTACCTTGGTTTGCTTTGAATGTAGAAGCCATATTTTTTATTCATTGTTCATGAAAGCTTATCAGAACATTTATCTCCATCAAATCTCGGTCAAGTTCAAAACTAGGTCACGAGTTCAATTGTTTGAAAAACCTTGTGAACACTCTATAATTCACTTGTTATATTCAATCCTCATGACATTTAATAACAACAATCTCGGTCAAGTTTTAAACTGGCTCATATGGTTTCAAAAACTAGGTCACTAGGTCAAATGTTGGAATACTCTTCTGAACACTCTAGAAGTCTCTTTATTCACTCAATCTTCACGAAATTTAACCACTCAATTTTTCTTTATCAAATCTAGGTCAAACACTAGGTCACTAGGTCAAATGGTCGAATAACATTGTGAACAATCTAAAATTCATGTAAGTTTATCAAAACATTTGTTTCCATCATTCAACGTCAAAATTACCAAGGTCAATGTTATAGTTTAGCAGAACTTGACCTTGGTTATGTAACTTAAACATAAAACTTAACCTTGGTTAACTTTGACTGTAGAGGCCTCATTTTGCATTCATTATTCATGAAAGTTTTTCCGAACATTTGACTAAAAAAAATCTCTGTTAATTTCAAAACAAGGTCATGAGAGGTCAAAAACGGTCACTAGAATTCATTTGTGATATTTGATAATAATGAAATTTAAACACAATCATAGTGAATGCAATTATTTACAATTTAATGTAGTATTATTGATCAGTCTATATTTCATGTGTGAATAAATATATTAAGATATATACATGTAGTGAGTTTATTATTTATCATGACATGTTCAACAATGCATTGACCGACACTTACTTTTATACGTTTTATCGACTTTACTTTTTTTTTGCATATTGATACCATTTAATATCTGGTTTTCATAGAAGGGCAAGACACACCCTCAGCCCGAGGTCTTGTTTATTTATCCTGACACCAGCGAGTCAGTCGTAATGATATACCCACAATCCTGAGCGCTAAGGAGGGAAAGCCATTAGTACGATTTTAAAGTCTTTGGAATGAAGCGACCGTGGATCGAATATGCGATACCCCGCGTCCACCTCCAGAACACCACAATGGCGTTTTGAAAATGTTCGAAGTAAACATTGTTAGTGTTTAATGTTGCAGAATTTGTCCACAGTATGTTTAATGGTGTTGAAGTTATGGCACTTTTCAAAATTTATAACAAATAACGTTATATTTATAAAATGTCATATGACGAAACTGTAGTGTAATTGTACTTTGGCTTATACTTGTTGATATAGCTTCCTTAAAACAGACGGAACTCTAACATTGTGTCCTTTTTATTAAACATTCTGTAAAGCAGATTCAATGTGGATCCATTAACGTGGATACTCAGGCAGCTGTTTCCACACGTGTATTGATTACATTAGCGTTGAATACCTGGAGCCCCGCTCATTTGTTTTTATTCTAAAAGTCCTCGACTATTCGAGCATGCAGTCCTAAGTAAACTCTTGTTATTAGTCATATCAATATCCTTACTTTATAATTCAGATCCTGCAAAGACTTGTTCTACATTCCGGACATTGCGACTAGTCGAGTTACGGATAAAACTGTTCAACATGCCGAACAAGATTTGTCAGAGCTTCTTTGTAAAGTCAAGACCTTAAGGGATGACCGATATGAACAAAAATCTCGTTTATCAAGTAAGAAAGATTTAGCTTTGGATAGTGTGAAGGAAAGGAGAAAAAAGATTGATGAACACCTAGACAAACGTGAGAATGTCATTTGTAAAAATATTTCTGATAAATACGAAGAATTCTGTGAGAATCTGGATGTTGATATTAACACATGTGATGACACCATTACAGTGTTAGAAAAAATGAACTCAAAATTGCTAAAAGAATCGGACACGAACAATTTATCGCAGACGTTTGTTAACGTTAAAGGTGTTCGGCGAATAGTTAAGGAAGCAGAACGGAGATGGCAAGCATCCAACGACAAACTAAACTATTTGCCTAAAATTAAATGCAATCAGCGATATTTTGGTTCCGGAGATCATTTTTGGACGGGTTGTAGCACACATTGCATTACCAACAGGCTTAAGGCATGTAGTAAATGTGAATATAAGTCATCCTGAGGATAAAAACAAGTGTGACTGTAATGACCTTTGTCAGCTTCCTAGCGGTACTTTCATCCTGACAGACGGGAACAATAAGAAGGTTAAATCGCTAAAGTATGACACCACATATAAACTGTCTGCTCAACTATCAATGTCTGACCAACCTTGGGCAATTTGTGCTGTGAATGAAAATAAGGTTGTTGTCACTTTGCCATTTAAACAGACAGTTACGTGTGTATCAGTTGGTCGTAGGTTGTCTATTAAGAACTCGTTCAAAGTAACCTGTATGTGTATGGGGATAATACACGTTGACGGTCGATTGTATATTGCTGACCTCTGGGACTCACTGGTCAATGTGTATGACTTAAAAGGCATGTGTTTGCAAACTATTTCCACAGACAAGTCCGGATCAGCATTATTTGGAAAGCCCAATCACATGTGTTTATGGCCAGAGAAACAACAAATAGATGTGGCCGATGAAGCTAAGGGTATATTTGTTACAGATCTGTCCGGGAAATTCATCGCTCAATACACGTATCCAAAGAGAGACTGTGCCCATGGTATATGTTTTGATGATGATGGACATTTGTTCATAGCGGATTATGATACAAAGGAAGTTGTAGCACTTGATGTCGATAGAGCTACCACCACAACACTTACAACATTTGATAGAAGTCCACAATCAGTATTCTTTCAGAGTAATACAGGGAGGCTTTTCGTCTGTTGTTATGAAAGTGATTATATCCAAGTTTATGCAGTGGTCTACTGAACTGATATCACGTTTTATTGACCTATCCAAGTCTTCACAATAAATCATTTAGTTACTTTGATTAAAATTACCACTTAATCGATTAAAGTTGTAGACACAGTGACACGGAGCTTGGACAGGTCAGACTGTATACGAGACCATTGGTGTACTATTTGAGTTTACCTGTTACACAATCTTAATCCATTTTAGTCAGTTAATAACAAACATACATGCACAAACACGCACTCATGCAGGCATAAGTACGTGTGCTCGATGTTCTTCTATATCAAATCTCAGTGCATTGGCTACTTGTGTAGAACATGATCACCCTGCGTATGTGTGCAAATATACACTAGTCGCGAAAGGTAGTTGATGTTTGAACGTGTGCATTTGAATCGGTTAGCATTTTACATAGTTATAAAACATATATATTATAGCAAATATATAATTTCATGTCTCTACATATTTAAGCCATGTCTCATGGAAACCATCCCTCATATGTTTTCGAATAAACATTGTTAAGCCACGAGACCCTACCTGGGCATTTACAATCACGGTACTGTACAGAGGACTAGATAAGGGAAAAACTGGTCTTTCCCACACAACATATCTCTGACTAGTTAACCAAACCCTATGTCGTGGGTACTGAAAACAATCGTCTCTCTTGGACGATTCTTTTAAGTACCCACAACATACGGTTTGAATGTCAAATTCGGATTTAGAACATGAAAAATGCCCCTTATCTAGAGCTCTGTGTATATCTAGAGCTCTGTGTACACCCAGATCAGCCTGCGTATTCGTGTCTAATAGGAATATATAGATACTCGCGAAACAGTCTTTGAAACTTTATAGAACCTTCTAAAAAACAGTTTCCCTTTGCATCCGAAATCATAACTTCATAATTAGTATATGCATGTATATTGAAGCAAACAGATTATCTACACATTTCAGTCATATCACACTTAAACCAACCTTCGGTTTTCAAATAAAAGAATGTTACGATCAAATCACATTCCTTTAATTTCAGATCTAGGTCATAAACGATTAATGAATGCTTACAGCATGCTTGTGTGGTGAGAGAGCTAACACTGAAGATCCTGAGCAGACTCCAAAAAAGCGCAGACTGATCTGGAGCTTTGCTGGTCTCAAAATCGCCTAGGTCGGTTTTAGGTTATCTATACCTGCGAAATCAGAAATCCATACTTTCCTTGCCGATACATTTAATTGAACATATGAGCCGTTCAACGAGAAAACCAACATTGTGGACTCTGCATAAAGTATCGACCCGGATCAGCCTAAGCATGCCACGCAGGCTAACCTGGACATACATTGTGGATTTTCTGTTTCAGGACTCATTACTCTATCCCCCTGAGATGGTATGTGTCGGCCCGGACCAGCATGCGCGGACAGCGCAGGCTGATCTTGGTCGATACATTACGTAGAGTTCATAATGTTGGCTTGCTCGTGGAACGGCTTAATTATCTCTAAAAGTTAATTTTATACAACTTCTACAAATAGAGGCATAGAGGTAACAGTATATCAATACACATTAAATCGGATTATGTGTATCAGGTCATCTGAGCTTTTTTCCCTGATGTGCCTGTATTAAAATATTTGAAATGTTTCCATCTGAAAGATTTGTTCCGATTTCAATGTAGTTAAACGAGCACTTGCCGACCCTCAGCAAGTTAGTTTGATTGGTTAAAAACATGTGTCAAGTGGGATAAAGCTGGTTTCAATTATCTTTGTCTTTATTGCAGATTTACTCTACGTGGGAATGATTTTCAATTACATTAATCAGAATATTAAAATGTCCTGTCTATATTGATCTTGTCTTTAAAGGGACACATGCTCAAGTGAGAGATCCAGGGTCGCGTGGCCCTCTTGCATAGTTCCATAGTTGCATATCCTAGTTACAAAACTGTTCTGTGAAACTCATTTGTGATGTTTATGGGATGTATCTGTCAAAGTAAAATACTGATCAGCCAGCACATCCACGCAATCTGAACTTGCTCTGCACTGTTCGCTAATTTGTCATATACTCTTTCAAGAAAACTTTGTTAGGCAGTACCCATTTGGATCCTTTAACATGAATGTGCATGCAAGGTTTTTTCCACAAGCGCATAATTTACGATTGACCTTTCTGTACCACCGCTAAAATATCTTAAATCGTCACTGCCACATTAAATCAAAGGGCTGAAAGCGCTGATGGTATAAAGGCATATGTAAGTTAAAAATATATGACATAGTTAATAAGGACAAACATTGTTGAAACAATAAATCCTCGACCTTTAAACAAACCAAACCAAATATTTTTGAAACAACACAGATTGCCTGCCAATAACCAATACCTCATTCATCAAAGTTTGATCCTTATCTTGTATAAAAAAAATAAATCACTAAGGACAAAAGATTGACAAAAAACTGAGCAGCATTAATTATTAATTAAACATATATCCATTTCAGAAAACACTAAAGATCCACAATGTATATTGGAATCATGCTCATAAATGAAAGACAATCGAAAGCATGCTAGAGTTATTTCTCTTGTGCAGTGCACATCTTTAGCTTATTAGTTTCGTATACACGAATTCTTATATTGATTCATTGAATATCTATTGAGACAAAGACCGAAGAAATATATGAACAAAATGAGTTTATACCTAAAATAACAGATCAGATTTTTGTTCGAAATATTGCATCGGTCTCCCATCCCAATGTATATGTGTGACGACTTTGAAATTGATCTGCCAAACAGAAACAAAGTTTTGACCCATTAATGCAAACCTTAACGGACATACGGACGGATGAATGAACAGAGAGTCAGTCGCTCCGGACAAAGTACAAAGCTTGAGGAAGCACTCATTAACGAACAAGAGCATTTCACGGAACGCAAGTGTTGCACGCGAAAGTCATATAATAAGTGAGAACATGGAAAGAAAAAATATACACACTCTAAACACAGCATGCTAACGTTTTAGTAATGGTGCACTGCACATCTGTTGGTTATACGTTACCTACAAACCAAGTTTTAAATGGATACAATGGAAATTAATTGAGAAAATGACTGAACTAAATAAGGAAACATGGAGATAACTAAAATAAGCAGACCAGAATTATGTACCTAGTATTTTGCCGTTCTCCTGATTACACGGTATAAGTGTGATCACTTCGAAATGAATCTGCCAAACAGAAACAACGTTTTGACCAATAAATGCAAACCATGACGAACGGACGAATTCACATTCAGGCAGAACGCCGGCTAATGCCTCCAAGCTTTACAGACAGAGACAACATATAAAATATTGATTACAGAAGACTGGTTCGATGCGTCAAATCGCGTCTGTGTTTAGGAAACAGAATAGTTCTAACGAGTGAAACACACTCTGACCTATGATTGACCTCAATGTCAGTGTTTTTTGTTAATTTCAACATACATACGTCAACATGTAATCTAGACCTAGATGTCAAATGAACTAGAAATGTAGTCTAAATAGGTTTTTGCCAATTAACCGTGTACGGGCCCTTTTCGGAGATTCAATTAAACTGCAAATATATTACAAATACCATAACATGTTAACCCTCTCATTTATTAATGCAAGCGGAATGTTGTTCGTGATTTTCGCGGAGGAATTCAATTGTGAAGCTTTGTTGCACCCGTAAGTCGACTTTTCGAAAGCAGGCTAGGAATGGGATAGGGGTGAAAAGCCCCTATCCCAAAACAACTGTGACAAGCCTGTAAATATAGTATACACACATTGTTTACAGAGTTGCAATGGTCGGCAGATGTATATCAGTTAACTCTTAAAGTAATTTCATATATATTGTTAAAGTAAATTTTCCTTGATGTTTCCTTGACATGAATAGCACTCGCAAAGATGATGTAACCTATATGATAGATCATTCTACTCATCTCACGTTATCCATCTAATAACTCAACCAAGCCCTTTAGTGTTGGTTCTTACCGAGAGGATTATTTCGTTATCCATCCAATTACTCAACAAAGCCCTTTGGTGCTGGTTCTTATCGAGAGGATTTTTTTGTGTACGCACAACTTAGGGTTATAAGATCAAATAATGATATACATGTAAGAGCATGAAAAACGCCCGTTATCTAGAACGCTGAATGAGGGAACAGCTCTAAATTTCCGTATCTTTAACTCTTCTTAATCTAACTGAGAGGATTCTTTTGTGTACCAACGACATAGGTTTAGAGGGTCGAATAATGATATAAGAGCATTCAAAACACCCCTTATCTAGAACTCTGAAAGAGGGAACAGCTTTTGATGTTCGTATCTTTGACTCTTTTAATCTAGCTGATCGAATTATTATTAGTTTCCACCGTTTGTAATGGCAAGATGGTGATGTGTTCCCACGATATCCTTCGAATAAATATTAGTGCATGCAAAACGCCCCTTATCAAGAGGGCTGAAAGAGGGACCAGCTCTTGATGTTCGTATCTTTGACTCTTGTTAATCTAATTGATATAGCATGCAACACGCACCTTATCTAGAGCTCTGAAAGAGGGAACAGCTCTTGATGTTCGTTCGTATCTTTGACTCTTCGTAATCTAATTGATATAGCATGCAACACGCACCTAATGGCCCTATTCCACTACGACCACGAATCCCACGAATCACCAAAAATAGCTAAATTTTAGGATTCGTAGATGGATCGTAATCATTTCGCGAAGTTCTTAACTCATTCGTATATATTCGTAGTCGGTTCTTGCAATTCTTGAGCGATCGGGAATTCGTGACTAAAGTTTTGAACTGTTCAAAGTTTTGGCCCCGAACTCCACGATTAAAAAAATCGTAGCTTATTCGTAACAACTTCGTAGTGCGTTCTTGGGCATCGTAACTGAAACGTAATCGATTCGTAGGTAATCCCACAGAATATGTATTCGTACCTGATTCGTACATGCATTCGGTGTGTTCTTAGCGTAGTCGTAACTGATTCCTAACGTCCGGGCAGTATTCGTAATAGATTCTTATACATCGTAGTCAATTCTCGCGGGACTCCAGCCGAACCAAATATATGTATCGTAAATGAATCGTCACGAATTAGACCAGAAAATTTGCAAAATATCACGAATCCTCCCGAATCCTAAAATTTAGCCACTTTTGGTGATTCGTGGGATTCGTGCCCTATTCCACTACGACCACGAATCCCACGAATCACCAAAAGTGGCTAAATTTTAGGATTCGGGAGGATTCGTGATATTTTGCAAATTTTCTGGTCTAATTCGTGACGATTCATTTACGATACATATATTTGGTTCGGCTGGAGTCCCGCGAGAATTGACTACGATGTATAAGAATCTATTACGAATACTGCCCGGACGTTAGGAATCAGTTACGACTACGCTAAGAACACACCGAATGCATGTACGAATCAGGTACGAATACATATTCTGTGGGATTACCTACGAATCGATTACGTTTCAGTTACGATGCCAAAGAACGCACTACGAAGTTGTTACGAATAAGCTACGATTTTTTTAATCGTGGAGTTCGGGGCCAAAACTTTGAACAGTTCAAAACTTTTGTCACGAATTCCCGATCGCTCAAGAATTGCAAGAACCGACTACGAATATATACGAATGAGTTAAGAACTTCGCGAAATGATTACGATCCATCTACGAATCCTAAAATTTAGCTATTTTTGGTGATTCGTGGGATTCGTGGTCGTAGTGGAATAGGGCCATTATGGTGCGTAGTGCGTAACCCCACGATTAAAAAAATCGTAGCTTATTCGTAACAACTTCGTAGTGCGTTCTTTGGCATCGTAACTGAAACGTAATCGATTCGTAGGTAATCGGGTGTATTCGTAACTCATTCGGGGGATCTGTGAACACGTGACTTGACCGCGAATCGACTACGAATTCGTCACGAATCCCACGAATACACGCCGACACAGGTACGAAACAATTGAGAACTATCTACAGAATCAGAATAGCTCACGAATCAGCTACGAACCTGCTAGGAACCTCCAGAACCAGTCACGAAACAGACACGATTCCCGGCGTAATGGGTATATAAAGGATTTTAATATTGATTTTATGTCATTAGTTGCATTACGATCATCACGAAATCCACGAATTATAAGATGCCGCCAAGAAAAGCTGTACGCAAGGGCAAAGGAAGAGGAAAAGCCAGGGAAGTTGGAGAAGAAGACATCCCTTCCAGAGCAGCTACCCCTCCACCTACGGATGGTCAAGTGGCTGATCAGTCAGTGCCCGCTGCTGATGTGACAGATTCAGAAACACAGTCAGTGGCTGCTGATGTGGCTGATGATGAAATGGCACCTTCTTCACAGCCCAAGAGCAAAAAGGCTGGACAATGACCTTCCAGTCCTCCTGTGTCCTTGGCAGTGTCATGACCTCGTCCGTCAGCTCCTGTATGATGGCCTGACAGACTTCCTGCACAATCCATACCACTGTGCTGTAGCCACACCGGAAGTCATACTGGAGAGTGTGATAACGGTCTCCTGTGGCAAGATGTCTGAGGGTCATAGCCAACTTGATTCCGGCATCTAGTGATTGTCTCAGGTGGGTGTCCCTCCTCTGGATATACGGATAAATCCTGTTGAGTAGCTCATCAAACAGTTGGGGTGGCATTCTCACATAGTTGGCAAAGGCATTCTCATCTTCCACCCTCAGCTCCTGCATCAGTCTGTCGTAATGATCATACTCTAGCCTTCTAGCCGGTGTCAGCCACGGTCTAACCCACCAACTGGGCGCTCTTCTCCTCCTCCTTCTTCTCAGCAGTCTTCTTCTAGCTATCAGCACCTGTTGTTGATACTCCAATTCAAGAGCAAATATGACAGCTGCTCTTCGTTGAAAATCCATTTTGGTAATGATGCCCACGCAGGGTTGGCGGCCTTTTTATACCTATCTTGAGGTCAAATCCCACAGATTGTCAAGAATAGTCACGAATGCATATGTATTCGTACCTGATTCGTACATGCATTCGGTGTGTTCTTAGCGTAGTCGTAACTGATTCCTAACGTCCGGGCAGTATTCGTAATAGATTCTTATACATCGTAGTCAATTCTCGCGGGACTCCAGCCGAACCAAGCCGAATACCACGAATATTCGTAACTCTATCGTTCATGTATCGTAAATGAATCGTAGAGCGTCACGAATTAGACCAGAAAATTTGCAAAATATCACGAATCCTCCATAATATCTAAATGAGCGAATTGTTATTAGTTTTCGACGTTTGTAATGACAAGACTGTGGTGAATATATATTAAAAGTTTGCCGTTACAGATCTTTTTTGTTTTGAATTGAAAATGGAACAGAAACTTTTTCACGAAAACCATATGTTCTAAAATTATGAAAGTTTAATTTTTACTCAGAATTTATGCTCAAGAATCCGAAAGGTCAGAAGCATATTCATTCCCAAAATTGGCCAATAAGAAGTCTTATTTGGAGCATGGAATTAATTTCTGAGCACAGATAACGTTTTTAGAGTTTTATAGTTTCGGGCAGTGTATTTGTGTATTTTCTCGTGAACATCGACTATCATCCACCTTAGAGTGCATTATGGCATTCAATCGACATTCAGTATTACATGTTCAGTTTGACGTGAAAATCAATTTACACTTGAAGTCGGTTTTTCATTGAAAATTAGTGAAAAAGACTGGGTTTTCGCATATCGTTTGTCCGATTATCACTGCGTGCAAAAGGTACTGAAACCGAAACACGACATGTAACGATTAACTCGAACATGTGATAATTTGAACATAACGATTAACTTGAACATGTGATAATTCGAATAAAATGATTAACTCGAACATGTGATAATTCGAATATAACGATAAACTCGAACATGTGATAATTCGAACATAACGATAAACTTGAACATGAGATAATTCGAACATAACGATTTACTAGAACATGTGATAGATAATTCGAACATAACGATGAACTCGAACATGTTATTATTCGAATAAAACGATAATTTGAATCAATTCCTGGAATGGGAATGTCTTAAGAAAACAACATTGCAAAAGTTCTGATTAAATAGTCGAACAATTAGAATTGCTGTTATGCTGTTTTCTGGATATAATTTTATCACTGGCTTGCTTTTCATGATCACTATTTAAATATAACTGAATCGCGAGGCTGCGATTACATGAATTACTTCAGAATACATCGATGACTTACTCGAACATGTCGATAACTCGAAGTAACTTATAGGCCATTCTCATGTTATCTAGAATCGACTGGATAAGTTAACACTATTTACCTGACTTCGCTCGATTACGTTATGTGCATTAAGAAATATCAAGCTCTTTAACATTTGATTACAGTTTGTAAACATATAATTGTATTAATATGCGCGGAAAATGTGAACTCTTCATAGCATGTACATATATGTATATGTGCGAATTATGCAATGGCAACGTAGATAAACTTAATCAGGATCTGTTAAACAAAATATGATACAGTTTATATACGTACATGTACTCATTGAATAGTATATGTTCAATCTAGCTGATTTTTATATCACCTTAGTCGAACACTCAAAGTAATTTATTCTCATCACTCTCTGTCGGTTGTCTGTTTGCCCGTCTTAATTTTCAATTTCAAATGTCATCTACACCTACACGCTTAGGCCAATTTCAACCAAACTGATCATATTTTATGTTTTCAATAGAGTTGATTAAATCTGCATTCTGATGCAAATATGTTGTAAGTGTTAGCTTTGATCATGCTCAGAGGTACACATTTTGTTAAAGAAATAACCATATTGCATGTGATTTAGAAAGCGTTAATACATGTTAGTGACTTTGCGCAGGCTGAATATTCAAGTTTTCCGAAACTTGATTATTGTACTTAAACGCTTATCAAAGAGATAGAGCATATATGTGTCCTAAAGTAATAGATAATATGCGAAAACAAACAGTGGGAACAATAAAGGAAACAATTCAATAAATGCTAGTTAAAATAAGGCCCCAAAGCTATAAAGAGATAATATATCATGGCCTGATTCTTTTATAAATATCGAAAGATTAATCCCCCTATATCGGAAATACGAACATCTATATATTTGCTTCGGCTTCGATCCCCGGTCGGTTCATATCAAAGACTGTTAGAATGGTAGTAATGGATACCCTCCTTGGAGTTCAGGGTAAAAGTGTTAGCATTACGACTGACTGGGTGGTGTCAGGATAAATGGACCAGTGGTACTGGTAACTGACGTAAGAAACGCCGTGATATAACTGAACAAATGTTGATATCGGCGTAATACACCAAACAATTAATCAACCAATTGTTTTTCTGCCTGTCATATTATCATTATATTTGGAGGGCGTAGATTTGACGGGAACATAGAAGATAAGGTAGATCTAAAACAATTGTTAGAACATTCCATATACGTGTTTCCAATTTAAAATCAAAACTCATTGTGAGGAGCAGTAAATAGGATATCCGGGTATCAACTATCAATAAAGAGGACCCTGATTAGTGCACTTCAGTATAGGTTATGTTGAAAGCATGCCATTACATGAAGCAACCTTTTTAGGTCACTAACACATGTTTTAACTAAAGAGTTTTCCAGAGTTTCTATTTGGGGTAACACGAACGGCCATTTTACAAACATAAAGATGCCGATTGATGAAAGTAGAAAGACATAAATACCTTTGCGCCGTACAGATGCGTTCTGATTTATCCTATAGAAGTACACTCCGTGTCAATTCAATCGTCGTATGGTGAATAAATAACAAGGTCAGTCACGTGGATGTATAAACAACAAATATGTAGCTGACTTTTTCGAACACATCAAGATAAACATATTAAACATAAATAAAAGTAACTTTGTTGACATTTGGCACAGGAATCATTGCTTATCATGAATGTTTTGAAATATCGTATGCTGTATATGCATAGTCTACACGTAGACAAATGTAACGGGAACGGGGTATAGGTATAAATATCCCTTCTACAGCCTTGCTGTGGAAGCCGGCATTTATAGCGACGTTGGTAGAGTGGTTGACCTTTTATGCAACGTTCGTCGCGGTTAATGCCTGGATGGGTGACCTCCAGTACACGTTACAAAGAAGAAGACATTTAAAACATGTTAGCAATGTGAAACTGTGAAACAAACATGCAAAAAGTTCAATAAAGAAAAAATCAAATCGGACGTTTGTTTTCTCTACCAAAGTATCCTGTACATCGCGACGAAGTTCTAGTCGTGTCTCGCATTTGTTTACACCGAAAATTTGAAGAAAACGGGACTTTCTCGATTTTCTCAAAAATGCGACGAGATAAAAGCTTTTCCGTAAAAGTCGCCAGATGAAGTAAAGTGTACGGCTAGTTTCGGCAATAAAGAATGCGGGCGACAAAACCCGAATGCATTCCGTTGTTATGTAATAGTTTGTTTTCGGAATTAAGCGATTAATTTCGGCAATAGCCGTAGATATAAAATAATTGGAATTTCACAGGAATTCTAAAAATAGACTATTGCAATTTGTACAATGGCAGTTCTTTTCACACTATATATGTCGCCGTTCGCCGTTCGTCCGTCGTCAACAATTTGCTTGTTAAAACTAGACACCACTTTTATCATCCATTCTTCAAGGAACTTATTCAGATTATCTTGCTGATTTCTAGGCCAAGCTCGTATATATAGGTCATGTCGGTTCCAAAACTAGGTCGCTAGGCCAAATTGTCGAAAACTCTTGATAACACTATAAAGATCGCATTTTTTTAGAAGCTTGGCACTGTCTTGGTGATATCTAGGTCAAGGTCGAATATGGGTCATGTTGGGTTAAAAACTATTTACAAGGCCAAATTGGAGGAAAATATTGTTAACACTCTGGAAGCCACATTTTTGGCTTCAGCATGTTGAGATTTTTTCAAAATGTTTGTCATGATGATATCTAGGCCAAGCTCGAATATGGGTCATGTCTAGTCAAAGACTAGGTCACTAGGACACATTGTAGAGAAATCATGTTAACTCTATATAGACCATATTTATTACTTGAACAGCTTGAAACTATGCCATATAGTTTGTCTTGATGATAGCTAGGCCAAGTTCGAATATGGGTCATATTGAGTATAAAACGTGGTCACTTGGCTAAATTGAAGGAACTTCTGGTAACACTCTGGAAGCCGTGATTTTAAATTTAGTATGTTGAAACTTTACCAGAATGTTTGTCTTGATTATATCTAGACTAAGTTTGAATATGGTTCGGTTAAAAACTAGGTCACTAGTCCAAATTGTAGAAAACTCTTGTAAACACTCTAGAAACCGCATGTTTGACTTGAACATGTTGAAATTTTTCAGAATATTTGTCTTGAGGATATCAAGACTAAGGTTGATATCTGTTATGTCCGGTTAAATATTAGGTCACTAGGCCAATATTGAGAACAATCTTGTTAACACTCTAGAGACCATATTTGTTCTCCATTGTTCCTTCTATGTTTTGTCAGGACCATGATTTGGTAGGATGTAGTGTGTGCATTGCCCTGGATCACAGGTTGGTAGATATTTGTTAAATCAGTTGATCTCTGTATTGTACTAAATAGAAATGATTGATTGATAACTGAGGGTATATCCACAACCTCCTTTGAGACACGAATCTGTCCATTTTTTTCGGTTTTCCTTATTAAATTGTTATATATTACACTAGCAGTCATGGTCAGATTAGTTTAAACATTTAGTGTAAACACTCTTTTTAAACATACACGTCTTTCAAAACGGTCAATCTACACGTTCATGCTGACTTTCTCGTACCAGTACCTCACGGTTATTCTTCCTGTGCAATTCATAGACATACTAAAGACATTTGAACCATTTGGTAGAAGGGGAATGACGCTGTCATAAATAAATTTGTCAATCATTGAAAAACATCTACGGAGGTGTAGTGGTTAGAGCGCCAGCCCCGAGTGCGGGAAACCTTTTTTCGTTCCACGGTCCGGTTACACAAAATACTTTCCTCTTTGGATCTGCTGGTATCAAGGATAGCGTTACGACTAATACTAATGTGTAAGGATACGTTTACAAACAGTACTTCTAATGTTCTAAGGATAGGCTTACAAACAGTATGTCTAATGTACTCCGAAAACTCCGTGATATGAATCAAAATACGGTTGAAATGGGAGTAAAATACAATAAAAAAAATACTGATCTAAATTCCAACTCACAACCTGACAAATGAGCCGTCCCACAAGAAAACCAACATTGTGGACTCTGCGTAAAGTATCGACCCGGATCAGCCTAAGCATGCTGCGCAGGCTAATCCGGGCAGACACTTTTCGCCTCCTGTGGCTTTTCTGTTTAAGGAATCATTACCCTTAACATCTATCCCCCTGATACGGAATGTGTCGGCACGGATTAGCCTGCGCGGATTTTGAAGCTGATCTCGATCGTAACATTACGCAGAGTCAATAATGTTGGTTTGTTCATGGAACGGCTCAAATTATCTGTTCATAAAATAACTCTTAATGAACAAACATGCCCTTGTCCTCCTTATGATTGTAGCGCTTCGCCACGTTATTAATAGAAATATGTCAAAACCAATGAAGAACGTGGTGTTTCATGCATTGTTGAATATGGGATTATCCTTAAAATACAGCTGACCACTATTTGTGTGTGTTTAACATGGAAATACAGCTGACCACTATTTGTGTTGGTATATCATGAACATATAGCTGACCACCTTATTTTTGATATATCATGGAAATATAGCTGACCATTAATCGTTGAAATTTATCATGGAAATAAAGCTGACCAATATTTTCTGGGTTTATCATGAATTTATTGCTGACCAAATTTTAGTGGGTAAATCATGAATATATATCAGATCACTATCTTTTAGGCTTATAAGCATAACGCTCACCACTAACTTGTTGGTTTTATTATAAATATTGAGCAGACCACTATCTTCTTGTTGATTAATCGTGAAACTATTACTGACAACTATTTTGTTTCCTTCGAAAATATAAGTATTTACAAAGTTATACTATTTATGTAAATGCCTTTTTAGGACATCACACAACTTCTCGACCATCAAGGGTGCGGTCTTTTAACGTTCATGTTTGGGTTAAGTATAAAAATGTAGTTGACTTATACTCTTTTCTGAAAGAAACAGTCACAGAGTAATGCCCATTTTTCATAACACGTATTAAACAAGATAGTCCATGACTTAATTACGACGCTTTCAACAATGTTTAAGTTATATCACGGTATTTCTAGGTAATTTGCCAGTATCATTTTTTGTTATCCTGACACCAGCGAGTTAGTCCTAATGCTACCCCACTATCTTGAACGATAAGGTGGGAAAGCCATTAATACCATTCTAAAGTCTTTGAAATGAAACGACCGTGGATCGAATCTGCGATACCCCGCACTGGAGGCGGACGCCTCCACTTCAGGCGTTCTGAAAGTGTTTGAAGTAAATACATTTAGTGTTTAATGTTGCAGACTTTGTCTATAGTGTGTTTAATGGGGATGGTGGTATGGCACTTTTCCAAGTGTAAAACAAATGACGTTAGACTTGTAAATTGCCATATGACGAAACTGTAGTGTAATTGTTCTTTGGCTAACACTTGTTAAGATTTCCTTTAAACAGGCGCAACTCTTACATTGTGTCCTTGTGATTAAACATTATGTAAAGCAGATTCCATGTCGTTTCTTTAAAGTTGATACTCAGGCAGCTGTTTTTCCGGATACTCAGGTAGCTGTTTTTCCACACGTGTATAAGTTACGTTAACGTTTGATACCTGGAATCCCGCTCTTTTATTTTTATTTTAAATATCCCCGAATATTCGAGCATGCTGTCCTAAGTTAACTCTTGTTATTACTAATATCAATATCCTTACTTTATTTTTCAGAGCCTGCAAAGACTTGTTCTACATTCCGGACATTGCGACTAGTCAAGTTACGGATAAAACCGTTCAAAACGCCGAACACGATTTGTCAGAGCACCTTTGTAAAGTAAATACCTTAAGAGATGACCGGCATGAACACAAATCTCGTTTATCAAGTGGGAAAGATTTAGCTTTGGATAGTGTGAAGGAAAGGAGAAAAAAGATTAATGAATATCTAGACAAACGTGAGAATGTCATTTGTAAAAATATTTCTGATAAATACGAAGAATTCTGTGAGTATCTGGATGTTGATATTAACACATGTGATGACACCATTATGGTGTTAGAAAAAATGAACTCAAAATTGCTGATAGAATCGAACACGAACAATGTATCGCAGACGTTTGTTAACGTTAAAGGTGTACGGCGAATAGTTAAGGAAGCAGAACAGAGATGGAAAGCATCCAACGACAAAATAAACTATTTGCCTACAATTTACTTTCAGACAGGAAATGCGATCAGCGATATCTTGAATCCAGAGACGATATTTGGTCGTGTCGTAGTAGGAAAGGAATCACCGACAGGCTTAAGTCATGTAGAAAATGTGAATAAGAGATCCTGAGGATAAATACACGCGTGACTGTAACGACTTTTGTCAGCTTCCTAGCGGTACTTTATCCTGACGGACTGGAACAATAACAAGGTTAAGTCGCTAGAGAATGACACAACATACAAACCGTCTGTTCAACTATCAATGTTGTCAATAAGTGCTGTGAATAAAAACGAGGTGGTTGTCACTATGCCACAAACAAAGACAGTTACGTTTATTTCAGTTTATGGTGGTTTGTCTATTTTGAACTCGTTTAAAGTAACCGTTAAGTGTACGGGGATAATACACGTTGATGGTCGATTGTATATTGGGGACTTCTGGAACTCATTGGTCAATGTGTATGACTTAGAAGGCACGTGTTTGCAAACGATATCCACAGACCAGGCCAGATTAGAATTATTTGGAAAGCCAACTCACTTGTGTTTATCGCCCCAAAAACAACAAATATTTGTGGCAAATCGAGCTAAGGGTATGGTTGTTACAGACCTGTCGGGAACATTCATCGCCCAATACACGTATCCAAACAGAGACTGGACCAATGGTATATGTTGTGGTGATGACGGCAATTTGTTCATAGCGGATCGTTATTCAAAGGAAGTTTTAGCACTTGTTGTCGATAGATCTACAATACAGTACTCACAACGTTAGATAGAAAACCACAAGCAGTATGCTTTCAGAGTAATACAGCGAGGCTTTACGTCAGTTTTGAAAGAAGTGATAATATTCAAGTTTTTTCTGTGGTCTACTAAACTGATATCACGTTTTACTGACCTATCCAAGTCTTCGTAATAACTCATTAAGTTACTTTGATTAAAAATGAACAATTAATCGATCAAATTGTAGACACAGTGACAATGATCTTGGACAGGTCAGACTGTATACGAGACCATTGGTGTACTATTTGAGTTCACCGGTTACACCATCTACATCCATTTAGTCAGTTAATAACAAACATACACACACAAGCACGCACTCACTCATGCATAAATACGTGTACTCGGTGTTCTCCTATATCGAACCTCAGTGCATTGGCTACCAGTATAGAACCAGATCACTATGCATATTTGTGCAGTCTAATCTAAATATACAATGGTCACGAAAGCGCCATTGATGAATTAAATTCTGCATTTGAATTGGATATCATGTATCGAAAATAATCCAACATATATATTATAGCATGTATCTACATGTATTCCCTTATCTATATATATATGTGTACATCACGATCAGCCTGTGCATTCGTTTAGTATAAAAGGAATATATAGAATTATCGCGAAACAGTCGTTGAAACTGTATAGAACCTGTTAATAAACAGTTTCCCTTTGAATCCGATAGCATAACTTCATAATTAGTATATGCATATATATTGGAGCAAACAGATTATCTACACATTGCAGCCAATAAATGCTTCCAGGATGCTTGTGTGGTGAGATAGCTAACACTGAAGATCCTGATCAGACTACACAAAGACGCAGACCGATCTGGAGCTTCGCTGGTTTCAAAATCGCCTAGGTCGGTTTTCGTGATACTTGGTACATCTCATAAAACCGGGAGAAACACGGTTCAAATAATCTATACTCGTTCAATTAGTGTTGCGAAATCAGAAAACCATACTTTCCGTGCCGATACATTTAATAAAACATATATATGCAGTCCCACGAGCAAAACCAACATTTTGGACTCTGCGTAAAGTGTCGACTCGGATCAGCCTAAGCATGCCGGACAGACACTTTTCGCCTCCTGTGGTCTTTCTGTTTCAGAAATCATTACTCTTTCCACCTGAGATAGAATGTTTCGGTCCGGATTCGTCTGTGCGGACTGCGCAGGCTGATCTGAGTCGATACATTACGCAGAGTTCACAATGTTGGTTTTCTTGTGGAATGGCTCATTATCTCTAAAAGTTGATTTTATATAACTTCTACAAAGAGAGGCAAAGAGGCCATAATTGATCAGTATATCAATACTTATTTGTAATGTTTTTGGTAAGTATTTGTGAAAATAAAATTGCAATACTGATCCGACGTTTTTGCTTTCATCACAGGCGTCCACATTTCTATTACAGCAAAACATGTGGGAAAATACGCAATACCTCGTTAAAATACTCAAAAAGTCTCTCTATATTGTCTATACGCTATGATAAAAATGATCGTAATGGTAATTTGGGTAATCCCGCACGTGTTACTATAAATAGCCCCCCTATACGTCCATATAGTGTTATAATAATGATTATTACAATATGTTTATCATTTCGTGGAAGAATTGCTTCAGAAATCTCGTTTCAAATCAAATAACCCAAACATACCACTTCTACATTGATTGTATGAATAAGTTTCATAACTAATATTTTTTTATATAAAAAACACAACTGAACAGGTTTAATTTTATTTGAAATTAAAATGTCAAAGACAATCTTCTTAGCTCGACTATTCGAATAACAAGGAGGCTATTTCACTCGCCCCGGCGTCGGCGTCTGGGTTGGATAATTTTTTTACAAATACTAATATATTCTATACCATCAAACATATTAACTTTAAGCTTGGCATTCTTGTTTCTTACGACAATACAGACAACTGCAGCAAGTCACATAACTCTGTCCACCATATATGAAAAGTTATGCCCCTTTGTGTAATAATATGTTGTCACAAAAACATTATCTAAGCTATAACTTTGCCATTTTTTGATATGTCTTTAAAAAACTTTAAATTTATATTGTTTATAACAACAGGGTTGTGATGCAACCAAGATCTTTGCGTGAAGGTCACATTTGACTAAGTAATGCCCCTTTTTGCACTTTGCATCTGCGTTGGTTAAAGTATTTTACAAATACTAATATCTTCTATACTATCAAACATATTTACTTCAACTTGGCATACTTGTTTCTAATGACAATACAGACAATTGCAGCAAGTCACATAACTCTGTCCACCATATTTGTAGAGTTATGCCTCTTTTGTATTTAGATTTTGTTGTAAAAAATATAACCAAAGATATTACTTTACTTTGCCATTTCTTAATATTTCTTTATCAACTGTTAAATGATTTTGTTTATAACAACAGGGTTGTGATGCAACGATAATCTTTGCGTCAAGGTCACATTTAACACTTTTTTCACTTAGATTTTGTCATGATGACTTACAGTCATCAACAATGTTGCCATTTCGTAATATTTCTCCATCAAACTTTTAAATGATATGGCATGGTCATCATGTTCCCCGTCTGCCTCTCTCCCCTCTTTTGGTACCTGGGGCTAACCATGATTAACGCTGAAAGTGTTAATCATGTCATTGATTTAACGATAATTAATTTCTTGTCATTACGTTAAGCATTCTTAATTTGATATCAATGAGTTATTTGTTCTTGATTTGATATCAATACGTTAAGGTCACAATACACCAAATAAATTCCTTCTTTGTTTACATGTAAATCAACCAGCTTCAACCCTCGTTTGTCACACTTTCTAAGCGTTTCCCAGGTGGAACACCATATATCATTGAAAAGAGATACTTCTTACCTTTAAAATAATCCATAGAAAATGTGGGGTCATGTATTATGCAAGAAAGAACTCGCTCTGTGAAGATAGGGACCGTCCTTTTTACCACAATCCAGCTAGGCTTAAAATTTACCCATACTCTACTTTCACTTTCACACAAGGTCAAAATACCTAAAATGATCAAATCAAACAGTTCCAGTTCATCCTCCACATATTTACAAAGAATTTACACCCATTGTCACATATCCAATGCAGTCTGGGCCAGATGTACAACCATTTCTAGGCAAACAAAGTTTTGTTTACGCACTACTTGGCTGTAGATCAAAGGGGCCCGCGGATGTGTTTAGCGTAATTTGACCTTAACCATTCTTGATTTCATGTCATTGAGTTATCGATTATTTATTTCATGTCATTGAGCTATTGATTCTTGATATGATACAATTGCGTTCACCAATCTAGATGTGATATGAATAATTTAACCATTCTTGATTTGATATCAATGAGTTAACCATTCTCGATTTGATATCAATGAGTGAACCAAACTTGATTTGATATCAATGAGTGAACCAATATTGATTTGATATCAATCCGTTAACCATTCTTGAATTTATATTATTGCGTTCACCATTCTTGAAGTTATATCATTGCGTTCATCATTCTTGACTTGATATCATTGAGTTAACCATTCTTGATTTGATATCATTGAGTTAACCATTTTTGTGGCGATTGGTTGACAATCGCCACAGTGCTACCAAAACAACAACAACGAAATTTTTTTTATATAGTCGTATTTGAACAATCGGTTGGATATTTCTGCAAAGGCAATTTACTCACTTCCGTTAAACCCCATATATATATATAGTTCCATCAGTGATGCAGGCACACGATTAATAATGATAATGTTAGTGCTACTTTGATACCGGGTTGGTACTAATATTTGAGATTTATCGAGAAAATATCTAAATAGAGTTAAACTATTTACATATTATCTTTCTTCATGTTTGGGCAGATAATAAATATCATCGGGCGTCTTGGGTACGCTATGCAGAGTATCATGATACTCCTGTGCCTCGTTTTATTTTTACTGTAGTCAACCGTAACCTTTTGACCTTTAACCTGATTCGGCAGGAGTTGGTTGTACTCTGATTATCTTCGTCATGATTTGGCAGATAATAAATATCATTGCGCGTTCTGCCTTGCAAATAACGACAACTCTGGTGATACTCAAATCTGGAAATTCCAAAAGGTTCTATAAATAGCTCGCGAGACCAAAAACCAGAAAAGCTTGTAAATCTCAATATTATAAACGCTTTATTTTGTACTTGTTTAAATATATGAAAGCGTCTAGATAATAAGACTGGTTTACAAAGGTTTAAAGGACACACGATGGCAGTGTGTACACACGTTATGTATACACGTCTGCACGTTCTAGAGTCAATTAGCAATCAATGCTGACAGTGTAGCCTAATTGAGTTTGAAGATCTAGCATTATAATATATGCCTATATTTTCATAAATTAAACAGTTTGGCAAATAGTGAAATTGTGCTTTTGGAGCATGTTTTGTGTTTGTTTTTGCACTCACATTATTCGAAGCAGTTTAACAACCTCAGAGACATATAAATACACTGTGACAACCCTCAATCATGCAATGTGAAGGGACTAAATTGAACAGACCTGTTTAATATCGGACATAATTGAAACAAACACCAAACTAATGGATACTGTTTTCTCTCCTTTCTTTAGTCATTTCTAAAGTGTAAAATATATTTTATCTTAATATGGCCTAACGACCTGGTGATAAACATGTGATTACCCAAACAATTTAGATTACAAATAGTCATTCTAATGAGCTAAAACGGTAGTCTATCGAATACCAACTAGATTTTTCATAACTTTGGAATGGCCTAATTTTGAACACATCATGACCAATTTCAGAACGTAACTAAATAATCACCAAGACAACATTCTGGCAAACTAACATTATTCTACTGTCAAAAGATGCAGGGTTGATACATTCTCAAATATACCCGCACCAGAGTCATCGCAAGCCCTACACCGATATACTGCTTGTTACTTTGCAGGATTTTCCATACGATCGCCACTACAGTGCCATTGGCGCTTTGATTATATTTGATATCCTTGACGCTCAGGGTTGCATGGATATCAATATGACTGATACTTCGGTATCATGATATATAATATGAGCCGTTCCACGAGAAAACCAACAATGTGGAATCTGCGTAAATTATCGACCGGGATCAGCCTAAGCATACCACGCAGGCTAATCCGGACAGACACTTTTCGCCTCCAGTGGATTTTCTGTTTCAGGAAGCATTACTCTGTATCTCTATCCCCATGTCGGCCCTAATTAGCCTTCACGGACTGTGCAGGCTGATCTGGGTCGATACATTACGAGTTCATAATGTTGGTTTTCTCATGGAACAGCTCATATCGGTAGTAATGGTAATATAAATAGAGAACGCCTCAATATAACTGAAACGCTGTTAACTCTTTCAGCGCCGAACTGTTTAAAGTAGACTCTTCCATGTCCAAAATTTGGCGTCTCAATTTCTCATTTAATAACAGTTTTTGGCTATTTTGATAAAAAAAGGCAAATAATGCAGATTTCAGGTGAGACAGTTCGTCACGCGCTGACTCACCTGAATCTGTATTGTTTGCAAAAACCTCAATATTGCTATTGGCGCTGAAACAGTTAATTACAGGCGGCGTAAAACACAATTCTAACAACACAAAGTAGCTGTTTACAGAATAAGATAAACACGTGAATAAATAAGAATACATATATCAGATATAATGCAGACCTAAAACAATACCTTCTTAAAATCGACACTTTCACTCTACCGTAATATCAGAGTACCGTTTCTTCCTCCGTGAAGGATTACTAATTCAATAGGCATGTTGGAATCCGCTGTGGTCGAGTGGTTAGCGTCGGGGATTTCGAAACCGGGTGTCCTTGGTTCGATCCCCAGTCGCGGCACTACGGTCATGGTGGAGTGCCCTTGGGCAATGCACATTTTCTAGCCTAGTACTGGTTTGTTTACCAAGGGATCATGAATAAGTGAACTGTCGCCGTGATATAACTGAAATAATGTCGAAAGCGGCGTAAAACCCCAATAAATCAATCAATTAATCAATAGGCATGGTAAAAAACGTAATCATTTTCATAAAAAGGCGACCCAGTTTTTTAGCCGTGTCCCACAAACAACACAAATGAACAGTTCATCGAGAAAACCAACATTATGGACTCTGCGTAATGTATCGAACCAGATCAGCCTGTGCAGGCTAATCCGGGCCGACATATTCCATCTCAGGGAGAAAGAGGTATAGAGTAACGAGTTATAAAATAGAAAATACACAAATGGCGAAACATGTCTGTCCGGGTTAGCCTGCGTGCCATGCTTAGACTGATCCGGGTCTATAATTTACGCAGAATCCACAATGTTGGTTTTCTCGAGGAACGGCTCAAATGCAGAAGGCGACTTTGATTACATCAAGACAAAATATAGCAGGTTTCTGTTAGGGAAAGTTTAACCATTGAATATTGTTCTAATAAAGAACAGTCTTTATTCATACTAGACGTATTTCATAGTGTATGTCTATTTTTCTCCTATGTACATGTACGTATTGCGTTAATTTGAACTATTTTGACGATGAACCATAATTCTTCAAGTCTATGAACAATTTCTTCTTTTTTCAGAATGTTTACAAAAGTCGTCTGCTGCAGATGCGTCAAATTAAATTATGTTAAAGTCTGTGTGTCTGGTCATAACCGTTCTTTGGTGGTGTGTTCGAGTTGATGGAGAACGGGAAAGACCTTGATCTGACGACTCAGATGCGCATGCTGATCTGGATCCTTTCTGATAATAATACCCGGAAGATCGTTTTACATGCGACTTCATGCAATTTCTTATACGACAATTCTGTATTGCCCTGAAAAGTTACATACACATATATTATAATATAATCGTAGGCCGTCAGTTAATGTTTGATACTGTGGTGTGCCAAGCTATAGTCTAGCCTGAGTATACAATGTTCGCTGTTGAAGCAATACCATACCATGTTACGTGTGGTGAGGGTTTTTTGTTAGTACAATAATTTTTTTTATAACGTGGTCATTTTCATTTTGAGTTAAATATGTATAACCCGTTTGCTACAGATCCGTCACAATGCAGTGAGAACAGCTTACATAATAGTGCCTATGCTGGGAGCGAGTCGAATTTTACGTGATGCCACATAGTATATATTAGTTTAGCCTAAGCTGACAGCCGCCCTATGTCTATCAATTATGGCAATATTATGCAGAAATTGATGTCAATTTAGTTAGCCGTGCACCAGGAAAACAAAACTTTATAGATATCTCTTTTGGTAGCAACATCCTAATCAATACAGTTTGGTACACTTGACACTGCGGCGTGCCTAGCTATTTGATCGCCTGAGTATACACTGTTTTTTTTCTTTTGAGGCTATACCACGTATATAGTTTAATGCGGCGTATTTGTTAGTATATCTTATTTGTATTTCTATTACATGAGAATGTAAAATTCATACACATAATATATCACAAGTAATACTTTTTATATCGTGGTCATTTTCGTTTTGAGTTAAATATAAGTTCTACACTTTTCCTGTGTAATAACTTTTCGCCATCGAACGGAAACGCAGATAGAAATATCTACATGTACAAGTTTGTTTTCACGTACCATTAAGTAACAAGACGAATTTTGATGCAGAGCATCAAAGGACGCCGCGCATGATTTTGAAGCATGACTTAAAGGAAGCAGATGTAGTTCAGTACATTTAAATAACGTGTGAAAACAGACAGGATGTAAATATTTCGAACAAGAAGGCCAAATGTCCCTTTATCATAACCAAAAAGGCCAAGATGTGCCTATATTGCTCACCTGGCTACCATAGCCTATAATAAAAGGTTACCATACAACATGAAGTTTCTTAATTTTTTACCAATACACGGTTTCAAATCTGCTCTAACTAGATCAATTAGATAAAAAAAACATCACATAGGTGCTTAAATATTAACATGTAATGTCTCTAGTTATAAATTAAGTGTGACACAAGCTTTGGAAGGAGATGGTGAAGTATATTCTCCTTCGTGTTTATCAGAAGTATGATAACAACAAGAGGCCCAAGAGGGCCAGTATCGCTCCACTGCCAATTAAATCTTCAAACAGCCCCGCGCCCTGGTTGCCATGTTTTTTACCAATCAACATGGCTTGAAGGAATCTGATAGAGGGTCATATATATATATATAAAATATTTTTTAAGTTTTCACTATAACCATATTATAAGGCAAAAATAGCTCTGCCCTCTGGCGGCCATAGTTTTCGACCAATCAACTTGGCTCGAAAAAATCTGAAAGAAGGTCACCCAAGCAACATTTCTACACAATTATTTGAAAATCGGCCTGATACCTACGGAGGAGAAGAAGATTTTTTAAGTCTTCACTACTACACAATTATTTGAAAATCGGCCTGATACCTACGGAGGAGAAGAAGATTTTTTAAGTCTTCGAAAAAAAAAAACTCACGCATGCACGCACGTACGTCCAAAAGGCGTTTGTTGGGTGTTTTCCTTTGATGTTCTCTTGTTGGGTATACCCAACAAGCACATGGTTTATTCCGTAATTATCCCCCCTTTACGGAATAAATAGCAATAATATGTTAATTAGATACCCATAACACAATTGTATAAAAAAAAACACTTATCAAAGTGTCTTATAAGGGTGGTGGCTGGGGTTTACGAAAAAACACTATCCAACAAGATTACTCTCGTAAGTACGCACTCACGCACGGACGCACTCACGCACGCACGAACGCAGGACGGACGATTCCCCATGACATAAGCTCGACTGGCTTTCAGCCAGTGGAGTTAAAAACGGAAGTATTTAAGCAAAAAATACGATATCGCAAATTTCTGAGATAACGAGAAAAAAAAAATATAAAAAAAAATAATCGAAAAATCGAAATGTTCGAACATATTGATATCTTTTTTTTTTTTTTTTTTCCGATATCTCGAACTTTCCGATATCTCGAACTTTTCGAAAAAGAAAATTATATTTTTTTCGATATCTCGAACTTTCCGATATCTCGAACTTACCAATTTTTTTTCCATATTTTTTTCGATATCTCGAACTTTCCGATATCTCGAAATTTTCGGTATCTCGAACTTATCGATATCTCGTACTTGTCGATATCTCGAACTTTCCGATAAAGTTCGAGATATCGAGAAAAAAATAATTAAAGATATCGAAAAGTTATTGGAAAGTTCGAGATATCGAGAAGAAAAAAAAATAAAATAAAAAAAATATCGAAAGTTCGAGATATTGGAAAGTTCGAGATATCGAAAGTTTCGAGATATCGATATGTTCGATTTGTCAATAAATGTTCAAGTTAAAAACATTCGTTTTATCAATGTATTCGAGCTATCGATGTGTTCGAGTCATCGGTATGTTCGAGATATCGATATGTTCGAGTTATCAATATGTTCAAGTTATTTGACCAATAAGACATTCGTTTTTTGCGTGTACAATGACCTCAGACAAATTTCGTACCTAAACCTCTTAATTTGCGAATGTCTAATCGAATGTCTAATGTCTAACTGATCAATTAGACATTCGTTTTTTTAATGTACATTGATCTCTGATGAATTTGGTACATAAATCTCTTAATTTGCGAATGTCTAATCGAATGTCTAATGTCTAATTGACCAATTAGACATTCGTTTTTTTAATGTACATTGATCTCTGATTAATTTGGTACCTAAATCTCTTAATTTGCGAATGTCTAATCGAATGTCTAATGTCTAACTGATCAATTAGACATTCGTTTTTTGCATGTATAATGACCTCCGACGAATTTGGTACCTAAATCCCTTAATTTGCGAATGTCTAATCGAATGTCTAATGTCTAACTGACCAATTAGACATTCGTTTTTTTAATGTGCAATGACCTCCGACGAATTTGGGTTATAGATCTTGTAATTTGCGAATGTCTAATCGAATGTCTAATGTCTAACTGACCAATTAGACATTCGTTTTTTTAATGTACATTGATCTCTGACGAATTTGGTACCTAAATCTCTTAATTTGCGAATGTCTAATCGAATGTCTAATGTCTAACTGACCAATTAGACATTCGTTTTTTGCATGTATAATGACCTCCGACGAATTTGGTACCTAAATCCCTTACTTTGCGAATGTCTAATCGAATGTCTAATGTCTAACTGACCAATTAGACATTCGTTTTTTTAATGTGCAATGACCTCCGACGAATTTGGGTTATATATCTTATAATTTGCGAATGTCTAATCGAATGTCTAATGTCTAATTGACCAATTAGACATTCGTTTTTTGCATGTACAATGACCTCCGACGAATTTGGTACCTAAATCCCTTAATTTGCGAATGTCTAATCGAATGTCTAATGTCTAACTGACCAATTAGACATTCGTTTTTTGAATGTACAATGACCTCCGACGAATTTGGGTTATAGATCTTGTAATTTGCGAATGTCTAATTGAATGTCTAATGTCGAATTAGACATTCGATATTTAACATTTGCGATTTTTCTGAATGTCTAATTGAATGTCTAATGTCTAATTAGACATTTGATAATCAAAATTAGCGAATGTCTAATCGAATGTCTAACGTCTAATTAGACATTCGAATATTTTTTTTGAATGTCTAATGTCTAACGTCTAATGCTCTGCCAACTTCACACACTTTTATAAATAAGAAAAAAACATCCGGCGAATTTTGGGCCCGTAAACTAAACAATTAAAAACGCGTAGCCTAGAAAGTTTGGAAAAAGTGAACTTTTTCTCTGAGCTTTGATGAATTGGGTCAGGGCCGTAAACCAAACAATCAAAAACAGCGTAGCCTAGACAGTTGGGGAAAAGTTATTAAATACAAATTAAATGTGTATAAAGTTTTGTAATAACGGTAGAAGACAAACGTATTTTGTATCTTGTTGTTTCTTAAATCAGTTAATACAATTTATTGATTCATAAAGGTTGTTTTTTTCAATCAAACAACAGAGGTTTTTTTAACAATAATAACATTGGTTTCTCCCTTTTCGATTACGTCACCCCATGGTACAAAATTAAAACCTATCCCATACTGAGTCTCTGTACTTTATAATAACATAGAGTAAGCAATTCAATTTGCTTTGAATTATTTCATATTGTTTCAGATGCTTTAATTTTAAAATGAGCTTACGTATTGTTCGAGTAAATTGAACTGTGGCATGATGAATTCACTGTGTACATGACAACTTTACATAGACTTAAATAAAGTGAACTGACATTGTTACATATTCATCCTTCGGCAGTTCAATTTGCACCGGTAATAGTTAATCAGGAAATGATGCTAATAGACATCATAGTTTGTAGAGCGGGCTAAATTGACAACATTCTGACGGTAAGAATGCTAGATTATATTGTCAAAGAGAAGCAATTCGGATCGGAGCGCCGGGCAGATAATTTTGTTCAGGATATTTCAGATGAATTCACAAGAGTGAAGAGGTCACCCATTGGACAATAATGAAGTAAATTTCACTGCGGGATAAGGGTGACATATTTGACGTCATAGCTAATAAAAAGGTGGAATAACATGTCAGTTTGTTTTGTGCTATTTAGCTCACCTGAGCAAGAAGTGATCAAGGTGAGTTATTATGATCGCCTTTGTCCGGCGTATTGGCTTTAGTAAAAACTTTAAAAACTTCCTCCTGCCAATCTGTTTGGCCGATTTTCACATAATTTTAAGAAAATGTTACTCGGGTGACACTCTACGATAGTCATGGCCACCAGGGGGCGATACTGGCTTACCTGACCACGAAATGAGTTAATGTGGTTGACTGTGAAGTTGGCATGACAAATCACATTGCATAAGTCAGGTGAGCGATCCAGGGCCATTAGTTCGGCTATTGGGAGAGAGCCATAGCCCAAAACGCTATAATGGTCGCCTATGGAAAATGAATTGCTTCCATCTAACCTAAAAATATGAACTTTAGGGGAGATAACAATTGCAGAAAATCTTCTCTGGGTTATCACAGTAACCTACCTTGAACTAGTGTATACATGATTTAGTGTTTGTATGTACACGATCGTCTGCTAAAACCAAGTTCAAATACGTAAATGATACGTGGTTGACATACGGACAACAGATATACAGAAAACATAGAATGGAATCTTAAACTCTCCTGTTAAGGTAGTCAAAACACAATTTTAATAAACGTTTCGTTGATTTCTCGGTGATCTTGCATAATGTCTTGATTTTATATTTTACAATGTAATATGTAACGGCGATATATTGAGATTATTATTCATGGAAAAATGTAGTAAAACAGGTAAACGTGACGTGTGTTTATCAGTCACAACAGTTCCATACTAGTAATGTCAAATCAAGTGTGTTTCAACTGCTCCATAATTTAATATAAAATTCGCTGTGTTTCACGGCCATCAGATATACATACTTCCGATGTAAAATGTAAGAGCTATATCTTTACAATAAATGTAAAAAATAACCTGTGTTTCACTGTCATCAGATATAAATACTTCCGATGTAAACTATGGCTATATCAGATAAATGTAAAAAATATATTGTGATTTACAGCCATGTTCTATATACAATTTCTTGTATTTTAGGATCACCATAGTTACATACTTTCAAGGTAAAACGACCTGTGTCAACAACTATAACATCTAACTGATTTATAATTCCTTTTGTACATTATCGAGACAGACGTGACTTAAGTTTCAATTGTATCTGCTATTATCTTATCCAGAGTTTTGTCCCTTTGCAGATGTAACAACTTCTTCAGTCACCTACATGTATATCTTCTATCGACAGTCTATGTGTGATACATAGTTAAACATATTTGAGCCGTTCCGCGAGAAAAACCAACATTGTGGTCTTTGCGTAAAGTATCGACCCGGATCAGCATAAGCATGCCGTGCAAGCTAACCCGGACATACGTTTTTAGCCTCCTGTGGATTTGCTGTTTCAAGAATCGTTTCTCTATACCTCTACCCCCTGAGATGTGGATTTGCAGTGTCTACAATGTTGGTTTTCTCGTGGATTGGCTCATTTGATAGATATAATATCCTTTTTTTGCCACAATGTTTCCAACTTTTTCTATAATTATGCTTTCAATTATAGAAATTTTCCATATTTTAGCAGACATTTTTATAATATATACAGATAGTCGCCACTCGTACATTATGTCCTACTTATCATGAATTCTGTAAAGCAGATTCCGTGTAGATGCTTTAACTTGGATACTTCGGCAGCTGTTTTTCCACACGTGTATTAGTTACGTTAACGTCGGATACGTGGAGTCCCGCTCATTTGTTTTTATTTTAAATGTCCTCGAATATTCGAGCATATGGTCCTAAGTTAACTCTTGTTATTACTAAAAATCAATATCCTTACTTTATTATTCAGATCCTGCAAGACCTGTTCTACATTCCGAACATTGCGACTAGTCGAGTTACGGATAAAACTGTTCAAAATGCCGAACACTATTTGTCAGAACATCTTTGTAAAGTCCAGACCTTACGGGATGACCGACATGAAAAAAAATCTCGTTTATCAAGTGAGAAAAAAATTGCTTTGGAAAGTGTGAAGGAAAGGAGTAAACATAGTGATGAACAGCTAGACAAACGTGAGAATGCCATTTGTAAAAATATTTCTGATAAATACGAAGAATTCTGTGAGAATCTGGATTTTGATATTAACACATGTGATGACACCATTACAGTGTTAGAAAAAATGAACACAAAATTGCTGGTAGAATCGGACACAAACAATGTATCGCAGACGTTTGTTAACATTAAAGGTGTACGGCGAATAGGAAATAGAACAGAGATGGAAAGCATCCAACGATAAAAACAAACTATTTGCCTACAATTAACTTTCGAACAGGAAATGCGATCAGCGATATCTTGAATCCAGAGATCATTTTTGGACGGGTTGTAGTACACAATGCATAAACGACAGGCTTAAGTCAAGAACAAATGTGAATATAAGAGATCCTGAAGATAAAAACACGTGTGACTGTAACGACCTTTGTCAGCTTCCTAGCGGTACTTTAATCCTGACAGACTGGACAAATAAAAAGGTTAAATCGCTTCAGTATGACACAACATACAAACTGTCTGGTCAACTATCACTGCCTAGTTCCCAATGGGGTGTAAGTGCTGTGAATGAAAACGAGGTGGTTGTCACTATACCACAAACAAAGACAGTTACGTTTATTTCAGTTGATGGTGGTTTGTCTATTAAGAACTCGTTCAAAGTAACCGTTAAGTGTACGGGGATACTACACGTTGACGGTCGATTGTATATTGGGGATTTCTGGAACTCATTGGTCAATGTGTATGACTTAGAAGGCACGTGTTTGCAAACGATATCCACAGACCAGGCCGGATCTGCATTATTTGGAAAGCCAAATCACGTGTGTCTATGGCCAGATAAACAACAAATAGTTGTGGCCGATGCAGCTAAGGTTATAGTTGTTACAGACCTGTCGGAAAAATCCATCGTCCAATACACGTATCCAAACAGAGACTGGGCCTATGGTATATGTTTTGATGATGACGGACATTTGTTCATAGCGGATCATGATTCAAAGGAAGTTTTAACACTTCATGTCGATAGATCTACCACAACAGTACTTACATCTTTTGATAGCAAACCACAAGCAAAACGCTTTCAGAGTATTACAGGGAGGCTTTTCGTTAGTTTTGGAGTAAGTGATGATATCCAAGTTTTTCTGTGGTTTACTGAACTGCAATCACGTTTTGCTGACCTACCTGATTATTCACCATAAGTTATTCAGTTACTTTGATTAAAAAGTATCACTTTGTTGATTTAACGTGTCACACAATGAAAAGGAGCTTAGACAGGTCAGACGGTATACGAGACCATATACGACACCATTGGTGCACTATTTGAGTTGACCGGTTACAAAATATAAATCCATTTTAGTCAGTTAATAACAACTACACCCACACAAACACGTACGTATGCTCCGTGTTCTTCTATAAGAAATCTCAATGCAATACCAGTAATGAACCAGATCTCCCAGCGTATTTGTGCACTGTTATCTAAATATACACTGTTTGTGCAAGGGCCATTGATGTTTTAAAGTGTGCATTTGAATCAGATAGCATTTCTACATATTTATCAAACATACATATTGTAGCAAACATATCATTACATATTTATATATATTTAAGCCATGTCTCCCGAAAACCACCCTTCGTGTGTTTTCGAGTAAAACATTGTTAAACACGTATGCATGTATACATATATATATATAATATATGAGCGGCGTACAACGATAACCTACCTCAGGGCATTTGCGATCACTTTACATCCAGATCGCATTCGTGCAGCCTTATATGGATATATATCTACTAATCTAAAAACAATAATTAAAACTCTATAAAACCTTCTAATAAACAGTTTCCTTTTGCATCAGATAGCATAACTTCATAAGTATTATATGCATGTATTTGTGTAGAAAGCAGATTATCTACACATTTCAGCCATATCACACTTAAACCAACCTTCGGTTTTCGAATTAAAGAATGTTACGATCAAATGACATACCTTTAATACCTTTAATGTCAGATCTAGGTCGTAAACGCTCAATACATACTTCCAGGATGCGTGTGTGGTGAGATAGCTAACACTGAATATCCTGATCAGACTACACAAAAGCGCAGACTGATCTGGAGCTTTGCTGGTCTCAAAATCGACTAGGTCTGTTTTCGTGATACTTGGCACATTTCACAAAACCGCTTTGGTTGGTTCTCTGGGCGATTGGTCAGAAGCATATTCATTCTCGAAATTGACAAATCAGAAGTCCTATTTGGAGCATGGTGTTCATTTCTGAGAACAGAGACAGTTATCATCCAATTAAGAATGCATTATTGCATTCAATCGACACTCAGTATTACATGTACAGTTTGAAGTGAAAATCAATTTCATTTCGAAGTCGCTCTTCATTTAAAATTAGTGAAAAAGACTGGGTTTTCGCATATCGTATATCGTGTTTCAGTGCATTTGGCACGCAGTACTAATCGGATGCTAAATGACCTTAGCTGTCGATGCGCCATAAAACAATATACACTAATCGGATGAGCCTTGTTTCAATGAGGAATATTCAAAATGTACAATCGATAGACTTAACTTTGTGACAGACAGAACAAATTATTTGCTTTAAAACATTTATTCATGCACATCGGACTCTCTGTAACTTGAACATGTGATCATTCGAATTTAACGATAAACTCGAACATGTGATAATTCGAATATAACGATTAACTCGAACATGTGATTTGTTTGTTTGGAGTTTAACGCCGCTTTCAACAGCTTTGGTCATTCACGGCGGTCAGTACACCTACCCATGTTTTCCTGGCTTTCCCACACCAGTACTTACACAACATTCTTTCGAAGCCACTGACTACTTTCTCACATAGATCAGAGGTGAGAGGCAATGGAAAACATCGCCCGAAAGAATGTCGCCTCGAACATGTGATAATTCAAATATAACGATTACTCAAACATGTGATAATTATAATATAACGATAGACCCAAACATGTGATTATTCTAATATAACGATAGACCCAAACATGTGATAATTCGAATATAACGATTAACTCGAACATGTGACAATTCGAATATAACGATAGACTCAAACATGTAATAATTATAATATAACGATAGACTCGAACATGTGATAATTCGAATATAACGATTAACTCAAACATGTGATAATTCGAATATAACGATAGACTCAAACATGTGATAATTCGAATATAACGATTAACTCGAACATGTGATAATTCGAATATAACGATAAAGTCGAACATGTGATAATTCGGATATAACAATTAACTCGAACATGTGATCATTATAATATAACGATAGACTCAAACATGTGATAATTCGAATATAACGATTTACTCGAACATGTGATAATTATAATATAACGATAGACTCAAATATGTGATAATTCGAATATAACGATTAACTCAAACATGTGATAATTCGAATATAACGATTACCTCCAACATGTGATAATTATAATATAACGATTAACTCGAACATCTGATAATGTTAACATAACGAGAGACTCAAACATGTGATAATTCTAATATAACGATAAACTCAAACATGTGATAATTCGAATATAACGTTTAACTCGAACATGTGATAATTCTAATATAACGATTAACTCGAACATGTGATAATTTGAATATAACGATTAACTCGAACATGTGATAATATTAATATAACGATAGACTCAAACATGTGATAATTCTAAAATAACGATAAACTCAAACATGTGTTAATTCTAATATAACGATTCACTCTAATCAATTCCTGGATTAGAAATGTCCTTAGAAAACCACATTCCAACATTTATGATTAATTAGACGAACAATTATAATTGCTGTGGTGCTGTTTTCTGAATATTATCACTGGCTTGCTATTCATGATCACTATTTAAGAATAACTGAATCACGAAGCTGCGATTACATGAATTATTTCAGCATAAATGTACAACGAGGGCTTACTCGACTTTTCGATAACTCGAAGTAACTTATAGGTCATTCTCATGTTATCTTGAATCCACTGTATAACGTGACAATATTTACCTGATTTTGCTCGATCACGTTATGCGCCTTAAGAACTATCAAACCCTATTATATTTGATTACAGTGTGTAAATATACAATTTTGTATTAATATTGATGTTTCGCAATAGTGAATCTTATTTATATTTTCCCAATCAGGCTCAGTGCGGAAATTGTGTCACTTCATAGCATGTATATGTATGTATATGTGCGTATTATGCAATGGCTACGTAGATAAACTATATCAGGATCTGTTAAACAAAATCAGATACAGTTTATCCACGTACATGTAGTCATTTCATATTATATGTTTAATCTAGCTGATTTTTAGATCACCTTAGTCGAACACTCAAAGTAAATTATTCTCATCACTCTCTGCCGGTCGTCTGTTTGCCCGTCTTAATTTTCAACTTCAAACGACATCTACACCTAATCGCTTAGGCCAATTTCAACCAAATTGTTAATACTTCATGTGTTCAATAGAGTTGATTAAATCTGCACTCTGATGTAGATATGTTTTAACTGTTAGTTTCGGTCAGACTCAGAGGTACACATTATATGTTAAGTAATAACCATAGTGCAGGGGTTTCAGAAAACGGTAAAACATGTTGGTGACTATGCGCAGGCTGATAATCCAAGTGTTCCGAAACTCAATTATAGTTCATAAATCCCTATCACAGTGATAGAGCATAAAATATTCTGATTTTTTTTATAAATATCGAAAGATTAATCTCCCTTTATCGAAATACGAACATCTATATCTATGCTTCTTTTTCTGGTGTAGTGGTAGAGCGTCCGTCTCGGGTGTAGGAGGTCGCGGCTTCGATCCCCGGTCTGTTCATATCGAAGACTGTAAGAAAAGGTAGTAATGGCTGCCCTCCTTGGCGCTCAGGGTTACAGGGTTAGCATTTCGACTGACTGGGTGGTGTCAGGATGGACAATGGACAAGTAGTACTGGTATGACATGTAGGAAACGCCGTAATATAACTGAATGTTGAGAGCTGCGTAATACACCAAACAGTCAATCAACACCAATTGTTATGTGTCGTATTAGTATTATGTTTAGAGGACGTATATTTGACGAGAACTTAGAAGATAAGATAGATCTAACAAAATTGTTAGAAAATTCCATATACGTGTTTCCAATTTAAAATCAAAACTCATTGTGAGGAGCAGAGAATAGGATTTCTGGGTATAAAATATTAATACAGAGGACCCTAATTAGGTTCTGTTGAAAGCACGCCATTACATGAAGCAACCGTTTCAGGTCACATTTTTTCCAGAGTTTCTATTTGGGGTAACAAGAACGGACATTTTTCAAATATAAAGATGTCGATTGATAAAAGTAGAAAGACATAAATACCTTTGCGACATACAGATGCGTTCTGATTTATCCTATAGAAGTACTTTCCGTGTCAATTCAACCATCGTTTAGAGAATAAGATAAGATAAGATAAGATAATTTTATTATAGTGACATGGTGACACGTACAACATATGAATAAAAACGAAACATCAGGCAAAGACACCCGGCCATGTTTGGCCTATCAGTCACTTTAACATATCTACATAATGAATTGAAATGTCAGATTTCACTGGGTTCACGCTTTACACCCATCTACATACATATATACACACATACATACATATACACATATATACGCACATACGTATATACATATACATACCCACACACATACACACATACATACATAGATACATACATGCATACACACATACATACACATAAACACTCATACATGATTATGCACACACATACACATCTGGAATAATGTTAACACATTTGTTTAGTGAATGATAATGTGTTAATGATACAATAACACTTTTCTCTTCGACATAGCACTAACTAAATATTTTGACAAGCATATGAACATATTGTTTGTAATATAAATCAGTTTATTTGAAAGCGATAGATTAGTAAATTCCTTGTTTCTCAGGCATGCTTTAGAGATCATTGGCCTTCTTACATCATTGTATATTGGACATACTAAAATGAAATGTTCTTCGTCTTCAATACAGTTATTATTGCATAATATACATAATCTTTCATTTACAGAGAATAAACAACAAGGTCAGTCACGTGTGTATATATATATTCAACAAATCTGTTGCAGACAATTTTCGAACACATCAAGATAAACATATTTTACAGTTCAATGAAAGAAAGTATCTTTATTAAAAAGAATCATTGCTTATCAAGAATGTTTTGAAATATGCATAGTCTACACGTAGAAATTTAAAACATGTTAACAATGTGAAACTGTGAAACAAACAATCAAATCGGGCATTGTTTTCTCTACTAAAGTATCATGTAGGGCCCCTACACCGCGACGAAGTTCTAGTCGAGTCTCGCATCTTTTTACATCGACAATTTGAAGAAAAGGGACACATCTTCCGTGTTTCTGGATGTTCTCAAAAAAAAGCTATTCCGTAAAAGTCGCAAGATGAAGTAAAATGTAAAATGTAAAATGTACGGCTAGTTTCGGGAATAAAGAATGTTGGCGATAAAAACCGAATGTAAAACGCTGTATTCCGTAGTTATGAAATAGTTTGTTTACGGAATTAAACGATTTATGTCGGCAATAGTCGTAGATAGAAAATAATTGGATTTCCCAGGAATTCTAAAAATAGACACAATAGTACAATTTCAGTTCTTTTAACATTTATATGTGTTCTGAAACTAAATTAATCTTCGTTTATGTAGATATATGAAACGACAGACACAATGTGTAGAAAATCAGCGGTGTAATCAAAGCAAGGTTTCTTTATACATGCGTATATGTTACACACGATGATCATTTATGTGACTCATTTTAATGATTAGCTGTTTCCCCATACAAACACTAAGCTTCAGGTGAAAAGTAAAAAAGGTCTTGTCAAACCTATTGAACATTTCTATCAACAAAAGTAAAATTACTGAATAGAGTTGAAAACATTGTTGCAAAGGGGAAAATTGCTTAACAAGAGCAATTCCTCCTTTTTTCCGCAACGTTGTGTAAAGCCGTCAGAATCAGATTAGTCAAGATGCGTGTGCATTTGGTGAAGGGTAAACCGACACGGGTGTGTATATATATATACAACTAGATTCAAGATGGCGACGTCTTTAACATCGGACACCGTGCACGATTTTCCTTGTACTTATTGTGCCGAGGATGATATCAACAAGGAAGCCATTAGTTTGTGTGTAACCTGTAGCCAGTACCTTTGTAAGCCATGTTTGAAGGTTCACAATCGCGTGGCAGGTGCGAAAGATCATCAGTTTATCGACAAGGACGAATTTGGACACTCCACGACAGCAAGTAGTCAAACAGGAAAACCTGACCTTCCAACTGAGATATGTACCAAACATCATGGAAAACTTATAGACATGTTTTGTGAGGACCATGAATTGGTAGGATGTAGTGTGTGCATGGCCCTGGAACATAGGTTGGTAGATATTTGTTAAATCAGTTGACCTCTGTATTGTACAAAATAGAGATGATTGATTGATTGCTGTATCCACAACATCCTTTTAGACACGAATGTGTCGTTTTTAGCTCACCGGTGAGTTTTTGTGGTCGCCCGTCATCTGTAATTCGTCGTTTGTTCGTCTTTAACAATTTGCTTGTTAACACTCTAGAGGCCACTATTAGCATCCAATCTTCAGGAAACTTATTCAGTATATATTGCTGATTTCTATGCCAAGTTCGCATATGGGTCATGGTGGGTAAAAAACTAGGTCACTAAGCCATATTGTAGAAATTTTTTGTTAACACTATAGAAAACGCATATTTTTTTTTTAAAACTTTGTCAGTAAGTTTGTCTTGGTGATATACAGGTCAATGTCGAATTTGGGTCATGTTGGGTCAAGGACTAGTCACAAGGCCAACTTGAAGGAAAATCTTGTTAACACTCTGGAAGCAGCATTTTTTACTTGAGCAGCTTGAAACTTTGTCAGATGGTTTGTCTTGATGATAGTAAGGCCAAGTTCGAATATGGGTCATGTTGAGTCAAAATCTAGGTCACTAAGCTATATTGAAGGAAAATCTTGTTAACACTCTGGAAGCCGTGTTTTTTAACTTGAGCAAGTTGGAACTTTACCAGAATGTTTGTATTGATGATACATAGGCTAAGTTTGAATATGGTCCGGTCAAAATCTCTGTGACTAGACTATATTGTAGAAACAATCTTGTTAACACTTTAGAAACCGCATTTTTTACTTGAACATGTCGATTCTTTTTTCAGAATATTTGTCTTGATGATATCAAGACTAAGGTTGAATATCGGTTATGTTCGGTCAAATATTAGGTCACTAGTCCAATATTGAGAAAAATCTTAACACTCTATAGACCATATATTTTCTCAAATGATCCTTGGGTGACCCTCTACTAAGATTGTTGAAATTATTTCGATGATATATATATATAACCTTACTAAGCTGTTTAAGTAAATTGTTTACCTCAATTCTTGAAAGGAGATTAAGTAAATTTCTGGATGAAAATACTAATACTATCCTTCATCAAAATCAACCTAGGTTTAGAAAAAACTATTCAACCCTTGACCATATCTTCACCCTTAATTCTATTATAGAAATTATGAAACATAGCAAAAAAACACTCTACTGTTGTTTTATTGACTTTTCGAAAGCATTTGACTCAGTATGGAGAATTGGTCTCTGGATGGAAAAAACTTCTAGATATGAATATTGGTGGAAATTTTCTTCGATTAATTAAAAATATGTATGCTGACTGACATTAAATCGTGTATATCTGTCGACAACAATTTATCGGAGTTTTTCTCGATAAATTGTGGGGTCAGACAGGGCGAAAACTTGTCCCCTATATTGTTCTCTCTCTTTATAAATGACCTTGAAACATACCTAGACTCTAAAAATAATAATGGCATTTGTTTCCAAAACCCTGACATCAACACTCTAATAAAAATCCTAATCCTCCTTTATGCAGACGACACAATCCTATTGGCAGATAATCCAAAAGACCTACAAAAATGCTTAAATGACTTTGCTGACTACTGCAAATTGTGGAAATTAAATATTAATATTGACAAAACCAAGATTATGGTCTTTGGTACTAAAAAGTCTAAAGTAAAATTCCATATTGAAGAAAATGACCTAGAGCAAGTCTCACAATATAAGTATTTAGGGACCTTTTTTGCAGCAAATGGGAAATTCTTACATGCAAGAAAACATGCAGTACAGCAGGCCCAAAAAGCACTGTTTTTCCTATACAATGTATACAAAACCTAAATCTGCCCTTGGATCTTATATTTAAGCTTTTTGATCACACAATCCTTCCCATACTCCTGTACTCAGTTGAGATATGGGGATATGAAGACTACAAACTACTTGAGACAATGCATACCAAATTCTTAAGAAAAATCTTACAATTAAAACAAAGTACACCTTTATATATGTTGTATGGTGAGTGTGGAAGACTACCACTTGGTACTTTAATCAAAAGTCGAATGATAAGCTATTGGAACCGGATAATAACTGGTGATAAAAATAAGATATCACATACAATTTATAAATTCATGTTAAATATTCCAAATTTTGAATCCAAATGGATCTCAAAAATAAAAAGTATATTGAATGAAGTAGGGAGGACAGATATCTGGCTTAACCAGGAGTACATTTTAAATAAAAACTAAATAAATTAGTAAAAATCATTCTCACAGATCAACATCAGCAGAAATGGTACAGTGATCTCCAAGTTTCTAACAAAGGTAAAACCTATAGTTTAATCAAGCAATCAATTTCACTTGAAAAATATCTTGTAACCCTACAAAAAAAAGACTACATAAATCTATTGAAATTCAGAACTGGTAATCATTTTCTTCCTGTTGAAGTAGGAAGATGGAATAATGTAGATATCTCCCAAAGAAAGTGTACGCTTTGTAACCAAAATGATATCGGTGATGAAATGCATTATGCCCTGAAATGCTCTTTCTTTAAACAACCTAGAGAAAATTATATTAAAACATATTTCCGGACACGACCAAACATTGTTAAATATCAGCAACTTATGTCATCAAATTCACCCAAAGAAATCTTCAAGTTAAGTAAATTTGTGAAATGTATACTTGGGTACTTTAAAGAAACAAACCATTAATTACCAGTAAAATTATTATGAGTGTGTATCTGTTTATGACAAAGATGTAAGCATATCTTTCCCAAACAGTATTTATTCTATGACTCAATAAATTCCTATATTGTGGACACTCAAAAGAATTGTCTCTCTGAGTGGACTCTCTTGAGTATCCATAGTATAGGGTTAGGAGACCAAATGGAATGAAAATATGGTTAACACCTCTTATAAATCTAGAAACTATGTAAATAACTTAGATATGCGAGAATTACATGTCAAATAACATGATATGTTACTAACACAACCTCAATAATGCTGAGCAAAGTTGAGTAGAGACTCTTTTGAGTATCCATAGTATAGGGTTAGGAGACCAAATGGGATGAAAATGTGTTAAACACCTCTTATAAATCTAGAAACTATGTAAATAACTTAGATACGCTAGAATTACATGCCAAACAACATGAAATGTTACTAATACAACCTCAGTAAGGCTGAACAAAGTTGAGTATGTGATCAATTGATTCTGCATGCCAATGCAGATAAAACTGCAACTGTCTCCTAGACCGTCACATCTTAACATGACACGAATAATTGAATAATTGAATGTACAGCTAGATGTGCATCAGCATGGCTGACTGTCCGTCTAGACAGACGGTATACCCTAGACAGACAGCCTTGCTGGTGGACAGAAGAACATCCACCAAATACGATTACACTATCGGATAATAATACTGATATACATTTAATTATATGTAACTGACTCACATGCTTCTATCCTGTCAATCTGGACCTTTTCTCAAACTTTCATAAATGTCTATTTTCTACCTCTGGAGCTTGCATATTCCATCAATCATTTACCACAATAACGTACATAACACACGATCCAATCTTAACACATCCTTTCACACTATTGTGAAATTACAATAGAAATTACAGCACTTGAATGTGAACATTAATTTGTTCAAAATTACACAAAATCTCAACACATATGTAACTGGTCAAAACTAATACAACAACAACAAAAACACAAAAACCCGAGAATCTAAAAATAGAATATATTTAGATCTACTTTAAGAAACTATAGTCTCTACACAAAATTAGCTATGCATTTTACCCCCCAAGGAAAAGATAAAAATCGCCTTCCTAAAAGACATATATATATAACATCTGATAATATGGAATGCTCTCTCTCTCTCTCTCTCTCTCTCTCTCTTTCTCTCTCTCTCTCTCTCTCTCTCCTCCAACCTCTAGCTATCACGTGACATTATATGTATTTAATTTGTAAGATATATTGTTATTTTCATGTGTCTCATTTTGAGACTTAGAAAAAAATAAACGATTGAATTGAATTGAATTGATATGATCCATTAAAAACATGGCTTTTCGTATCAAGTCTTAAAGAAACACTTTCTCAGGTGAGCGATCCTTGGCCTGATGGTCTTCTTGTTTTCGGTGTTTATTATAAGAGTGTGTGTGCATGGCCCTTAATCACAGGTTGGTAGATATTTTTTTAAATCAGTTGACCTCTGTATTTTACTAAATATAACATAACATAACATAATATTTATTGGCGTTAAACATTAACAATAGTTAATAGTTAACCAAATTTTGCATTGAAATTTAAGTGACCAAAAATCAATATCAATTTTAAAAAAAATGATATCTAACACTGTGACGATAACACTTTTAGTTTTTTTATATCATCACTAGTGATGATATCATTTTTGCCGGAACTACTTTTTTTAGATTTCGAACATCTTTGAAATTTAAAGTGGGTTTAATACTAGGAATTTAAAAAAAAACTGAGACCGAATACTAGGAAAATGACGTCACGTCAGCGGTTTTGACGTCATAACGCTAGTCATTTGGCGCCAAATAGAAGCAGCAGTATTTGGTTCCGTAACATTCATACGCCTAAGGCCAATTCATTTTTTTTATATGTTTCTTTAAAATAAAGGGGAGATTTATTCCAGATATATAATAAATAGAATAACTAACTGCATGTTTTTGATATCGAATTTATGTCACTCGGGAACAAAGGGGTAATTTGGTGTAAAATCACTCAACCTACGGTTTCGTGATTTTAACCAAATTACCCCTTTTTTCCCTTGTGACATAAATTCTATATCAAAAACATGCAGTTAGTTATTCTCTATTTATCACATAACTTGCACTCCAGGAGTGACATAAAGCAGTGACATAAATATCATATGTAACTAGTTACATAAATAGCCGACTCACAGTACGCGTGTGACGTCACTCTAGTGTGACGTCACTTTAAATGACAGCATATTGTTTACAAATTGTTCTGAATTTCGGCATTTATTAAAAATATTGTTCAAAGAGAATAAATCTCGATAAATGAAATGTTATAAGTGCCTTGTTGCTAATTTTGTATAAAATGAAAAGGTTATTGATAGGGACTACTTTTTACAGTGAAAGTATGCATTAGAACTTCGGGGTGAACTTCGGTCACTGTTTATATGAGGACGAAGAAAGATCGATTTAAAGATTGAAAACAATCCTTTTATGGTGTTATGTGATAAATAGAATCTTACATTCGTGCTTAATTGATATTGTTTTTATGAAACTCGTCGATTGAAACGAATATGGCGCTCGACATATAATCTCTTTCCTTAAAAGACAGATAAATAAATCTAGCTAACCTGTTAATTTCTGTTATTGAGTTTGATGACATTAATGTATTAAATTTGTGTATAGAAGGCCATTTACAATGATATGATTAAAGCAATGTCTGTCTTAGTTCTCTATACTTGGTACAAACAAGTAAAAAATGGTAAGGATCTTCTATCAAACCCATATTACACTGTGTACATGTGCGTTGCTGTCTATCTATATTGGTATACCTGCCTGTTTCTTTGGCAAGATTGTTAGAATATAAATAAAGATGATTGATTGATTGCTGAGTGTGTATCCACAACATCGTTTTCTTTCGGTTTTTAGCTCGACTATTCGAAGAATACGAGAGCTATTACAGTCACGTGTGCGTCAGCGTTGGCGTCTGCGTTGGCGTCTGCGTTGCAACTTTGGTTAAAGTTTTGCATGCACTGCTGTTTCTCAAAAACCACAGATGCTATTGGTTTAAAACTTCACACACTTATTGGACATCATCAAATGACCTTGCAGGACAAGTTCCAAATATCTATATCAGATTTTGCCCCTTTTAGCTCGACTTTTGAAAAAAACGAGAGCTATTGTCATGACCTTGGCGTCGTCGGCGGCGGCGGCGTGGTCGTCCGGTTAAGGTTTTTTGTTCAGCTCAGCTTTTTTTCTGTTTTCTAACACACTACTACTGTTAAAGTCACTTAACTTCATGAACATGATCATAATATGTTAAATAATAAAAGTATATAGCTGGAAATCTTTATTTGTTTCACTTAAAACTTCAAAATGTAAGGTTAAGGTTTTTTGTTTAGCTCAGGTTTTTGACAATTTTTTACTCATGATTTTTCATATCTTAAAAACTTTTCTTTTTTTTTGCTTGAAACTTCACAAACTTGCTGAGTGTCTTAAGTTGACCTTATATAACAAGTTTCATAACTCTGTAAATAGTATTGACAAAATTATCTCCCCATTTCGATTTAGAAAATCTACTTTGAAGGGAGAAAAATGGTGATAACTGAAACACAATTTAACCTATAGCTTTGAAACTTCCTAAACTTATTCAATGTCTTAACATAACCTGATACAACAAGTTCCATAACCCTGAACTTAATATTTACCAAATTATCCCCCCTTTTGGACTTTTGTATACAACCCTTCCCAACCATCAAACCTATGTAGATTATTAAGTTAGATAACTCTATCCTGCATTTACTGCAAGTTATAGCCCTTTTTTACCTAGAAATTTTTGACATTAAGAGTCCATATCCTAGTAACTACTTGATGTATTGCATTAAAACTTTATACAACCCTTCCCAATCAAGTTTGATAACTCTTTCCAGTATATAATGCAAGTTATGGCCCTTTTTTTACTTAGAAATTCTGGTTAAAGTTTTGCATGCAAGGTACTTTATAGATATATCTCAGTAACCACTAATGATATTGACTTGAAACTTCACTCATGTCTTCAACGGTGTCGGACAGTCAAGTTTATATATATATATATTTATTTATTCAAGTAATATAGGCCTCTGGCCCAAAATACAAAATACAAAAAATACAATTTAACAATAGTTAAGTTGGATACATGTAACTGTATAAATTTAGTACAAATTATGGCCCTTATTTGACTTTGAAAATTTGGTTAATTTTTTTGCATGAATGGAACTATCATGCACATATATCAGTAACCACTCAGGGATTGATTTAAAACTTCAATAAAGGTATCAAACAATCAGGTTTGGTAACTCCTGACTGAATTTATTATCAATTATGGCCGTTGTTGAAGCTAGACATTTGGGTTAAAGTTTTGCATGCAAGGCTTTTCCTCACAAACAGTGGCTTCGAAAGAATGTTGTGTAAGTACTGGTGTGGGAAAGCCAGGAAAACATGGGTAGGTGCACTGACCGCCGTGATATGACCAAAGCTGTTGAAAGCGGCGTTAAACTCCAAACAAACAAATCCTCACAAACAGCAGATGCTATTCAAACAAGACTTATCCAACATGATTCGTAGTTCTATACTATCAAGCCACTATCTCAGTAACAACTGTTGACTATAGTATCAAATGGCCAAAAAGTCGAGCATGCTGTCTTGCGGACAGCTCTTGTCATTTTAAGATTGTTATAGATTAAACGTGCAGTCATGGTCAGATGAGTTTACACATTTAGTGTAAACACTCTTTTCAAAAATACACGTCTTTCACAACAGTCAATTTACACGTTCATGCTGACTTTCTCGCACCAGTACATCAAACGTTATTCTTCCTGTGCAATGCATAGACAACTATATACATTTGATCTATTTGGTGGAAGAGGAATGACGCTGTCATAAGTATACCCCCTTCAAAGAAGAGGGGGTATATAGGAGTCACTGTGTCGGTCTATCTGTCTGTCGGTCGGTCGGAAGCCATATTTTGTCTGGCCTATTTCTTACAAACCACCGGGTGGAATTCAATGAAGTTTTACATGAAACTTCTATACCAAGAGGAAATGAGCATATCATAAAGGGGTTACAATTGCATGTTATTTTACAGAGTTATGGCCCTTCTACTTATTAAGTTATGGTGTATGTCAATGTGCTGTTTAGGGGGTATTTATCATCCACAGTGATAGTAGTTCTAGTTATGTTTGTTAATCATTGAAAAACATCTACGGTGGTGTAGTGGTTAGCATAACGACTGATGTTCAGGTGTAAGAATACGCTTACAAACAGTATTTCTAATGTACTAAGGATACGCTTACAAACAGTACTTCTAATGTACTAAGGATACGCTTACAAACAGTACTTCTAATGTACTAAGGATACGCTTACAAACAGTACTTCTAATGTACTAAGGATACTCTTACAAACAGTATTTCTAATGTACTAAGGATACGCTTACAAACAGTACTTCTAATGTACTAAGGATACGCTTACAAACAGTACTTTTAATATACTAAGGATACGCTTACAAACAGTATTTCTAATGTACTAAGGATACGCTTACAAACAGTACTTTTAATGTACTAAGGATACGCTTACAAACAATACTTCTAATGTACTAAGGATACGCTTCCAAACAGTACTTCTAATGTACTAAGGATACTCTTACAAACAGTATTTCTAATGTACTAAGGATACGCTTACAAACAGTATTGCTAATGTACTAAGGATACGCTTACAAACAGTACTTCTTATGTACTAAGGATACGCTTACAAATAGTACTTCTAATGTACTAAGGATACGCTTACAAACAGTATGTCTAATGTACTAAGGATACGCTTACAAACAGTATGTCTAATGTACTAAGGAAACTCCGTTATATGAATTAAATACGGTTGAACTCGGAGTGAAATACCGTAAAAGAAAAGCATTCGTTGGAAAATACTGATTTAAATTCAAAATCACAACCTTATGTAACTTTCTACACCCCTTTTCAACTACCACACCTATGTAGATTATCAAGTAGATAACTCTATCCTGCATTTATGCAAGTTATGGCCCTTTTTTTACTTAAAAATTCTTTCTTGTTAAAGTTTTGCGTGTAACTAAATTAAGAGTCCTTACCCTAGTCACTACTTCTTACATTGCATTGGAACTTTATACAAGCCTTCCCAACAACCACACCTATATAAGCAATCAAGTTTGATAACTCTATCCAGCATAAAATGCAAATTATAGCCCTTTTTTACTTAGAAATTCTGGTTTAAGTTTTGCATGCAAGGTACTATCATGGATAGATCTCAGTAACCACTAATGATATTTGACTTGAAACTTCATTCTTGTCTTTAGGGTTGTCAGACAGTCAAGTTAGATAACATTTGTATGAATTCAGTACAAATTATGGCCCGTTTTGGTTAAAGTTTTGCATGCATGGTACTATCATGCACATATCTCAGTAACTACTCAGGGATTGATTTAAAACTTCAATATAGTTTTTAAACGTATCAGACAACCAAGTAAGGTAACTCCTGACTGAATTTATTATAAATTATTGCCCTTGTTGAAGTTAGAAGTTTGGGTTAAAGTTTTGCTTGCAAGGCCTTTTCTTACAAACAGCAGATGCTATTCAAACAAGACTCATCCAACTTGATTTAGAGTACTATACTTTCAAGCCACTATCTCTGTTGACTAGAGTATCAAATGGCAAAATAGTCGAGCATGCTGTCTTGTGGACAGGTCTTGTCCATGTGGATTATTTAACCTGAATACTCAGGCAGCTGTTTCCACACGTGTATAAGTTACGTTAACGTCGGATACCTGGAGCCCCGCTCATTTATTTTTATTTTAAATATCCTCGAATATCCGAGCGTGCTGTCCTATGTAAACTCGTGTTATTACTTAAATCATTATCCTTACTTTATTATTCAGATCCTGCAAAGACTTGTTTTACATTCCGGACATTGCGACTAGTCGGGTTACGGATACAACTGTTCAAAACGCCGAACAAGATTTGTCAGAGCATCTTTGTAAAGTCAAGATCTTAAGGGATGACCGGCATGAACACAAATCTCGTTTATCAAGTGAGAAAGATTTAGCTTTGGAAAGTGTTAAGGAAAGGAGAAAACAGATTGATGAACAGCTAGACAAACGTGAGAATGTCATTTGTAAAACTATTTCTGATAAATACGAAGAATTCTGTGAGAATCTGGATGTTGATATTAACACATGTGATGACACCATTACAGTGTTAGAAAAAATGAACTCAAAATTGCTGGTAGAATCGAACACGAACAATGTATCGCAGACGTTTGTTAACATTAAAGGTGTATGGCGAATAGTTAAGGAAGCAGAACGGAGATGGCAAGCATCCAACGATAAACACAACTATTTGCCTAAAATTAACTTTCAAACAGGAAATGCGATCAGCGATATCTTGAATCCAGAGACAATATTTGGACGTGTCGTAGTAGGAAATGAAACACCGACGGGCTTAAGTCATGTAGAAAATGTAAATATAAGACATCCTGATGATAAAAACACGTGTAACTGTAACGACTTTTGTCAGCTTCCTAGCGGTACTTTAGTCCTGACAGACTATAACAATATGAAGGTTAAATCGCTAAAGTATGATACTACATACAAACTGTCTGGTCAACTATCAATGTCTGGTTCCCCATGGGGTATAAGTACTGTGAATAAAAACGAGGTGGTTGTCACTATGCCACAAACAAAGACAGTTACGTTTGTTTCAGTTGATGGTGGTTTGTCTATTAAGAACTCGTTCAAAGTAACCGTTAAGTGTACGGGGATAATACACGTTGAGAGTCGATTGTATATTGGGGATTTCTGGAACTCTCTGGTCAATGTGTATGACTTAAAAGGCACGTGTTTGCAAACGATATCCACAGACCAGGCTGGATCAGCATTATTTGGAAAGCCAAATCACATGTGTCTATGGCCGGAGAAACAACACATAGTTGTGGCCGATGCAGCTAAGGGTATAGTTGTTACAGACCTATCGGGAAAATTTATCGCTCAATACACGTATCCAAACAGAGAATGGACCCATGGTATATGTTTTGATGATGACGGACATTTATTCATAGCGGATTGTATATCAAAGGAAGTTGTAGCACTTGGTGACGATAGATCTACCACCACAGTACTTACAACATTAGATAGAAAACCACAAGCAGTACGCTTTCAGAGTAATACAGGGAGGCTTTTCGTCTGTTGTTATGAAAGTGATTATATCCAAGTTTTTTCTGTGGTCTACTGAACTGATATCACGTTTTACTGACCTATCCAAGTCTTCACAATAAATCATTTAGCTGCTTTGATTGCAAATGAACAGTTAATCGATTAAAATTGTAGACACAGTGACACGGAGCTTGGACAGGTCAGACTGTATACAAGACCATTGGTGCACTATTTGAGTTTACCGGTTACACAATCTAAATCCATTTAGTCAGTTAATACCAAACATACACACACAAACACCACTCACTCAGGCATGACTGCGTGTGCTCGGTGTTCTCCTATATCGAACCTCAGTGCATTGGCTACCAGTGTAGAAACAAATCACCCTGCATATGTGTGCAGTCTAATCTAGATATACACTGGTCGCGAAAGAGCCATTGATGTTTTAAGGTGTGAATCTGTATTGGATAGCATGTATACATAATTATCAAACATATATATTGTAGCAAATATATCATTACATGTTTATACATATTTAAGCCATGTCTCGCGAAAAACATCCTTCGTATATTTACGAATAAAACATTGTTAAGCACGTTTGCATATATATTTAATATATGAGCGGCGTTCTACGAGAACCTAACTCTGGGTTTTTGCGATCACTGTGCATTCAGATCAGCCTGCGCATTCGTGCAGTTTAATAGGAATATATAGAATAATCGCGAAACAGTCGTTGAAACTTTATAGAACATTATAATAAACAGTTTCCTTTCGCATCCGATAGCATAACTTCATAATTAGTATATGCATGTATATTGTAGCAAATAGATTATCTATACATTTCAGTCATATCACACTTAAACCAACCTTCGGTTTTCAAATAAAAGGATCAAATCACATACCTTTAATATCAGATCTAAGTCATCAACGTTTACTAAATGTTAACAGGATGCTTTTGTGTTGAGAGTATTTCAAGTATTTTATCTTTTTTTGTGTTGAGATAGCTAACATTGAAGATACTGATCAAACTACACAGAGGCGCAGACTGGTCTGGATCTGTGCTAGTCTCAAAATCGCCTAGGTCGGTTTTCGTGATACTTTGCTTATTTCATAAAACCGCTTTGGTTGGTTCTTCGGGAGAAAAAAGTTTCAAATAATCTATCCTCGTGCAATTTTTGCGAAATAAGAAGTTCATACTTTCCTTGCCGATACATTTCCACGAGAAAACGGAGATTGTGGAATCTGCGTAAAGTATCAACCAGGATCAGCCTAAGCTAGCCCGGACAGACACTTTTCGCCTTATTATTATCTGTTTCAGGTATCTTTACTCTATACCTCTATTCCCCTGATACGGAATGTGTCGGCCCGGATTAGCTTGCGCATAATGTTCATAATGTTGGTTTTCTCATGGAACGGCTCAATTATCTCTAAAAGTTTATTTGATATAACGTCTACAAAGAGATGCATAGAGACACTAGTTGAACAGTATATCAATACAAATTAAATCGGATTATGTGTATCTATGGTGGCATACTTCTGCCACCACATAACCACTTAATTATTACGTTATTTAACTAGTTAGTCACTTAATTATCATGATAAATATCTGATTAACGCGTTATTTTTTATGGTAACAGATAGTTATGTTAACACTAAAAAGTATATGTTACTGCCCACTACTGCCAACATATACCTACATAATGCCATTTTTGATATATATTAAGTGACTAACGTGTTTTGTAACTAGTTAGTCAGATAAGTATCGTGATAATTATGTAGTTAACTAGTTAGTGAGATAAGTATCATGATAATTATGTCGTTAACTAGTTACGTAACTAGTTAGTCAGATAAGTTTCGCGATAAGTATGTAGTTAACTAGTTACGTAACTAGTTAATCATATAAGTATCGTGATAATTATGTGGTTAACTAGTTACGTAACTAGTTAGTCAGATAAGTATCGTGATAATTACGTAACTAGTTAACCACATAATTATCACGATATTATGTGGTTAACTAGTTACGTAACTAGTTAATCAGATAAGTATCGTGATAATTATGTGGTTAACTAGTTACGTAACTAGTTAGTCAGATAAGTATCGTGATAATTACGTAACTAGTTAACCACATAATTATCACGATATTATGTGGTTAACTAGTTATGTAACTAGTTAGTCAGATAAGTATCGTGATACTTATGTAGTTAACTAGTTAGTGAGATAAGTATCATGATAATTATGTCGTTAACTAGTTACGTAACTAGTTAATCAGATAATTATCACGATACTTATCTGATTAACTAGTTACGTAACTAGTTAACCACATAATATCGTGATAATTATGTGGTTAACTAGTTACGTAATTATCACGATACTTATCTGACTAACTAGTTACGTAACTAGTTAACCACATAATTATCGTGATACTTATCTGATTAACTAGTTACGTAACTAGTTAACCACATACTTATCGCGAAACTTATCTGACTAACTAGTTACGTAACTAGTTAACCACTTAATTATCGCGATACTTATCTCAATAACTAGTTAACCACATAAATATCACGAAACTTATCTGATTAACTAGTTACATAACGCATTAACCACTTAAAATATGTCTAAAATGGCATTATGTAGGTATCTGTTGGCAGTAGTGGGCAGTAACATAGACTTTTTTGTGTTGACATATGTATCTGTTAACATAAAAAATAACGCGTTAATCAGATATTTATCATGATAATTAAGTGACTAACTAGTTAAATAACGTGACAATTAAGTGGTTATGTGGTGGCAGAAGTATGCCACCATATGTATCAGGTCACCTGAACTATTTTCCCGTATGTGCCTGTAAACATTATTTGAAAAGTTACCATCTGAAAGTTTTGTTCCGATTGCAATGTAGTTAGACGAGCACTTGCCGACCCTCGTCAAAGTTAGTTTGATTGGTTAAAACATGTGTCATGTGGGATGAAACTGGTTTCAATTACATATGCCTTTAAATGTCCTGTCCATATTGATCTTGCCTTTAAAGGGACACATGCTCAAGTGAGAGATCCAGGGTATCGTGGCCCTCATGCATAGTTCCATTGTCAAAAAGGTGTAGATTGCATATCTTAGTAACAAAACTGCTCTGTGAAGCTCATGTGTATGGAAGCCCTGGAAGGACTTCTTACTTCAATACATCTGACTTCTGACTTCCATACTTTCAACTTCAACTTTTCTAACTACTTCATTACTTTTAACTTCCAATTCCTTACTTCTAACTTACATACTTCTAACTTCCTTACTTCTAACATAATATCCACTATCGACAATATTTTTAGTTTACAAGCGCTTATACACAAGTACATTTCTCGTCAACGTGGTAGATTTTATATTTTCTATATATAAAAGCATTTGATAGTTGCCCACATGAAAAGCTCATACATTGCTTATCAAGAAATGGTGTAAACGTAAAATTCTTGTTAATGTTTCAATCTATGTATGAACTATTGAAATCATGTATTTAAGTAAATGGGGGATTAACATACTTTTTCCAGTGTAAGATCCGAACCAAACAAGGATGCTTATCGCCTCCAAAAATCTTTCCACTGTTTATCAATGATTTGATTGGATAATTCCACCCACGTGCTTTTTTGAATGAAAATAATACGATTTGGACCTTGGAAATTAAATGTTATGAAGTTAGAAGTAAGGAAGTTAGAAGTATGGAAGTTAGAAGTAAGGAAGTTGGAAGTTAAAAGTGATGAAGTTAGAAATGTTGAAGTTAGAAGTATGGAAGTCAGAAGTATTGAAGTAAGAAGTCCCTCCAGGGCTTCCATACATTTGTGATGTTTATGGGAAGTATTTGTGAAAATAAAATTGCAATACTGATCCGATGTTTTTGCTTTCATGCTTCAGAATATATCTACGTAAAGTCTGTATCTTTTGAATGATACTCTTGGATGAGAGGCTCGTTTTCTCAGAAGCTTTGATCTAGGAGATCTACACACCACATCTAGTTTAAAGGGGATGGGTGTTGGTCTAAACATTAGATTTCAATAAAGTACACTTGGAATAGCTGTAACATTTGTTATATTTACAAAACATTAAATTTCAGTATTAACATGTATCCATATATTGTAGATGTATGTATTTACACGTTTTCACATGCAGCAAATCTGCAGCAGATGACTGTGATAATATCGAGGTTAACATTTTGAAAACTTCTGTAAATGGAAACATAAATAATGAATACAGTTGAAAACGTCGTGGCAAAATGAGAACCTGCCAATCACATTTTCAGCTTTAAAGGGACACATGCTCAAGTGATAGATCCAGGGTCTCTTCCAAATGATTTATCTATGCAAATATTATTCAAAAATAATTAAAGTATTATGGCCTGCTTAGTTTCGGCCTATACAAACAATTGTCTTTGTTTGAAAAGATCGATCTCCAAATCGTGAGACAGTCATTTTAAACTTCTTAAATTGCTTTTATCTTAACACGTGTGGCTGCATGCTACATTTACGGCATTGAAACTTACAAAGGATTATGGTGATATTTTGCTTTAAAGACATAACATCGAATACTACATAATAACCGATTAGTGCAATTTCAAACGAGGTTTAACTGATCATGATAACTGATCGCATGTTAAGAGTAAAATACATTTGAGCCGTTCCGCGAGAAAACATTATGGACTCTTCGTAAAGTATCCACCCGGATCACCTAAAGCATGCTGAGCAGGCTAATCCGGACAGACACTTTTCGCCTACTGTGTATTTTCTGTTCCAGGAATCATTATGCTATGCCTCTATCCACCTGAGACGGAATGTGTCGGTCCGGATTTGCCTGCGCGGTCTACATTACACAGAGGCCATAATGTTGGTTTTCTCGCGGGACGGCTCATTTCTTAATATGATTGATTAATATGCAGTATTGTCGCATACATTTGGATAAATGTGTTTTTTTCTGGATTTTAACCCTTTGTCAACTCTTTTAACTTTCTTGACCGTCTTCTGGAAGGTCATTGCCTCGAAGACCCTATCAAATAGAGCATTGTTAGAACTTTATTCGTTGATCGTTTTACTTCCCGCACGTAACAACATATGTTAATATCCACAATTATTCAAGAACTAAAACATGCTTCCATCTTTTTGTTATGCCTGAAATAATAGAGTTGAATTGAATTGCACTTACTTTACTATTAATGCTGTCTGATACAATACTGGTGATAACTTTATATACTCACTCACCATATGAATAATTAATTTTCAAAATATGTTTATTTTCAAAATTATATTTTGATATGTCATTTGTGTATGTTAATTATGACTGTATATTGTCATCTTAGTTACATATTTTATGAATATATGTATTAAATAAAATGTATACATAGGTTTACTTATTTTAAGTTCACAACTATTTTCTTTACCAGGTATGGTTATTATGTATGAAATGCTTAATGAGCTTATATTCTTGTGTTGTAAATAAAACTGTGTTCTCTAATGTTCTGTACTGTAGTTCTTAAATTAACTGTTATTCTTTCTATTGTTGTGACAAAAGATCATGCCAAAGTGAATTCACCTTTTCCGTTATAAAGTGGTTAGAGATCCGCCTTGGGAGCAGGAGACTAGGGTTCAATCCCTGGCCGGGTCGTGATTGTTAAATACTTAAAACATTGCAGAAATGGCTTGCTCCGTGGCGCTCCTGGTTTAACGGATAGCATAACGACTGATGGATAGGTGTCAGGATCAATAGTACCGAGGGTACTGGTAAATCCCCAAGTTATGACTGGGATAGTGTTGAAAACGGCGTCCAACAACGTCTATACTAACACAGTTCATACCGAGGGTACTGGTAAATCACCAAAATATGACTGGGATAGAGTTGTAAACGGCGTCCAACACCGTCTATACTAACACAGTTCATACTGAGGGTACTGGTAAATCACCAAAATATGACTGGGAAAGTGTTAAAAACGGCGTCCAACACCGTCTATACTAACACAGTTGATACCGAGGGTACTGGTAAATCACCAAGATATGACTGGGATAGTTTTGGAAACGGCCTCCAACACCGGCTATACTAACACAGTTGATACCGAGGGTACTGATAAATCACCAATATATGACTGGGATAGTTTTGGAAACGGCGTCCAACACCGTCTATACTAACATAGTTCATACCGAGGGTACTGGTAAATCACCAAGATATGACTGGGATAGTTTTGAAAACGGCGTCCAACACCGTCTATACTAACACAGTTCATATCGAGGGTACGGGTAAATCACCAAGATATGACTGGTATAGTGTTAAAAACGGCGTCCAACACCGTCTATACTAACATAGTTCATACCGAGGGTACTGGTAGATCACCATGATATGACTGGGATAGTTTTGGAAACGGCGTCAGACACCATCTATACTAACATAGTTCATACCGAGGGTACTGGTAAATCACCAAGATATGACTGGGATAGTTTTGGAAACGGCGTCCAACACCGTCTATACTAACACAGTTCATATCGATGGTACGGGTAAATCGCCAAGATATGACTGGTATAGTGTTAAAAATGGCGTCCAACACCGTATATACTAAAACAGTTCATATTGTGAGGAACACATCACAGTACTCGTACTATTTACAGCGTACTATTGCGTGTCATGTGCGTGCATTGAGTATAATGATTTTAAAAGTTAACTTGTTTATCTCAGTAAACTATCCACCACTTTTAAAGTGATAAAATCTGACAAAAATGATTCATTAACCCTTTCCCTCGTATAGACGGTTTCTGACGCCTATGCAGTGGACGGCGTTTTGAAAACATAATGACAAAAGAAGAAATTGCTCAAAACACGAAATATGAGAATTTTTTTGGCCTAAAGGCAGTGGAGCGATACTGGCTCGCTTCGGCCTCTTGTATTAGCTTACCAGACCACGAATTGAGTTAATGTGGTTGACTGTGTAGTTGACATGACGAATCACATTGCATACTTCAGGTGAGCGATCCAGGGCCATCATGGCCCTCTTGTTTCGTAGTTTCGATAATAAATTTTAATTAAATATAGGTTTCTGGGTTATTTCAGCTATTGGGAGAGAGCCATAGCTCAAAACGTTATAATGGTTGCCTATGGAAAATGAATTGCTTCCATCTGACCTAAAATATAAACTTTAGGAGAGATAACAATTGTAGAATATCGTATCTGGGTTATCACAGTAGCCTACCTTGAACTAGCGTAAAACATGATGTACACGAATCGTCTGTTAAAACCAAGTTCAAATACGTAAATGATACGTGGTTGACATACGGACAAACAGATGTACAGAAAACATAGAGTGGACTCTTAAACTCTCCTGTTAAGGCAGTCAAAACACAATTTTAATAAACGTTTAGTTGAATTTCCAGGTGAGCTTGTCTTTATCATTCATGTAGTCCAGGTTTTCTGTACCAGGAATGCCATTTTATATTTTACAATGCAATATGTAACGGCGATATATTGAGACTATCATTCATGGAAAAATGTAGTAAAACAGGTAAAAGTGACGTGTGTTTATCATTCACAACAGTTCCATACTATTAATGCCAAATCAAGTCTGTTTCAACTGCTCCATCATTTAATATAAAATTCCCTATTGTTTCAGATATACATACTTCCTATGTAATATGTAATCATACTTTCCTTACAATAAATGTAAACAAAAACGTGTGTTTAACAGCCATGTTCTATATAAAATTTCTTGTAATGACCTGTGTCAACAACTATATAATCCAACTGATTTGTAATGTGTGACTTAAGTTAAATTTTATCTGCTATTATCTTATCCAGATTTCTGTCGCTCTGCAGATGTAACAACTACTTCAGTAAGCTACATGTATATCTTTTATCGACCGTCTATGTGTGATACATAATTTAACCTATTTGAGACGTTCCGAGAGAAAACCAACATTGTGGTCTCTGCGTAATGTATCGACCCCGATCCGCATAAGCATGCCGTGCAGGCTATCCCGGACATACGTTGTTAGCCTCCTGTGGATTTGCCGTTTCAAGAATCGTTTCTCTATACCTCTACCCCCTGAGATGGAAAAAGTCGGTCCGGATTAGCCTGACCAAAGTCGTCTGCTGCATATTTGCTGTATGTGGGAAAGGATTAATTGCTTATGTCGGGGATCAGGTAATCACGAGTGAGGTAGGATTTGAAACGACGCTGTTAACGAGAGAAGAGGGCATTTTGTAATAATTCATTCTTAACATGATATTGAAATCCGGAAGTTATAAGTAGTTAAACAACACCAACAAGGTTAGCTAGCCCTTAACTCTGGCAGCCAGGTTTTGTCAACCAATCAATTTGGTTTGACTACTTTGTTTGTAAAGAGTCATCTTTGAAACATTTCTTCAAATATCTTGAAATCAGAAACACAATCGAACGATTTTAAAAGATAACCAAAGAAAAGAACGTTTCGGTTGTTGACTCCCTAGAGATAAAAAGCTGTTAAAAAACAATACATTTTGTCATATTACAAATACATGTATATAACCGCCAACCTGCGGTAGCTACATGTATCTAATATATTTAATTCGTGTGCGATTATATGAAGGATAATAAAGTAAGACTAGTTCAAGGGCAGCAAAAACAAATATATACTTTATTTCATGTATTAATGATTTAATTATTATTTCTCTATAGTAAACCTAATCATTGTCTGTTATCGGCTTTCTTTTTTTTTTGTAGCCAGTACCTTTGTAAGACATGTTTGAAGGTTCACAATCGCGTGGCAGGTGCGAAAGATCATCAGTTTATCGACAAGGACAAATTTGGACACGTCACGACAGAAAGTAGTCACACAGGAAAACCTGACCTTCCAACTGAGATATGTACCAAACAACACGGATTACTTATGGACATGTTTTGTGAGGACCATGATTTGGTAGGATGTAGTGTGTGCATGGCTCTTGATCACAGGTTGGTAGATATTTGTTAAATCAGTTGAATGCTTCAGTGTTTTCACAACATCCTTTGAGACACGAATGTGTCGTTTTATTCGGTTTTCATTTTTAAGATTGTTATAGATTAAACGTGCAGTCATGGTCAAATGAGTTTACACATTCAGTGTAAACGCTCTTTTCAAAAATACATGTCTTTCATAACAGTCAATCTGCATGTTTATGCTGACTTTCTCGCAGCAGTACCTCAAACGTTATTCTTCATGTGTAATTCATAGATAACTATAGACATTTACAGCTACGGTGGTGTAGTGGTAAGAGATCCAGCCTCGAGAGTGGGAAACCTTTTTTCGATCCACGGTCCGGTTACACTAAATACTTCCCTCCTTGGCTATGTTGGTAGCAGGGATAGCATAACGAAGGATACGCTTACGAACAGTATTTCTAATGTACTAAGCAAACTCCGTTGTATGAATCAAATACGGTTGGAATCGGGGTAAATTACCGTAAAAGAAAACACTCATTGGAAAATAATGATCTAAATTACAAATCACAACCTCAAGATTAACAGCCCAAGTCTAAATTATCACAGCTGACAAATGAGTTGTCCCTCAAGAAAACCAACATTGTGGACTCTGCGTAATGTATCGACTAGAATCATCCTAAGCATGACGCGCAGGCTAACACGGACAGACACTTTTCCCCTCCTGTGGCTTTTCTGTTTTAGGAATCATTACTCTATACATCTATCCCCTGAGGCGGAATGTGTCGGCCCGGTTTTGTCTGCGCAGTCTGTGCAGGTTAATCTGGATCGATACATTACGCAGAGTCAATACTGTTGGTTTTGTCATGGAACGGCTCAAATCATCTTTTCATGATGATAACTCTTAATGCACAAACATGCCCTTGTCCTCCTTATGATTGTAGCGCTTCGTCACGTCTTTAATAGACATATGTCATAACCAATGAAGATGAAGCTGACCACTATTTGTGTGTGTTTATCAAGACAATAAAGCTGACCCAATATTTTCTAGGTGTATCATGAATTTATTACTGACGGCGTCCAACACCGTCTATACTAACATAGTTCATACCGAGGGTACTGGTAAATCACCAAGATATGACTGGGATAGTTTTGAAAACGGCGTCCAACACCGTCTATACTAACACAGTTCATATCGAGGGTACGGGTAAATCACCAAGATATGACTGGTATAGTGTTAAAAACGGCGTCCAACACCGTCTATACTAACATAGTTCATACCGAGGGTACTGGTAAATCACCAAGATATGACTGGGATAGTTTTGGAAACGGCGTCCAACACCATCTATACTAACATAGTTCATACCGAGGGTACTGGTAAATCACCAAGATATGACTGGGATAGTTTTGGAAACGGCGTTCAACACCGTCTATACTAACACAGTTCATATCGAGGGTATGGGTAAATCACCAAGATATGACTGGTATAGTGTTAAAAATGGCGTCCAACACCGTATATACTAAAACCGTTCATATTGTGAGGAACACATCACAGTACTCGTACTATTCACAGCGTACTATTGGGTGTCATGTGCGTGCATTGAGTATAATGATTTTAGAAGTTAACTTGTTTATCTTAGTACACTATCCACCACTTTTAAAGTGATAAAATCTTACAAAAATGATTCTTTAACCCTTTCCCTCGTATAGACGGTTTCTGACGCCTCTGCAGTTGACGGCGTTTTGAAAACATAATGACAAAAGAAGAAATTGCTCAAAACGGGTAATATGAGATTTTTTTTTTGGAGCGATACTGGCTCGCTTCGGCCTCTTGTATTAGCTTACCAGACCACGAAATGAGTTAATGTGGTTGACTGTGTAGTTGACATGACGAATCACATTGCATAATTCAGGTGAGCGATCCAGGGCCATCATGGCAATCTTGTTTCGTAGTTTCGATAATAAATGTTAATTAAATATAGGTTTCTGGGTTATTTCAGCTATTGGGGGAGAGCCATAGCTCAAAACGTTATAATGGTTGCCTATGGAAAATGAATTACTTCCATCTGACCTAAAATATAAACTTTAGGGGAGATAACAATTGTAGAATATCGTCTCTGGGTTATCACAGTAGCCTACCCTGAACTAGCGTAAAACATGGTGTACACGAATCGTCTGTTAAAACCAAGTTCAAATACGTAAATGATACGTGGTTGACATACGGACAAACAGATGTACAGAAAACATAGAGTGGACTCTTAAACTCTCCTGTTAAGGCAGTCAAAACACAATTTTAATAAACGTTTAGTTGAATTTCCAGGTGAGCTTGTCTTTATCATTCATGTAGTCCAGGTTTTCTGTACCAGGAATGACATTTTATATTTTACAATGCAATATGTAACGGCGATATATTGAGACTATCATTCATGGAAAAATGTAGTAAAACAGGTAAAAGTGACGTGTGTTTATCATTCACAACAGTTCCATACTATTAATGCCAAATCAAGTCTGTTTCAACTGCTCCATCATTTAATATAAAATTCCCTATTGTTTCAGATATACATACTTCCTATGTAATATGTAATCATACTTTCCTTACAATAAATGTAAACAAAAACTTGTGTTTAACAGCCATGTTCTATATAAAATTTCTTGTAATGACCTGTGTCAACAACTATATATATAATCCAACTGATTTGTAATGTGTGACTTAAGTTAAATTTTATCTGCTATTATCTTATCCAGATTTCTGTCGCTCTGCAGATGTAACAACTACTTCAGTAAGCTACATGTATATCTTTTATCGACCGTCTATGTGTGATACATAATTTAACCTATTTGAGCCGTTCCGAGAGAAAACCAACATTGTGGTCTCTGCGTAATGTATCGACCCGGATCCGCATAAGCATGCCGTGCAGGCTATCCCGGACATACGTTGTTAGCCTCCTGTGGATTTGCCGTTTCAAGAATCGTTTCTCTATACCTCTACCCCCTGAGATGGAAAAAGTAGGCCCGGATTAGCCTGATCTAGAACTAGGCTGATATAGGTCGATACATTACGCAGAATCTACAATGCTGGTTTTCTCGTGGATGGGCTATTTTGAAAGATATAATATCCTTTTTTGCCACAATGTTTTCAACTGTTTTCAGTAGTTATGCCTACAATTATAGAGATTTTCCATATTTTTGAGTAGACATAACCAAAGTCGTCTGCTGCATATTTGCTGTATGTGGGAAAGGATTAATTGCTTATGTCGGGGATCAGGTAATCACGAGTGAGGTAGAATTTGAAACGACGCTGTTAACGAGAGAAGAGGGCATTTTGTAATAAGTCATTCTTGCATGATATGGCAATCCAGAAGTTATAAGTAGTTAGACAACACCAACAAGGGCAGCTAGCCCTTAACTCTGGCAGCCTGGCTTTGTCAACCAATCAATTGGGTTTGAGTATTTTGTTTGTAAAGGGTCATCTTTGAAACATTTCTATCAACTTCTTTCAAATATCTTGAAATCAGAAACACAATCGAACGATTTTGAAAGATGACCAAAGAAAAGAACGTTTCGGTTGTTGACTCTGACAAAATGTGATATAATAACCCTAAGATAAAAAGCTGTTAAAAAACCAATACATTTGGTCATATTACAAATACATGTATATAACCGACAACCTGCGGTAGCTATCTTCTATATTTAATTTGTGTGCGATTATATGAAAGATAATAAAGTAAGACTAGTTCAAGTGCAGCAAATACTATAGGTTATTGCATCAATATGGGAAAATATTGTGTTGGACGAGTTCCTTCGGCTGAGTTGCCCGAGCTTGCGAGGGCACTCCGCCGAAGGAACGAGTCCCAACACAATAGATTCCCATAATCATGCAATAACCTTTTTATTGTATAATTTGATATTGGCTATTTAAAATGTGTCTTTTTGTTTGTTTTAAACACGTCAAGCTGTTAGAAAATTAACAGTCGTTTTGGATTGCTCAGATAAATAAACATTAACGATATATCGCGCAATTATACTCTCCTTTACGCTGGTTGCTAAGGTCGCGGAAAATATAATTTACGAACCGCCATTGTTGTCGACTCGAAATTGGAATCGTTGACAAAATGATGTGTAACGCCTTTTCTAACAGTGTTTTTCATTAAGAACCCGTGTATTATCTTATTCTTGTATTTACGCTTGGATATTTGTTTTTTTATTACGATTTAGATGCCCCTTTAAAAGGGTCTTTTGACCTCGCAGTATGTTCAGTAAAGCGAACACACATCTTTGATATACATATAAAGGCTACTGCGTTGATAAACTTCACATCGGAGGATAACAAAACAAATCTGAAGACCTACCTTTAAAACAATCATTTGCTTATTCATCCTAGTAGTTATGAATCCCACTTTATTTGTTGATACACTTATAATAGATCGTCAACCACAATCAAAACAACAATCGAGCAATATTATTGATGTACACGTCACATTATTACGTCAGAAACTACGTACATATTTACTAGCATAGCTAACGCTATAAATAGACCAGATTGGGTTTTGTGTATGTCTATCGATTTTTTCACTACGTGTCATCTATAAAAGATGTACCAAACAATCTACTACGAACCGTATAAGCACAGCTTTTTCCTAGGACTATCAGAGAGCCGAACCTTGAGCAGATCACATCTGTAAACTGATTCAAGTCCCGTCTACATTAATACACAGCCTAAACAACACAGATGGGTTTTTTATTTCATTTATATTTGTAAATATGCCTAATTAGTTGTTTTAACCATTTTAATGGCTTCACTTGCCTGCGATGCATTAAGCCCTGACAGTAACAAAGTAGAAGTAGAAGTTAGCTGGATCTCTAAATCACGAAAGGTTGGATGAGAGCGCTTTGTAACGTTAGTGTATGGAAATAGTTCCGTCCTTAGCGTCACGTGAAAAAGATTCCAGTGCAATATCAACCCGTGCAATATCAAATGATATTGCATCCTTTGTTCGTATGGAAACAAGAAGGAACAATATCAAAGTATACAATAAAAAGATTTTCCCATATTGATGCAATAACCTATAATACTTTATTTCATGTATAAATAATTAAATCATTATTTGTCTATAGTTAACCTTATCATTGTCTGTTATCTGCTTTTTTTTTCTTTTTTTTTTCAGCTTTTCACTTTTTTCATGATCAGGAATTGATATCAAGGTTATATAAAAAATATCTGGCTAGTCAACATCCTCTGGTTTGACGCTCTATCGAAAACAAGGGAACAGAGTGAGGCTTAGGTGTGGTGTCGTTTAAGACAAACTCAAAATACGACGTCTTTAACATCGGACACCGTGCACGAATTTCCTTGTACTTATTGTGCCGAGGATGATATCAACAAGGAAGCTATTAGTTTGTGGGTAACCTGTAGCCAGTACCTTTGTAAGACATGTTTGAAGGTTCACAATCGCGTGGCAGGTGCGAAGGATCATCAGTTTATCGACAAGGACGAATTTGGACACTCTACGACAGCAAATAGTCAAACAGGAAAACCTGACCTTCCAACTGAGATATGTACCAAACATCATGGAAAACTGATGGACATGTTTTGTGAGGACCATGATTTGGTTGGATGTAGTGTGTGCATGGCTCTGGATCACAGGTTGGTAGATATTTGTTAAATCAGTAGAATGCTGAGTGTGTATCCACAACATCCTTTGAGACACGAATGTGTCTTTTTTTTTCGTTTTTCATTTTAAGATTGTTATAGATTAAACGTGCAGTCATGGTCAGATGAGTTTACACATATAGTGTAAACACTCGTTTAAAAAATACACGTCTTTTACAACAGTCAATCTACACGTTCATGCTGACTTTCTCGCACCAGTACCTCAAACGTTAATCTTTCTGTGCAATGCATAGACAACTATAGACATTTGATCCATTTGCTGGAAAAAGAATGACCATATGGCACAATGCTCGTCATGCAAAAAACAGGGGAGACAATGTACCACTGTTTAAGCCGTACTAATTGTTGACTAATTTGATTGTTATCTGCTCTTGTTATCTTCTTGCTAATTGGCGGAAATTACCGGACATTTGTCTAACATTCGGTATGTATACATCGATAGTGCCGCCGGAGGGCAGTAGAGAGATACACAGGGTACTTCAACTTGGGATTATAGGGTAATAAAACTAGGGTGTTATGATATCGATATTTTTTAATCATTTTACCAATAAATAATCGAGCCTTTTTTTCATCATTATCAATTTCATAATACATGTACATTGTTACAGACATGGAGCCCTTTCTCTTTTATTATTCATAACGAAATAATAGTGTCAATATTGTATATATAAGTATTCGTTCCTCCATAAGTGTGTTTCCTCTTTGCAATAGAGAGCATCAATTAACAAATTAGATTTATCAATTATGGTTTTATTTTGTTAAAAAAAAAAGTCGAAAACAATGCAAAAAGAGTTCAAATGTCTAGTAGCATGCAATCTCAATTATTCTAACATTGTTTTCAAATATGTGTGAACTCGTGCGTTTTAGTCCATTTGTAAATATGGCTGAGCCTAATAGAAGTAACCTCCCGTTCTAGAAAATATGATTTATTAAATTAAATTAAATACTGTAAAAATATTGTTAAAAACTAGGTATATATGATGGTAATCGGACAAAAATAAACAGGATAATAAGCAATGGCCAAAAAGTAACAGTTTTTCCCGGATAACAGGTAACAGGACAAAAGGCAACAGTTCTGATATTTTCATTTCAGGTTTAACTAATTTTTTCTTTGATTTAATACATTTGTAACATATAATAGACACATTTCAATAAATGTATTTACAATTTATGTTTTGTTTGTACGAAACTGGGCCACTGATTAGTGGTCCCAGTACGAAATTTGAACTTTATTTATCTGAAATTGCAATGATGTTTTCCACTTTCCCCCACAATGTTTCTTTTCATCTTTTCGAATATCTGCCAGAAAATATAATTGCGTGCACAGGAGAAATTTCTCATCATAAGCAATTTCTCCTTTTCCAATAATGTTTTCAACAACGTTTTTTTAACATCTGACAGAAGACTAGCAACAGTTCTAATATTTGTAATAATTGTTGACAGAATATATCATTGTGTAAAAGGGAGAAATTGCTAATTATGAGCAATGTCTCTTCTCCCACACTGTTTTCCTTTCGCTTTTTCAAACATCTTCACACAGATATACATAAAACGTAAAATAACATTGTAAAGTGAAACAAAAATTGAGTTACATATATTTTTTGTAGATTTGTAAACTCAATTTTTTTTTAACAATGCGAAAGGGTAAAAAACACACACAAATGTATCAAAATTAAAGAAAATCATTTCAATATCAAGAAGAAGATGATAGTTTGTGTCTTTTCCATATTTGTAGACTTAACCCTATTGATTTGTATTGTATTTTGGAAAATGTGTTGCTTTTTATCATGTTTCTTGTTGTCCTTTGCTTTTTGTCCTGTTTCTTTTTATCCTACAATCCTATATGATAAATAGATTTTTCTGAGTAAATTTGTTTAGGAAAATTACACAACCTTATTATTTGAGTAGGGGTAATGCCTATTAAAGTTTAGCAGAGACATATAAACACATGTTTATATGTCTCTGAGTTTAGCTAATACAAGTCTACCTTTTTTCCATGCAATGGATCAGTTCAATGAGTTTTTCTTTTTTACGCAATTTTGTAGAAACTCCTAGTTTTTTAATACGAGCTTGAGCTCAGGGATGCTTAATTCGGTAATCGACTTCTGCCTGTTTTAGCTCATCCTAAATTTTCTGTTTTTATGCCCCGGCATACGAGGTATGAGGGGCATATAGTTTTCCGGTCTGTTAGTCCGTCCGTCCGTCCGTCCGTCCGTCCGTCCGTCCGTCCGTCCGTCCGTTCGTCCGTTCGTCCGTCCCGCTCAGGCTAAAGTTTTTGGTCAAGTTAGATTTTAGTGAACCTGATGTCCTATCATTATGAAACTTCACACAAATGACAATCAACATATCATTGTTTAAAAAATTGTATCAATTTGAGGTTGGACCAACTGTTCATCCGTCTGTTCGTCTGTCTGTTCGTCCATTCCATTCTCAGGTTAAAGTTTTTGGTCAAGTTGGATTTTAGTGAACCTGATGTCCTATCATTATGAAACTTCACACAAATGACAATCAACATATCATTGTTTAAAAAATTGTATCAATTTGAGGTTGGACCAACTGTTCGTCCGTCCGTTTTAAAATATAGTTAACAACCGGGGCATCCGTGTTCCATGGACACATTTTCTTGTTTGTTTTTATTTATTTCCGCAACGAGCCGTAGTAGTTTGCACCTGATAGTATACTTGTATTCACAGTTGTTTTGGTAATTATCACCTTTAAGAGATCGTCCGGATTAATGTCAATTATCGCGTTATATACATAACGTTGATTAGCGCCAATCAACGTCCCTTTGGTGAAATTAGTTATACGAATTAAACAAATTTTAAACATATCAAATTGAACAGTTTAACAAACAAACTTTGATAGAATTCTTACATTTATAATGAGTTATGACAAATTATTAAACGTTTACAATTTCATTTATAAATTTGGACAAGTGATACAATATACATGGATATCAATCACCTTATGGTTTTATTTAACAATTGAATAGTTTTAAAAATCATCCATTTTATTTTAGATAGGATAATATTAACAAATGTTGACATTTATCCGTTCTGATACAATCGCATTTTTTCCCTAAAATACGTAACTGGGGCTAATATCCGTCCGCTTGTGTCCATATTTACATTTTATTGCATCAAATTTAGGTAAAAGGCATTACATGCTGATATATATGTAAGATAACGCAATATACACAGTCTGCACAGCGGGGGTAATAAATAGATATATGCCCCATCATAAATCGTCCGGCAATGGTCGGTAATCATCGGAAGCTTTCGCTAGCAATCACGGAAACGTAAATGTTACCCTAAAACGTTAGTAGTACTTGTAGAAAATGTTAAAAAGGACCAAAATGTTATTACTTTATTTTAATAAAATAATGTCAAATAAAAGGTATATGAATTTACTACATAATGCCGTAAGGACCAAAATGTTATTACTTTTTTTTAATAAAATAATGTCAAATAAAAGGTATATGAATTTACTACATAATGCCGTAAGTGCCCTGTTAATTTTTTATTTCTAAAAAAAGATATTCACTGAAGAACGTGTAAAAATTAGCGGGAAAATACCGTTTTCTTAACGGTTTATATGTAATAAAGAGGGAAATTAGGGTGACTGTATTCAAAGTTAAAAAGGACCAAAATATTATTAATATAAAACAAATAAAAAAATATATTTATATTCAGGAGATATTAGTCTTGAAAACTTGATAAGTGCCTTTTTAAATTTTTGCAAAATAAAATTGTTATTAATAATCTATAATCCAATGTAATTTAAGTTATCGATTTTTATAGTCGCTGATTCTCATAGTTGGATAGTGTCATTGACGCCGCGTGGAAGCGCGGCGTCAGTATGGGATAGGTTTTAATAATGTACCATGGTTTGACGTAATCGAAAAGGGAGCAACCAACATTATTATTGTTAAGAAAAACTCTGTTATATGTTTGAAAAAAGCAACCTTTATGAATAAATAAATTGTATAAAATGATTTAAGAAACAGCAAGATACAAAATACGTTTGTCTTCTACCGTTATTACAAATCTTTAGACACATGTAATGGGTATTTAATAACTTTCCCCAAACTTCCTAGGCTACGCCTTTTTTTATAGTTTAGTTTACGACCCGATTCATCAAAGCTCAGAAAAAAGTTTCTAGCGATGTTTTTGCCTATTTACATTATTGAGATTTTTAAATAAATGGGTAATCTTTAAAAAAATCAATGATGATTCATTTTAATTACTACATATTACAGTATACTTCTAGAAACTTTAAAAACAACGTTAACCCAAGTATGCAATAGACATGGCCGTAATGTGACCCGTTCTATTATTTGTAAATGCAGCATGTCATCGCTTGGCGATTTTGGTCATTCTTATTTAATAGACGACAAGGTGTCATCGGTTCACATAGAGTAATTATGCTGTCTCTACTTCCTTCCGTTATGAATACTTCGCTGTTTTCACGATTTCTAAAATTCATTGGATTCGTACTCAGTTTTTCATGTTTCGTTCGAGATGAACGATTCGTACCAACTGGTTTTCGCTCTTTGCTCTTGGGGAACTAACTTGACCATTTTCTTTTGTTTATTTTTCAGTTTTCTACTGGCGTGTTCAAAACGATTAAAGTGACATTACAAACAAACAAAGCAGACTTAATAATTCTTGCTAGATGTTGACTATACATGTGAACTTTCATAATGCTCAATCTTGAACATAAATATCTTCTTTTTTTTTTTTTTATTACTTCGTATTTTTTGTTTATATACTGTCGTTTTTGCTATCATACTTCTGCTAAACATGAAGGAGAATAGACTTCCCCCTCTCCTTCCAAAGCTTGTGTCAAACTTACCTTATAACTAGAGGCAATAAACCTTAATATATGTTAATATTTAAGCATCTATGTTTTTGTTTTTTTATCTAATGGATCTAGTTAGAGGATTTAAAACAGTTTATTGGTAAACAAAAAACTTGAGAAATTTCAGCTTGTATGACAGATTACAGTTGCAGTAAATGTTAAGCACACCGTAAACCAAATGGTTTCAGTACTAAACTTGTCATTTCAAGACTGAACTTCACATGCTGAATATCACATAGATCGTAGCATATACAACGTTTAATCCCGACATCAATATTGACCCTTTCTGCTCTTGGTAACCTTTTTATATCGGCTACAATAGCCAGGTGAGCAATATAGGCACATCTTGGCCTTCTTGTTTAAAATAAAGGGACATTTGGCCTTCTTGTTCGAAATATTTACATCCTGTCTGATTGCACAGGTTATTTAAATGTATTGAACTGCATCTGCTTCCTTTTAGTCATGCTTCATAATCATGCGCGTCGTCTTTGATGCTTTGCATTAAAATTCTTCTTGTAATTATATTTGTCAATCATTGAAAAACAGCTACGGTGGTGTAGTAGTTAGAGCGCCAGCCTCGAGAGCGGAAAACATTTTTTCGATCCGGTTTCACCAAATACTTCCCTCCTTGGCTCTGATGGTAGAAGGTATAGCATTTCGACTGATGTTCAGGTGTAAGGATTCGCTTACAAACAGTACTTTTTAATGTACTAAGGAAACCAAATACGGTTGAAATAGGAATAAAATACCTTAAAAAAAGCACTCATTGGAATGGTATGATCTCAATTCATACTCACGACTGACATTGACATCCAAAGTCTGAATTATCACTGCTGTCAAATGAGCCGTTCCACAAGAAAACCAACGTTTCGTAAAGCATCGACCCGGATCAGCCTAAGCACACCGCGCAGGCTAACCTTGACAGACACTGTTCGGCTCCTGTGGATTTTCTGTTTTAGGAATCATTACTCTATACATCTATCCCCCTGAGACAATACATTATGCAGAGTCCATAATGTTGGTATTCTCAGGGAACGGTTAACAAAGTATCTACACATTTCAGCCATATCACACTTAAACCAACCTTTGGTTTTCGAATAAAAGAATGTTTCGATCAAATCACATACCTTTAATGTCAGATTGTGGTTATGAACGTTCAACAAATGCTTCCAAGATGCTTGTGTGGTGAGATAGCTAACACTGAAGATTCTGATCAGACTCCAAAAAGGCACAGACTGATCTTGATCTTTGCTGGTCTCAAAATCGACTAGGTCAGTTTTCGCGATACTTGGCCCATTTCATAAAACCGCTTTGGTTGGTTCTCTGGAATAAACACGGCTCAAATAGTCTAATACTCAGGCAATGGTTGTTGCGAAATCAGAAATTGTTACGGTCTTGAAGTTTCATGTATGGTTAAAGTATGAAAATGGAGTTGACTTATATTATGTCAAGAAAGAAACAGTTACAGAGTTATGCCTCTTTTTCAAAACTCGTATTTAACTAGATATTCCATGACTTATTCATGCCGCTTGCGACAATTTTTAAGTTAAATCAGGGCATTTTCTGGATGATTTACCAGTATTATTTTATTTATTTATCCTGACATCAGCGAGTCAGTCGTCATGCTATCCCCACACTCATGAGCTCTACGGAGGAAAAGCCATTTGTACCATTTTAAATGTTTTGGAATGAAGCGACCTTGGATCGAATCTGCGATACCCCGCACTGGAGGCGGACGCCTCCACTACACCACCGTGGCGTTCTGAAAATGTTCAAAGTAAATACATTTAGTGTTTAATGTTGCATAATTTGTTCACAGTCTATTCAATTGGGATGGAGTTATGGCCCTTTTGACACTTTTCAAACTTTAAAACCTATAACGTAAGACTTGTAAATTGCCATATAAAGAAATTGTAGTGTAATTGTACTTCGGATAATACTTGTTGAGATAGTTTCCTTAAAACAGGTGTACCTCTTACATTGTGTCCTTTTTATTAAGAATTCCATGTGGATCCTTTAACATGGATAATTCTGTAGCTGTTTTCCCATACGTGTATTAGTTACGATAACGTCGGATACCCGGAGCCCCGTTTATTTGTTACTATTTTAAATGTCCTCGAATATTCGAGCATGCTGTCCTCAGTCAACTCTTGTTATTACTAATTTCAATATCGTTATTTTATTCTTCAGATCCTGCAAAGACTTCTTCTACTTTCCGGACATTGCGACTAGTCGAGTTTCTGATACAACAGTTCAAAATGCCGAACAAGATTTGTCAGAGCATCTTTGTAAAGTCAAGACCTTAAGAGATGACCGGAATGAACAAATATCTCGTTTATCAAGACATAAAGATTTAGCTTTGGAAAGTGTCAAAGAAAGGAGAAAAAAGATTGATGAATACCTAGACAAACGGGAAATTGTCATTTGTCAAACTGTTTCTGATAAATACGAAGAATTCTGTGAGAATCTGGATGTTGATATTAACACATGTGATGGCACAAAACTGCTGGTAGAATCGGACACGAACAATTTATCGCAGACGTTTGTTAACATTAAAGGTGTTCGGCGAATAGTCAAGGACGCAGAAAGGAGATGTTTGTCAAACGACAAAACAACTATTTGCCTAAAATTAACTTTCAGGAAGGAAATGCGATCAGCGATATCTTGAATCCAGATACAATATTTGGTCGTGTCGTAGAAGGAAATGAAACACCGATAGGCTTAAGTCATGTAGAAAATGTGAATATAAGAGATCCTGAAGATAAAGCACGTGTGACCGTAAGGACTTTTATCAGTTTCCTAGCGGTACTTTCATCTTGACAGAGTAGAACAATAACAAGGTTAAATCGCTAGAGTATGATACTACATACAAACTGTCTGGACAACTACACAAAGACAATTGAGGTTGTATCAGTTGGTGGTGGGTTGGCTATTAAGAACTCGTTCAAAGTTATCTTTTGGTGTACGGGGATAATGCACGTTGACGGTCGATTGTATATTAGCGATTACTTGAAAGCAAACGTCATTGTGTATGACTTTAAAGGCAAGTTTTTAGATTCGCTATCAACAGACCAGGCCGGATCAGCATTATTTGGAATGCCAAGTCACATGTGTCTATGGCCAGAGAAACAACACATTGTTGTGGCCGATCGAGCTAAGAGTATAGTTGTTACAGACCTGTCCGGAAAATTCATCGCTCAATACACGTATCCAAACAGAGACTGGACCCTTGGTATATGTTTTGATGATGATGGCAAATTGTTCATAGCGGATAGTAAATCAAAGGAAGTTGTAGCACTTGGTTTTGATAGATCTACCACTACAAGACTTACAGCATTAGATAGAAGACCACGAGCAGTATGCTTTCAGAGTAATACAAGGAGGATTTTCGTCAGTTTATATGAAAGTGATGATATTTAAGTTTTTTATGTGGTCTACTGAGCTGCTATCACGTTTTACTGACCTATCCAAGTCTTCAACATAAATTATTTAATTACTTTGATTAAAAAGTATCACTTTCTTAATTAAAATTGTAGACACAGTGACACGGAGCTTGGCCAGGTAAGATTGTATACGAGACCATTGGTGCACTATTTGAGTGTACCGGTTACTAAACCTGAATCTATTTTAGTCTGTTAATAACAAACAATCACTCACAAACACCACTCACTCAGGCATACATGCATGTGCTCGGTGTTCTTCTATAACAAACCTGCGTATTGCAGTTTAATCTAAATATAAACTCGTAGCGAAAGGACCATTGATGATGTAAAGTCTGCATTTGAATTAGATATCATGTATACATACTAATCCGACATATATATTATAGCAAATATATCATTACATTTATCTACATATTTAAGCAATGTCTCATGAAAACCATCCCTCGTAGGTCTTCGAATAAAGCAGTGTAAATTACATGTACGTATGCATACATATAATATATGAGTTCGACAAGAACCTATCTCATGGCATGTGCAAGCACTCTACTGTACTATGGACTCAACAAGAGAGAAACTGGTCCTTTACACGACAGTATCTTTCTTATTAGTTAACCAGACCCTATGTTGTGGGTACTCGAAAGAATCGTCTCACTGAGTGTCAAATAAGGATTTTAGAACATGAAAGGTCTATGTACATCCAGATAAGCCTGCGCATTTGTACAGTCTATTATGAATATATAGACTAATCGCGATACAGTCGTTAAAACTTTAAATAACCTTTTTATAAAAAAGTTTCCTTTTGTATCCGATAAGCATAATTTCATAACTAGTATATGCATGAATATTGTAGCAAACAGATTATCTACACATTTCAGCCATATCGCACAACCTTCGGTTTTCGAATTAAAGAATGTTACAATCAAATCGCATACCATGTTAGGTTTTGGTCATGAACGCTCAATAAATACTTCTGGAGCTTTACTGTTCTCAAAATCGACTAGGTCGGTTTTCGTGATACTTGGCACATTTCATACAATCGCTTGTGTTGGTTCTCTGGGAGAAACACGGCTCAAAAAGTCTAAACTCGTGCAACTTTTGTTGCTAAATCAGAAATCCATACTTTCCGTACCTATACATTTCATGTAATAATATGAGCCGTTGCACGAGAAAACAAGCATTGTGGACTCTGTGTAAAGTATCGACCCGGATCAGCCTACGCATGCCGCGCAGGCTTACCAGAAAGACACCTTTCGCCTCCTGTGGATTTTTTGTTTCAGGAATGATTACTCTATCCCCCTGAGATGGAATGTGTCGGACTGCGCAGGCTGATCTGGGTCAATACATTACTCAGAGTACATAATGTTGGTTGTCTCGTGGAACGGTTCAATTGTTTTATACAACTTCTACAAAGAGAGGCATAGCGGCAACAGTTGAACAGTATATCAATACAAAATAAATCGGATTATGTGTATCGGGTCACCTGAACTATTTTCCCTTTTGTGCCTGTTAACATTATTTAAAATGTTTCCATCTGAAAGTTTTATTCCGATGTCAATGCAGTTAAACGAGCACTTGCCGACTCTCAGCAAAGTTATTTTGATTGGTTAAAAACATGTGTCATGTGGGATGAAGCTGGTTTCAATTATGAATGCTTTTATTGCAGATTCAATCTACGTGGAAATGATTTCACTTACATTTATCAGAATATCTAAATGTCCTGTCCATACTAATCAATTCTCATTTTTTTTGCTTATTCTTAGGAAATCATATGCGTGATGTCTGGAGTCTCCCCATTTCCAAATGAGCGGCGCTCTGCGTAAACTCAAATCCACGCAGTCTGATCTTCCTCTGCACTGTTCGCCAATTGTTCATACAACATTTCAAGAAATCTCTGTACGGCAGTAACTATTCGGATACTTTACATGAATGTGTAGGCAAGTGTTTGCCACATGTGTAATATTTACGATAGGTTTTCCCGGAGCACCGTTAAAATGTCTTAAATCGTTTCTGCCACTTTGAAAAACTGTGACAAGCCTGTAAATTTACACCTTGTAATCAGAGTCGCCATGGTCGGCAATTGTATAATAGTTAAAACTTTGTTTTCTTCATATAAAGAAATTTCTTATATATTGTTTAAGTAACTCTTGCTTGATGTTTCCAAAATATTCAACTAACTATTCAACCAAACCCATTGGTGTTGGATCTAACTTTGAGAATTATTTAGTGTACGCACAACAACGGGTAAGATGGTCAAATGAGGCTAAACACCCCTTACCTAGAGATCTGAAATAGGGAACAGCTCTCGATTTTCGTATCTTTGACTCATCTTAATCTATATGATCAAAATATTATTAGTTTTAATCGTTTGTAATGGCAAGATGGTGGTGAATTTGTATTGAAGGTTAACCGTCACAGATCTGTTTTGAGTTGAATTGAAAATGAAACAGAAACATGTTTCACAAAAACCATATGCTCTGAAACTATAAAAGATTAATCTTTACCCAGAATTTGTGCTCAAGTATCCGATTGGTCAGAAGCATATTCATTCTCGAAATTGACCAATCAGAAGTCTTATCAGAGAAAGTTATCATCCACCTTAGAATGAATGTTTGCATTCAATTTACATTCAGTATTACATGTACAGTTTGACGTGAAAATAAATTTACTCTGGAAGTCGGTTTTCATTGAAAATTAGTGAAAAAGATTGGGTTTTCGCATATCGCGTTTCGGTTTCAGTGCCTTTTGCACGCAGTACTAATCGGATGAGCAATGTTTCAATGAGGAATATTCAGATTGTACAATCGATAGACTTAACTTAACTGTTGCAGACAGAACAAATTACTTCCTCTAAAACATTGATTGATGTACATCGGACTCTCTGTAACTTGAACATTTTTTAGTTCGAATAAAACTATTAACTCGAACATGTGATAATTCGAACATAACGATAAACTCGAACATGTGATAAATCGAACATAACGATTAACTCGCACATATGACAATTATAATATAACGATAAACTCGAACATGTGACAAATTCTAACATAACGATCAACTCGAACATGTGATGAATCGAAAATAACGATTAATTCGAACAAGTGATAATTCTAATATAACGATAAACTTGAACATGTCACCATTCTAATATAACGATGAACTCGAACATGTGATGACTCGAATATAACGATTAAACTGAACATGTGATGAATCGAATATAACGATTAACTCGAACATGTGATGAATCGAATATAACGATAAACTCGAACATGTGATGAATCGAATATAACAATAAACTCGAACATGTGATGAATCAAATATAACGATTAACTCGAACATGTGATAATTCGAATATAACGATAAACTCGAACATGTGCTGAATCGAATATAACGATTAACTCGAACATGTGATAATTCGAATATAACGATAAACTCGAATATATGATAATTCGAACATAACGATCAACTCGAACATGTGATGAATCGAATATAACGATTAACTCGAACATGTGATGATTATAATATAACGATGAACTCGAACATGTGATGAATCGAATATAACGATAAACTCGAACATGTGATAACGATAAACTCGAACATGTGATAATTCGAACATAACGATATACTCGAACATGTGATGAATCGAATATAACGATTAACTCGAACATGTGATGATTATAATATAACGATGAACTCGAACATGTGATGAATCGAATATAACGATAAACTCGAACATGTGATAATTCTAACATAACGATAAACTCGAACATGTGATGAATCGAATATAACGATGAACTCGAGCATGTGATAATTATCATATAACGATAAACTCGAACATGTGATGAATCGAATATAACGATAAACTCGAACATGTGATGAATGAATGATTGTATATTGTTTTATGGCGCATCGACAGCTAAGGTCATTTAGCGCGCAATTAAATTTAATTATTCATGATCCCTGGGTAAACAAACCAGTACTAGGCTAGCAAATGTGCATTGCCCAAGGGCACTCCACCATGACCGTAGTGCCGCGACTGGGGATCGAACCCGGGACACCCGGTTTCGATATCCTCGACGCTAACCACTCGACCACAGCGGATTCCAACATGTGATGAATCGAATATAACGATCAACTCGAACATGTGATAACTCAAATATAATGATAAACTCGAACATGTGATAATTCGAATATAACGATAGATAATTAGAATATAACGATAGACTCGAACATGTGATAATTCGAATATAACGATAAACTCGAACATATGATAATTCGAACATAACGATAAACTCGAACATGTGATGAATCGAATATAACGTTTATCTCGAATATGTGATCATTATAACATAACGATAAACTCGAACATGTGATGAATCGAATATAATGATTAACTCGAACATGTGATAATTCGAATATAACGATAATCTCGAACATATGATGATTCGAATATAACGATTAACTTGAACATTTGATAAACGATAAACTCGATTTTTTAGTTCGAATAAAACTATTAACTCGAACATGTGATAATTCGAACATAACGATAAACTCGACCATGTGATAATTCTAATATAACAAAAGACTCGAACATGTGATAATTCTCATATAACGAAAGACTCGAACATGTGATAATTCTAATATAACGAAAGACTCGAACATGTGATAATTCGAAAATAAAGATTAACTCGAACATGTGTTAATTCGAATATAACGATTCACTCGAATCAATTCCTTGAATGGAAATGTCTTAAGAAAAGAACATTGCCAAATTTATAATTAAATATACGAACAATAAGAACTGCTGTGGTGCTGTTTTCTGAAAAGTTATGTTATCACTGGCTTGCTATTCATGATCACTATTTAAGAATAACTGAATCACGAAGCTGCGATTACATGAATTACTTCATCATACATCGAGGGCTTACTCGAACATGTCGATAACTTATATGTAATTCTAGAGTTATCTCGAATCCACTGTATAACTTGACACATTTTACCTGATTTCGCTCGATTACGTTATGTGCCCTAAGATGTGCGACAGTAGGATGATGATAATGAGACAGTAGGATGATGATAACACGACAGTACGATAATGAAAATGCGACAGTACGATGATGATAACGCGACGGTACGATGGTGATAAATTGACAGTACGATGGTGATAACACGAGATTATGATGATGATAACGCGACAGTACGATGGTGATAACGCGACAGTACGATGATGAAAACGCGACAATACGATGATGATAACGCGACGGTACGATGGTGATAACGCGACAGTACGATGATGATAACACGACAGTACGATGATGATAACGCGACAGTACGATGGTGATAACGCAAGAGTACGATGATGAAAACGCGACAGTACGATGATGATAATGCGACAGTACGATGATGATAATGCGACAGTACGATGATGATAACACGACAGTACGATGATCATAACGCGACAGTACGATGGTGATAACGCAATAGTACGATACTACGATATTACGATGGTGAAAACGCGACAGTACGATGGTGAAAATACGATAGTATATCGCACTATCATAATTGTACTGTCGTACTATCGCGTTTTCGTTATCGTACTGTCGTGTTATCATCATCGTATTATTGCGTTACACCGTCGTAATATCGTAGTATCGTACTGTCGCGTTATCATCATCGTACTGTCGCGTTATCATCATCGTACTGTCGAGTATCGCGTTTCAGATCAACACATTCAGAGGCGATGGCCGATGGCCCTAATGGTATTGCGTATTTTCGCAATAATGAATTCTAATTATATTTTCCCAATCAGGCTAAACGTGGAAAATATGATCACTTCATATCATGTACATGTATGTACATATGCGTATATGTGCGTATTATGCAATGGCTACGTAGATAAACTATATCAGGATATGTTAAACAAAATATGATACAGTTTATCCACGTACATGTAGTCATTGCATATTATATGTTTAATCTAGCTGATTTTTAGATCACCGTAGTCGAACACTCAAAGTAGTTTATTCTCATCACTCTCGGTCGGTCGTCTGTCTGCCCGTCTTAATTTTCAACTTCAAACGACATCTCCACCTAAACGCTTAGGCCAATTTAAACAAAACTGTTCATACTTCATGTTTTCAATAGCGTTGATTAAATCCGCCCTCTGATGCAGATATGTTGTAAGTGTTAGTTTGGTTCATACTGAGAGGTACACATTATATGTTAAGTAATAACCATATTGCAGGGGGTTTAGAAAGCGTTAAAACATGTTAGTGACTTTGCACAGGCTGAATATTCAAGTTTTCCGGAACTTGATTATTGTACATAAACGCCTATCACAGTGATAGAGCATATATATGTGTCCTAGAGTAATACATGTGCGAAAACAAACAGAGGGAACAATAGAGGAAACAATTCAATAAATGCAAGTTAAGATAAGGCCCCAAAGCTATATAGGAGAAATTATATATCCTGATTCTTTTATAATTATCGAAACATTAATCTCCCTATATCGGAATTACGAACATCTATATATTTGCTTCTTTTTCCGCTACCATCTCGGTTGTGTAGTGGTAGAGCGTCCGCCTCGGGTACAGGATGTGCTCAGGGTAACATTGTTAGCATTACGACTGACTGGTTGGTGTCATGATAAATGGACCAGTAGTAATGGTAACTTACACAGGAAACACCATGATATAACTGAAACATTGTTGATAGCGGCGTTATACACCAAATAATCAATCAACCAATTGTTATTATGCTTGTTGTATTTTCATTGTATTTGGAGGGCGTAGATTTGACGAGAACATGGAAGATAAGATAGATCTAACAAAATTCCATATACGTGTTTCCAATTTTAAATCAAAACTCAGTGTGCGGAGCAGTAAATAGGATTTCCGGGTATCAAATATCAATAAAGAGGACCCTGAATAGTGCACTCCATTATAGGTTCTGTTGAAAGCATGCCATTACATGAAGCAACCTTTTTAGGTTACTAACACATGTTTTAACTAAAGAGTTTTTGGGGTAACAAGAACGGCCATTTTACAAACATAAGGATGCCGATTGATAAAAGTAGAAAGACATAAATACCTTTGCGACATACAGATGCGTTCTGCTTTATCCTATAGAACAGAGACATATACAAAATGTGTTTATATGTCTCCGTATAGAATTACTTTCCGTGTCAATTCAACTGTCGTTTAGCGAATACATACCAAGGTCAGTCACATGGACTCTGTAGCAGACGATTTTCGAACACATCAAGATAAACAGTTCAATGAAAGAAAGTATCTTTATTAAAATGTGGCAAAAGAATCATTGCTTATCAAGAATGTTTTGAAATATCGTATGCTGTTTATGCATAGTCTACACGTAGACAATTATGAAGAAGACATTTAACACATGTTAACTAACATGAAACAAACATGCAGAAAGTTCAATAAAGAAACAAATCAAATCGGGCATTGTTTTCTCTGCTAAATTATCATGTACACCGCGACGAAGTAATAGTCAAGCCATTTTTTACATCGAAAATTTGAAGAAAGGCGACACATCTCCCGTGTTTCTGGATGACAAAAGCTTTTCCGTAAAAATCGCCAGATGAGGTAAAACGTACTGCTCGTTTCGGAAATAAAGAATGCGGGCGATAAAAGCCGAATGAAAAACGCTGTATTCCGTAGTTGTAAAATAGTTTGTTTACGGAATGAAACGAAAAATCTCGGCAATAGCCGTAGATATAGAATAATTGGAATTTCCCAGGAATTCTAAAAATAGAATATTTAAATTGGTACAATTTGCAGTTCTTAAACAATTTATGTTCTGAAACTAAATAAATATTGCTTTATTTAGATATATAAACCGAGAGATACTTTGTGCTATTATTGGAAAGGATAAGGTTTCGGGAAAATGGAAATGTTAAAGGTTCAGAAAATCAGCGGTATTATCAAATGTTTCGTTATTTATGTCACATAAGATGATTATTTATCGGACCCATATTAACGATAAACTCTTTCCCACATACACACACTTAGCTTCCGATGACAGTGAAAACGCCTGGGCAAACATATTGAACATTTCTATCAACAAAAGTATAATTACTGAATAGAGTTGACTACATTGTGACAAAGGGAGAAATTGCTTATCAAGAGCAATTCCGCCTTTTTCAACAACGTTTCGTAAAACCGTCAGATTCAGATTAGTCAAGATGCGTGTGCATTTGGTGAAGGGTAAACCCGATACGGGTGTAATATATACAACTAGATTCAAAATGGCGACGTCTTTAACATCAGACACGGCGCACGAATTTCCTTGTACTTCTTGTGCCGAGGATGATATCAACAAGGAAGCCATGATTCTGTGTGTTACTTGTCATCAGTACCTTTGTAAGACATGCTTGAACGTTCACAATCGAATGGCTGGTGGGAAAGATCATCAGTTTATCGACAAAAAAGAATTTGGACACGTCACGACAGCAAATAGTGAAACAAGAAAACCTGACCTTCCAACTGATATATGTACCAAACATCATGGAAAACTGATGGACATGTTTTGTGAGGACCATGATTTGGTAGGATGTAGTGTGTGCATGGCCCTGGATCACAGGTTGGTAGATATTTGTTAATTCAGTTGACCTCTGTATTGTACTAAATAAAGATGATTGGTTGATTGCTGAGTGTGTATCCACATAATACTTTGAGCGACGAATTTGTTGTATTTAGCTCACCAGAGCACGAAGTGCTCAAGGTGAGTTTTTGTGATCACCTTTTGTCCGTAGAGCAGCTTGAGACTTTGTCAGATAGTTTGCTTTGGCGATAGCTAGGCCAAGTTCGAATATGGGTCATGTTGAGTCAAAAACTATGTCACTCGGCCGAATTGAAGGAAATTCATTTTAACACTCTGGAAGCCGTGTTTATAACTTAAGTATGTTGAAACTTCACCAGGATGTTTGTCTTGGTGATATCTAGATTAAGATCGAATATGGTCTGGTCAAAAACTATGGCACTAGGCCAAACTGTAGACAGATCTTGTTAATACTCTAGAAACCGCATTTCTGACTTATTTGAATATTTGACTTGATGATATCAAGACTAAGGTTGAATATCGGTTATGTCCAGTCAAATATTAGGTCACTAAAAACATGGCTTCTCTTATTAAGTCTTAAAGAGCACATTCTCAGATGAGCGATCCAGAGCCTTAAGGCCCTCTTGTGTTTATTATAAGAGTGTGTGACTGTGTGTGCATGGCCCTGGGTCACAGGTTGGTAGATATTTGCTAATTCAGTTGACCTCTGTATTGTACTAAATAGAAAATATTGATTGATTGATGAGTGTGTATTCACAACATCCTTTGAGACACGAATTTGTCTTTTTTTTTTTTTTTCGGTTTTTAATATTAGATTGTTATATATTAAACGTGCAGTCTGAGTCATGGTCAGATGAGTTTCAAATTTAGTGTAAACGCTCTTTTCAGAAATACGCGTCTTTCACAACAGTCAATCTACATGTTTATGCGGACTTTCTCTCACCAGTACCTCTGACGTTATTCTTCCTGTGCAATTCATAGACAACTATAGACATTTGATCTATTTGGTGGAAGAGAAATGACGCTGTCATAAATATTTTTGTCATTCATTGAAAAACAGCTACTGGGGTGTAGTGGAAAATGTGTTCGATCCAAGGTCCGGTTACACCAAATACTTCCCTCCTTGGCTCTGATGGTAGCGGGGATAGCGTTACGATTGATGCTCAGTATTTCTAATGTACCAAGGAAACTCCGTGATATGAATCAAAGACGGTTGAAATCGGAGGAAAATACCATAAAATCAAGAGGGCCGTGACGGCCCTGGATCGCTCATCTGAGTTATGCTATGTAATTGGTCTTGTCAACCACTTCATCAAGACTAACATTCAGACACAGTTTCAAGCTGCTTAAGTTAAAATTGCGGTCTATAGAGTGTTTACAAGATTTGTCTCAAATTTGGCCTAGTGACTTAATTTTTGACAAAGTTTCAAGCTGATTAAGTCAAAAATGTAGTATATAGAGTGTTAACAAGATTAATATCAATGTTTGCCTAGTGACTTAAATTTTGTTCTCAAATTTGGCCTAGTGACCTAATTGTTGACAGAACATGACCCATATTCATAATAATCCTAGATATCACCAAGACAAACATTCTGACAAAGTTTCAACATGATTAAGTAAAAGGTGTTTACATGAATTTCCTTCAATTTATCTTAGTGACCTGGTTTTTGACCCGACATAAGCCATATTCGTACTTCGCATATATATAATCAAGACAAACATTCTAACAAAAGTTTCAAGCTGCTGAAGTTAAACGAATGCGGTCTCTTGAGTGTTAGTAATAATTTCTTAAATTTGGCTTAGTGACCTAGTTTTAAACTGGACATGACCCATATTCGAACTTAGCCTAGATATCGGAAACAATAGTTTCAACTTGCTAGAGTTAAAAGTGCGTCTTTCATAGTGTTAACAAGAGTTTCCTTTAATTTAGCCTAGTGACCTTGTTTCTAATCCGACATGAATCCATATTCGAAATTGGCCTAGCTATCACCAAAACAAACTTTCTGACAAAGTTTCAAGCTGCTCAAGTAAAAAAAAGGCGGTGTATATAGTGTTTACAAGATTTCCCTTCAATTTGGCCTAGTGACTTAGTTGTGGACCGAACATGACCCATATTTAAACTTACTAGATATCATCATGACAAACATTCTGACACAGTTTCAACATGCTCAAGTTAAAAGCACGGCTTCCAGAGTGTTAACAAGATTTTCCTTCAATTTGACCTAGTGACCTTTTTTTTTCTTGGATCAAACGAATTGTAAGGCGTTTTGGTGAGGGCATTGAGAGGATGCTATCTTGGACGTTTCATCCCAATTGACCCACTGGTTACAGAGAAGAAGATGCATGACGAACGACGAACGCCGGACAAAAGGCGATCACAATAACTCTAAAAACTCTCATTTGAAAATACTGATCTAAATTCGAACTCAAAACCTCAGGATTGACAGCCCAGGTCTGAATTATCACAGCTGACAAATGAGCAGTCCCACAAGAAAACCAACATTGTGGACTCTGCGTTATGTATCGACCCGGATCAGCCTAAGGATGCCATGCAGGCTAACCCGGACAGACACTTTTCGCCTCCTCTAGCTTTTCTGTTTTATAAATCATTACTCTATACATCTATCCCCCTGAGACGGAATATGTCGGCCCGGATTAGCCTGCGCGGATTGCACAGGTTGATCTGGATCGATACATTACGCAGAGTCAATACTGTTCGTTTTCTCATGGAACGGCTCAAATGATCTGTTCATAATAATAACTATTAATGCACAAACAAGTCCTTGTCCTCCTTATGATTGTAGCGCTTCGTCTCGTCTTTAATAGAAATATGTCATAACCAATGAAGTGCGTAAGGAAGGGTCTTGGTATTACATACATTGTTGAATATGGGATTATCATTGAAATATAACAGACCACTACCATGTTAGTGTATCCTCAAAATATATCTTACCACTATATTGTTGGTATATCATGAACATATAGCTGACCACTATTTGTGTGTGTTTATCAAGACAATACAGCTGACAAATATGTTCTGGGTTTATCATGAATTTATTACTGACCAAATTTTAGTAGGTAAATCATGAATATATAGCAGACCACTATCTTTTAGGCTTATCATAAACATGAAGCTGACCACTAACTTGGTGGTTTATCATAAATATATAGCAGACCACTATTTTGTTGATTAATCGTGCAACTATAACTGACCACTATTGTGTTTCCTTTCTTAAACATAAGTATTTACAAAGTTATACTATTTATTGAACATTTAAATGCCTTTTTAGGACATCACACAACTTGTCGACCATTAAGGGTGTGGTCTTCATGTATCGGTTAAGTATGAAAATGTAGTTGACTTATATCATTTCCTGAAAGAAACAGTTACAGAGTAATGCCCCTTTTTCATAACACGTATTTAACTAGATAGTCCATGACTTATTCATGCCGCTTTCAACACTTTTTAAGTTATATCACGGCATTTTCTGGATAAGTTACCAGTATTATTTTATTTATTTATCCTGACATCAGCGAGTCAGTCGTTATGCTATCCTCACAATCCTGAGCGTTAAAGTGGGAAAGCCATTAGTACAATTTTAAAGTATTTGGAATGAAGCGATACCCCGCGTCCGCCTCCAGAACACCACCATAGCGTTCTGAAAATGTTCGAAGTAAATCAATTGTAATGTTTAATGTTACAGTTTAATGTTGCAGAATTTGTCCACACTGTGTTTAATTGTGATGAAGTTATGGCACTTTTCATACTTTAAAACAAATTACGTTATACTTGTAAATGGCCATATGACGAAATTGTAGTGTAATTGTACTTTGGCTAACACTTGTTGAAATAGTTTCCTTTAAACAGGCACAACTCTAACATTGTGTGCTTTTTAGCTCGACTATTTGAAGAATATGTAGAGCTATTACAGTCACTTGTGCGGCGGAGTCGGCGTCGGCGTTGGCATCGTCGTTGCAACTTTGGTTCAAGTTAAAGTATGCAAGGCTTTTCCTCACAAACCCCAGATCCTATTGCTTTGAAAATTCACATACTTATTGGACATGATTAAATGACCTTGCAGGACAAGTCTAAAAAATGATATTAGATTTTGACACAATTATGCCCCTGTTTTTACTTAGAAATTATGGTTAAAGTTTTTTAAGAGTCCATATCTTAGTAACTACTTGATGCATTGCAACTTTCTACAACCCTTTCCAACTACCACAACTATGTCGATTATCAAGTTAGATAACTCTATCCTGCATTTATGCAAGTTATGGCCCTTTTTTTACTTAGAAATTCTTGTTAAAGTTTCGCGTGTAACTAAATTAAGAGTCCTTACCCTAGTAACTACTTCTTACATTGCATTGGAACTTTATACAAGCCTTCCCAACAACCACACCTATATAAGCAATCAAGTTTGATAACTCTATCCAGCATATAATGCAAATTATAGCCCTTTTTTACTTAGAAATTCTGGTTAAAGTTTTGCATGCAAGGTACTATCATGGATATATCTCAGTAACCACTAATGATATTTGACTTGAAACTACATTCATGTCTTTATGGTTGTCAGACAGTCAAGTAAGATAACTTTTGTATGAATTTAGTACAAATTATGGCCCTTTTTGGTTAAAGTTGTGCATGCATGGTACTATCATGCACATATCTCAGTAACCACTCAGGGATTGATTTGAAACTTCAATATGGTCTTTACTGGTATCAAACAACAAGGTTAGGTAACTCTTGACTGAATTTATTATAAATGATTGCCCTTGTTGAAGTTAGAAATTTGGGTTAAAGTTTTGCTTGCAAGGCAGCAGATGCTATTCAAACAAGACTTATCCAACTTGATTTAAAGTACTATACATTCAATCCACTATCTCTGTTGACTACAGTATCAAATGACCAAATAGTCGAGCATGCTGTGTTGCGGACAGATCTTGTTATTAAACATTCAATAAAGCAGATTCCGTGTGAATCCTTAAACTTGAATACTCAGGCAGTTGTTTCCACACGTGTATAAGTTAACGTCGGATACCTGGAGCCCCGCTCATTTGTTTTTATTTCAAGTATCCCAGAATATTCGAGCATGCTGTCCTAAGTCAACTCTTGTTATTACTCATATCAATATCCTTACTTTATTCTTCAGATCCTGCAAAGACTTGTTCTACATTCCGGACATTGCGATTAGTCGAGTTACGGATAAAACCGTTCAAAGTGCCGAACACGGTTTGTCAGAGCTTCTTTGTAAAGTCAATACCTTAAGGGATGATCGGCATGAACAAAAATCCAGTTTATCAAGTGGGAAAGATTTAGCTTTGGAAATGGTGAAGGAAAGGAGAAAAAAGATTGATGAATATCTAGACAAACGCGAGAATGTCATTTGTAAACATATTTCTGATAAATACGAAGAATTCTGTGAGCATCTGGATGTTGATATTAACACATGTGATGACACCATCACATTGTTAGAAAAAATGAACTCAAAAGTGCTGGTAGAATCGGACACGAACAATGTATCGCAGACGTTTGTTAACGTTAAAGGTGTACGGCGAATAGTTAAGGAAGCAGAACGGAGATGGCAAGCGTCCAACGACAAAATAAACTATTTGCCTAAAATTTACTTTCAGACAGGAAATGCGATCAGCGATATCTTGAATCCAGAGACAATATTTGGTCGTGTCGTAGTAGGAAATGCATCACCGAAAGACTTAAGTCATGTAGAAAATGTGAATATAAGAGATACTGAGGATAAAAACACGTGTGACTGTTACGACCTTTGTCAGCTTTCTAGCGGTACTTTCATTCTGACAGACTGGAAAAATAACAAGGTTAAATCGCTCAAGTATGACACTACATACAAACTGTCTGGTCAACTATCAATGTCTGGTTCCCCATGGGGTATATGTGCTGTGAATGAAAGCGAGGTGGTTGTCACTATGCCAGGTAAACAGACAGTTACGTTTATATCAGTTGAGGGTGGTTTGTCTATTAAGAACTCGTTCAAAGTAACCGTTAAGTGTACGGGGATAATACTCGTGGACGGTCGATTGTATATTGGGGACTTCCGGAAATCATTGGTCAATGTGTATGACTTAGAAGGCACGTGTTTGCAAACGATATCCACAGACCAGGCTGGATCTACATTATTTGGAAAGCCAAATCACATGTGTCTATGGCCAGAGAAACAACAAATAGTTGTGGCCGATGCAGCTAAGGGTATAGTTGTTACAGACCTGTCCGGAAAATTCATCGCAGAATACACGTATCCAAACAGAGGCTGGACCCATGGTATATGTTTTGATGATGAGGGCAATTTGTTCATAGCGGATTATAGATCAAAGGAGATTGTAGCACTTCATGTCGATAGGTATACCACCACAACACTTACAACATTAGATAGAAAACCACAAGCAGTATTCTTTCAGAGTAATACAGGGAGGCTTTTTGTCACTTTTTATGAAAGTGATTATATCCAAGTTCTTTCTGTGATCTACTGAACTGCTATCACGTTTTACTGATCTATCCAAGTATTCACCATAAATCATTTAGCTACTTTGATTACAAATAAACAGTTAATCGATTAAAGTTGTAGACACAGTGACACGGAACTTGGGCAGATCCGACTGTATACGGGACCATTAGTGTACTATTTGAGTTTACCGTTTACACAATCTAAATCCATTTAGTCAGTTAATAACAAACACACATACACAAACACGCACTCATGCAGGCATAATTACGTGTGCTCGGTGTACTTCTACATCATACCTTAGTGCATTGGCTACAAGTGTAGAGCTAGATCACCCTGCATATTTATGCAGTCGCGAAAGGATCATTGATGTTTTAAAAAGTGCGTTTGAATTGGATATCATGTCTACATAATTATCAAACATATATATTATAGCAAATATATCATTACATGTATTTTCATATTTAAGCCATATCTCATGAAAACCATCCCTCGTATATTTTCGAATAAAACATTGTTAAGCACGTATCCATTTATATAAAATATGAGTGGCGTTCCGAGAGAACCTACATCCGGGCATTTGCAATCACTCTAATGTAATGAGGACTAGATAAGGGAGAAACAGGTTCCCCACAATATCTCTCGTTGATTGAGACGATTCTTTTAAGTACCCACAACATACGGTTTGAGTGTCAAAGTAGGATTTTAGAACATGAAAAATGCCCCTTATCTAGAGCTCTGTGTAAATTCAGATCAGCCTGCGTATTCGTGTAGTCTAATACGTGAAACAGTCGTTGAAACTTTATAGAACCTTGTAATAAACAATTTCCTTTGTATCCGATAGCATACCATCATAATTATTATACGCATAAATATTGAAGCAAACATATTATCTACAAATTTCAGCCATATCACACTTAAACTCACCTTCGGTTTTTGAATTAAAGAACGTCGCAATCATATATCACGTACCTTTAATGTCAGATCTTCGTCATCAACGCTCAATAAATGCTTACAGGATGCTTGTGTTGTGAGATAGCCACAGGCAGTCCGAGATTTTGTTTAGAGAGAATTAACAATACAAACATGCAATATCTGGTTAAACTACCACAAACAGTCTTTATATAGTAATAACGACCGTAATGTTATCGTATGAGAAAACTCGGGGAATCCTCCACAAATACCCTGTTACTATACATAGACCCCCTACTGTATTATATATAAAAATATTATTACACCATATGGACGTATAGAGTGGCTATTTATAGTAACACGTGCGGGATTCCCCGTATTACCATTACGATCATTTTAATCATAGCGTATAGACAATATAGAGAGACTTTTTACGTTTTTGAACGAGGTATTGTGTTTCCGCATATTTTGCTATGATAGAAATTCGGACGCCTGTGAGATAGCTAACACTGAAGATCCTGATCAGACTACACATAGGCTCAGACTGATCTAGAGCTGTGCTGGTCTCAAAATCGCCTAGGTCGGTTTTCGGGATACTTGGCACATTTCATAAAACCGCTTTGGTTGGTTCTCTAGGAGGCACTTTTATGATTACGTTTTTTTTTGTCCGGCGTCTGTCTGTCTGTCTGTTTTTGCAATACCGCAGTTTCGCATCGCGTTTTCGCAGTTTCGCATCGCGTTTTCGCAGTTTCGCATCGCGTTTTCGCAGTTTCGCATCGCGTTTTCGCAGTTTCGCATCGCGTTTTCGCAGTTTCGAATCGCGTTTTCGTACTTTCGACCCTAGCCTAGGTCGAAACCGCGAAACAGCAAATTATTCGAAAAACAGTGGAAGATTGTGTTTGTTTACGATAAGGTCAAGTTTCGTAATAGAAAAGTGCGGACATCGGATATACGTTTAGGGTGCGGCCATATCGTACATATGATTATCTCACATTTTTTAGTAAGAGAGAAATATTGTTAAATTACAATACATGTACATGTATATTGTATATATATCTTTGAATTTTGTATATACAGTACATGTTCTTGAATCTCTTAATAAAGACAGATTGTTGATTTTTGAGCTTTTCTTATCAACTTAATAAATGAATGATCCAATTGTAATATTGTTGAAAATAATAATTTTTAAAGTCGTATGCTGCAGAAATTTTTGTATGTGGGAAAGGGATAAGTTGTGTGAGAAACGTTAAATTACCTTATTTGTATCCTTAATGAATCCTCTGCTTCTCACTTGAAAATTTCCATAAATATCGTAACGTACCAGAAAGAAAGAGTGCTGCTTAGATAACTGTCTTAAATACATTGTTCTTTGACACGAAAAAAGCACTTACAATTCACATACAATTCACAAAGCTAGCGCACAAAATATCCCTTTTAAATGTGAAAACTGAATTTCAATTGACATACGCAAATTAAAGACAAGAGTAAATCGTCATCAAATCAGATTATATAGCGTAATGGATTTAAGTGTCCGCCCCGAAAATAATTGCTTAATTTGTATGAAAACATGTATAGATGAGAGAAACACATTTTAATTTGTTTGCGTCACCTTAATTCACAAGTATTATTATGAGTAAAACATGCCAATTAATGAGACTTCGTAATCTCTTTCAATTTAGATAATTGGTTTTTGGTTGTTTAATTAAATCCGGGACTAACATGGGCGCTTCACACTTCTTTGTTTGCAAAGTTTGTTATGGTTTTGTTTTTGTTATTCAGCCGACTTTGAAACAGGTTTTAAAGAAATAATTTATAGGCGATTAAGAATGAACAATGCATTGGTAATTGTGGTGATTGACAATGGAATTACGTCATTTATTAGTGAGATTTAAAGTAAGCTACACATCTTTCAGGCAGAATTAACAGTTTTATTATCACGTAGTTGTATCGTTTACAGAATACATCAAGTTTAGGGGAATTGTATTGACGAATTTTAATAAATTGAGTTGTTACGCATATATGCTGCTTTATAGTACTGATTTATAATCATTATCCTCTTCAACAACATTTATTCGTACTGTAATGAAATTAAAATTAAAAATTAAAAAAAAACTCCCAGCAAAACGGCGAGAAAAAGCTTATCTATTCAAAGAAATGTCACCGCGATTCCGCGATGGTTCCGCCGCAACTCCACGATTATCGGTTTTATTAACCCCCTGGGGTTATCTTGTGGCGTCCGCGATGGTACATAAAATCAAATCGCAGTGATGGGTGGAATTCCACCCACCTTCGCGGACCAAAATATTTGTCCGCGTTGAGATTTGTCCGCGGTGGCTCGCGGACGATGCGTTTTCCGCGTGAGCTGTACTGTAAATATCGACTATTATCCACCTTAGAATGCATTATTGCATTTAATCGACACTTAGTATTACATGTTCAGTTTGACGAGAAAATCAATTTACTCTTGAAGTTGGTTTTCATTGAAAATTAGTGAAAAAGACTGGGTTTTCGCATATCGTGTTTCGGTTTCAGTGCATTTTGGACGCAGTACTAATCGGACGAACAATGTTTCAACGAGGAATATTCGAAAGGTAAACACTATAGACTTCAATTTAACTGTGACAGATAGAACAACTGTTTGTTCAAAAATGATATACATGATTAACTCGAACTTGTGATAATTCGAACATGACGATTAACTCGAACATGAGATAATTCGAATGAAAAGATTAACTCGAACGTGTGATAATTCGAATATAACGATTGACTCGAACATGTGATAATTAGTATTTAACGATTAACTCGAACATGTGTTAATTAGTATTTAACGATTAACTCGAACATGTGTTAATTAGTATTTAACGATTAACTCGAACATGTGATAATTCGAATATAACGATTAACTCGAACATGTGATAATTCGAATATAACGATTAACTCGAACATGTGATAATTCGAATATAACGATTACCTCGAACATGTGTTAATTAGTATTTAACGATTAACTCGAACATGTGATAATTCGAATACAACGATCAACTCGAATCAATTCCTGGAATGGAAATGCCTTTAGAAAACAACATTGCAACAGTTCTGATTAAATAGACGAACAATTAGAACTGCTGTTATACTGTTTTCTGAATATTATGTTATCACTGGCTTCCTATTCATGATCACTATTAAAGAATAACTGGATCACGAACTGCTATTAGATTAATTACTTCAGAACACATCGAGGGCTTATTGAACATGTCGATAACTCGAAGTAACTTATAGGTCATTCTCGAGTTGTCTCGAATCCACTTTATAACTTGACAATATTTACATGATATCGCTCGATGACGTTATGTGCCTTAAGAGCTAAGCGCGGAAAATGGGACCACTTCATGGCATGTACATGTATGTACAATGTACATACACTATATCAGGATCTGTTTAACACAATTTGATACAGTTTATCCAAGCACATGTAGTCATTGCAAATTATATGTTCAAGCTAGCTGATTTTTAGATCACCTTAGTCGAACACTTTATTCCCAGCACTCTCTGTCGGGCGTCTGTTTGCTCGTCTTAATTTTTAACTTCAATTGACATCCCCAACTAAACTCTTAGGCAAATGTCATACTTCATGTTTTCAATAGAGTTAATTAAATCTGTACTCTGATGTAGATATGTTGTAAATGTTAGTTTTGGTCAGGCTCAGAGGTACACATTATATGTTAAGTACTTACCATATTGCAGGGGATTCAGAAAGCTTTAATACATGTTGGTGACTATGCTCAGGCTGATTATTTAAGTTTTCCGAAACTCAATTATTGTACATGAATCCCTATCACAGTGATAGACCATATAGGTGTCCTTAAGTAATAGATATGCATAAACAAACAGAAGGAACAATAAAGCAAACAATTAAAATACGAACATCTATATCTTTGCTTATTTTTCTGCTACCATCTCGGTGGTTTAGTGGCAGAGCGTCCACCTCGGGAGCAGGAGGTTGCGGCTTCGATCCCCGGTCGGTTCGTATCGAAGATTGTTAGAATGGTAGTAATGGCTACCCTCCTTGGCACTCAGGGTAACAGTGTTAGCATTACGTCTGACTGGTTGGTGTCAGGATAAATAGACCAGTATAGTACTGCTAACTGACGTAAGAAATGCCGTGATAAAACTGAACATTTGTTGATAGCGGCGTTATATACCAAACAATCAATCAACCAATTGTGTTTCTGCCTGTCGTATTATCATTGTGTTTGGAGGGAGTAGATTTGACGAGAACATAGAAGATAAGATAGATCTAACAAAATTGTTAGAAAATTCCATAAACGTGTTTCCAATTTAAAATCAAAACTCATTTTGAGGAGCAGTAAATAGGATATCCGGGTATCAACTATCAATAAAGAGGACCCTGAATAGGTTCTGTTGAAAGCATGCCATTACACGAAGCAACCGTTTTATTTCACTAACACATGTTTTAACTAAACGCTTTTCCAGAGTTTGTAATTGGGGTAACAAGAACGGCCATGATGCCGATTGATAAAAGTAGAAAGATATAAATACCTTTGCGACATACAGATGCAGATGCGTTCTGATTCATCCTATAGACGTAGCCTACTTTCCGTCGTTTAGTGAATAAATAACAAAATAAACAACACATCTGTAGCAGACGATTTTCGAACACATCAAAATAATCATATTTAACAATTTAATAAAATAAAGTAATTTTATTAAAATGTGGCAAAAAAATCATTGCTTATCAAGAATATTTTGAAATATCGTATGCTGTTTATGCATAGTCTATACGTAGACAATTATGAAGAAGACATTTAAAACATGTTAACAATGTAAAAATGTGAAACAAACATTTCAATAAAGAAAATCAAAGTACTGAAAGTACTGGTAACGAATTATTTTGAAAATGTAATTAATAATTGCATTTGATCATGTTTTTTGTTTGTTTTAAACTTGCTTTAAAACTTAGTAGTTTTTTTAGCTCGACTATTCGAAGAATATGAGAGCTATAACAGTCACCTGTGCGTCGGCGTTGGCGTTGCAACTTTGGTTAAATTTTGAAACTTCACTCACTTATTGGACATCATCAAATGACCTTGCAGGACAAGTCCCATAACTCTATATCAGATTTTGACACAATTATGCGCCTTTTCTAACTTAAAACTTTAGTTAGAGTTGTGCATGCATGTTGACCTTCCTTATTGTGGGATGATGGGCATCCTGCAGTGATTCACTCTTTAATAATTATTTTAGGGATTGAAACATATTTGACCCAAGTAATTATCTGGAGCTCTGTATCACAGAGATGCCAACAGATTTGTGGAAGTATCGTTGTGCAATTCTATTTGTTTCCTTAAGATGATAGAAGAAAAATAAAATGACAAATAACACTTAAATGCACACAGGAAAATCTCACCGTTTTATCTCCGTTTCCAACTTGAAAACGATGTTCTAATTATGGACCATTAATTTATATTTATCAGCCATTCGGGCAAAGGTGCGCGTCAAAATGCTTGTTTAATCAAGAAAAGCGTCTATTTGTGGGAAAGAGTTAAGTATGCTTGTCATTATTTATTTGTGTTACCATCTGCAACATGTTTGTCATGATGCATTTGATTTATCAGGGTATTCATACCATTACAGTATTGTCTATTCTTACTTGAACACATTTAACCCTTCCGATGGATTACAGTCAGGTCTCTAGAATGATTCATTGGTATGCGAATTAAATATTAAATAATATTGGTAAATCACTTAATCTTGATGAACTTTATTATTTGAGGGACACATTGTGTATAACTAGGGGAGAAAAAAACAAAATAAATCACTGCATCAGTCAAAATCATCCACGGGAACTTCCGTATGCAAAGATCGATTGTTTTGGGGGGAACTTTTTCATGATGTTTTCTTTAAATTGGCCGTTGTTTATTTACCATGTCATCGATTAAATTATTAAAAACGTATTCTGCTATTGCAGAACTCAGCAGTTCTTCCATTTTGATATATTTTAATAACGAACCAGGTTTAATTGGTTGTGCAGACGGATCTTTTTCGCTTGGAGCAGACATTATTTGTGTATAAATTCCGAAGCGTGAGAACTCGTTGTTCCGTAAAAACTGCACATACCGGTGAAGTAGGCGAATTACATACGGTGTTAGGGTAATTTATTCGACCGCGATTATATTTAACGATCGGGATTTCTCTGGAAAATACGTCACTTTCATTTTGTCTTATGATTAAAACGACGCACAGAAAATGTTCTATATTCGTTATTCCGGATTTAAACACGTGATACGACGAACAGGAAATATTTTCATTCGTTTTTCCTGCATTTCAATGCGGTGATAATGTATTCACGCACCTTATCTGGAGCTCTGCAGATTCATTGCTCTACAACGTTGGGTCGAAGGTCAGGTTTGCTAGCGTTACATAATGGGCACCTGTTAACTACGTCACTCACAAGTCAATGGGCGTACAACTCAAAATTCATACATGCCTGCAGACACATGAAATATATGCCTTTATTATTAAATTGATATTCTCTTGAGAATTGATTCTCTGTGTTGATTCGGCATATCTGTGAGATTTACATGGTTCTTCAGCATGGGTTCGACTTCCGTTAACTACGTCACTCACTAGTGATCACTCACTAGTGAATGGGCATAAAACTAAAAATTCATACGCTTGCCGACAAATGAAATATATATGCATTTACTGTTAATTTGATATTTTCTAGAGAATTGATTATCTATGTTGATTCGATAGTATAAATATGACTTCACTGTATTGAAAAAACGCGTAGAAGTCATTTTAATATCGAAGAAATACTAGGACTATTTAGGTGCAGCTAATGTGTATTCTAAGCGGAAGTGTAGTTTAACCGTGACTTCCGCAAAGCAACACGATCGCGTTAACCGCATTATTTTTTGAGAAAAAATAATTCGTTAAAAATCATATCTGGCATTGTTTTTTCTACTAAAGTAACATGTACACCGCGACGAAGTTCTAGCCGTGTCTCGCATTTGTTTACATCGAACATTTGAAGAAAAGGGACACATCTCCCGTGTTTCTGGATGTTCTCAAAAAATGCGGCGAGATAAAAGTCGCCAGATGAAGTAAAATGTACGGCTAGTTTCGGGGATAAAGAATGTTGGCGATAAAACCCGAATGTAACACGCTGTATGCCGTAGTTATGAAATAGCCTGTTTACTGCGATTAATCTCGGCAACAGCCGTAGATATAAAATAATTTGAATTTTCCAGGAATTCTAAAAATAGACTAGTGCAATTTGTACAATGGCAGTTCTTTTAACAATATGTGTTCTTAAACTATATTAATCTTGCTTTATGAACCGACAGATACTTTAATTGATTCTCGAAGTGTAGACAATCAGCGGTGTAATCAAAGGTTTTTGTGGCGATTGGTTTGACAATCGCCACAATGCTAACAGAAACAACAACAACAAAAAAAAAATACATAGTCGGTTTTGAACAATCGGTTGATATTTTTTTTCCTTACTGCAAACTAATTTACTCACATCCGTTATAGTTCCATCATTGATGCAGAGACGTGATTAATAATAATTATGTCAGTGCTACTTTGGTACCGGATTGTTACTAATATTTGAGTTTTATCGAGACATTATCTACATAGAGTTAAAATATGTAAATATTATCTTCGTCATGATTGGGCAGATAATAAATATCATTGCGCGTTCTGTCTGCCTTGCATATAACTCTCAATATTATAAACGCTTTATTGTGTAGTTGTTTAAATATATGAAAGCGTCAAGACTGGTTTACAAAGGTTTAAAGGACACACGATGTCAGTGTGTACACACGTTATGTATACACGTATGCACGTTCTAGAGTCAATTAGCAATCAATGCTGAAAGTGTAGCCTAATTTAGTTTGGAGATCGAGCATTATGATATATATGCGCCTATATATTTTATATATTGAACAGTTTGGCAAATAGTAAAATTGTGCTTTTTGAGCCTGTTTTGTGTTTGTTTTTGCACTCACATTATTCGAAGCAGTTTAACAACCTCAGAGACATATAAATACACTGTGTCTATATGTCTCTGACAACCCTCAATCATGCAATGTAAGGGACTAAATTGAACATACCTGTTTAATATCGGACATCATTGAAACAAAGACAAAAATAATTCATGTAGTTCGTGTAGAATTAGAAACCTGATAAGCTGTTTTATGGCTTATAAGCATTTATGCTTTTATTGGTCCTTTTATTATTTGTTTTCCCTGGATACTGTTTTCTCTCCTTTCTTGATAATTTAGTCATTTCAAAAGTGTAAAAAATATTTTATCTTAATATGGCCTAGCGACCTGGTGATGAACATGTGATTACCCGAACAATTTAGATTACAAATAGCCATTCTAATGAGCTAAAACGGTAGGTAGTCTATCGAATGCCAACTAAATTTTTCATAACTTTGGAATGGCAAACTAACATTATTCTACTGTCAAAGCAGGGTTAATACATTCTCAAATTTACCCGCACCAGAGTCATCGCAATCCCTACACCGATATACTGCTTGTTACTTTGAAGGATTTTCCATACGATCGCCACTACAGTGCCATTGGCGCTTTGATTTTATATATGTCACACAAGAAGATCATTTATCTGACCCATATTAATGATTAACTCTTTCCAACATTCACACACTTAGCTTCCGATGACAGTGAAAAGGCCGGGGCAAACATATTGAACATTTCTATCAACAAAAGTATAATTACTGAATAGAGTTTAAAACATTGTGACAAAGGGAGAAATTGTTTATCAAGAGCTATTTCGCCTTTTTCCACAACGTTTCGTAAAGACGTCAGATTCAGATTAGTCAAGATGCGTGTGCATTTGGGGAAGGGTAAACCGACACGGGTGTGTATACAACTAGATTCAAAATGGCGACGTGTTTAACATCGGACACCCTGCACGATTTTCCTTGTACTGCCTGTGCCGAGGATGATATCAACAAGGAAGCCGATGTTTTGTGTGTTACGTGTAATCAGTACTTTTGTAAGACATGTTTGAAGTTTCATAATCGCGTGGCTGGTGCAAAAGATCATCAGTTTATCGACAAGGACGAATTTGGACACGCTACGACAGCAAATAGTCAAACAGGAAAACCTGACCTTCCAACTGAGATATGTACCAAACATCATGGAAAACTTATAGACATGTTTTGTGAGGACCATGATTTGGTAGGATGTAGTGTGTGAATGGCCCTGGATCACAGGTTGGTAGATATTTGTTATATCAGTTGACCTCTGTATTGTACAAAATAGAGATGATTGATTGTTTGCTGAGTGTGTATTAACAACATCCTTTGAGGCACGAATGTGTTGTATTTAGCTCACCAGAGCTCGAAGTGCTTAGGGTGAGTTTTTGTGATCATCTTTTGTCCGTAGTTCGTCGTTCGCCAACAATTTGCTTGTTAACACTCTAGAGGCCACTATTATCATCTAATCTTCATGAAACTTATTCAGTATACATGTATCTTACTGCTTTCTAGACCAAGTTCGTATATATGGGTTATGTCGGATCAAAACCTAGGTTATTAGGCCAAATTGTAGAAAAATCTTGTTAATACTATAGATATCGCATTATTTTCTTGAGCAGCTTGAAACATTGTCAGTAAGTTTGTCTTGGTGACATCTAGGTCATTGTAGAATATTGGTCATGTTGGGTCAAAAACTAGTCACAAAGCCAAATTGAAGGAAAATCTTGTTAACACTCTGGAAGCCGCATTTTTTGGCTTGAGCATGTTGAACATTTGTCATGATGATATCTAGCCTAATTTCGAATATGGGTCATATCCGGTCAAAAACTAGGTCACTAGGCCATGTTTTCTTACTTGAGCAGCTTGAAACTTTGTCAGATAGTTTGTCTTGACGATAGCTAGGCCATGTTCGAATATGGGTCATGCTGAGTCAAAAACTATGTCACTCGGCCAAATTGAAGGAAACTCTTCTTAGCACTCTGAAAGCCGTGTTTATAACTTTAGTTTGCTGAAACTTTAACAGAATGTTTGTCTTTGTGGTATCTAGGTTAAGTTCGAATATGGTCTAGTCAAAAACTAGGACTCTAGGCCAAACTGTAGACAAATCTTGTTAATACACTAGGAACCGCATTTTTGACTTGAACATGTGGAAATTTTGTCAGAATATTTGTCTTGATGCTATCAAGACTACGGTTGAATATAGGTTATGTCCGGTTAAATATTAGGTCACAAGGCCAATGTTGAGAAAAATCTAGTTAACACTCTAGAGACCATATTTTTCCTCTCAGATGTTCCTTGGGTGACCCTCTACTAAGATTGTTAACATTTATTCGATGAAATGATCCGTTAAAAACATGGCTTCTCTTATTAAATTTTAAAGAACACATTCTCAGGTGAGCGATCCAGGGCATTAAGGCCCTCTTGTTTTCGGTGTTTATTATAAGAGTGTGTGACTGTGTGTGCATGGCCCTGGGTCATAGGTTGGTAGATATTTGTTAATTCAGTTGATCTCTGTATTGTACTAAATAGAAAAGATTGATGGTTTTTGTTTTCGGATTTTAGTATTATATTGTTATATATTAAACGTGCAGTCATGGTCAGATGAGTTTACACATTTAGTGTAAACGCTCTTTTCAGAAATATGCATCTTTCACAACCGTCAATCTACATGTTTATGCGGACTTTCTCGCACCAGTACCTCAAACGTTATTCTTCCTGTGCAATTCATAGACAACTATAGACATTTGATCCATTTGGTGGAAAAGGAATGACGCTGTCATAAATATATTTGTCAATCATTGCTACGGGGGTGTAGCGGAACATGTGTTCGATCCACGGTCCGGTTACACCAAAGACTTCCCTCCTTGGCTCTGATGGTAGCGGGGATAGCGTGTAAGGATACGCTTACAAACAGTATTGCTAATGTACTAAGGAAACTCCGTGATATGAATCAAATACGGTTGAAATCGGAGTAAAATATCATAAAATCAAGAGGGCCATGACGGCCCCGGATCGCTCACTTGAGTTATGCAATATAATTGGTCATGTCAACCACATCATCAAGACTAACATTCAGACAAAATTTCAAGCTGCTTAAGTCAAAATTGCGGTCTATAGAGTGTTAACAAGATTATTATCAATTTTGGCCTAGCGACTTAATTTTTGTTCTCACATTCGGGCTCGTAACCTAATTGCTGACAGGACATGACCCTTATTCATAATAATCCTAGATATCACCAAGACAAACATTCTTACAAAGTTTCAACATGCTTAAGTAAAAAGTGTTTACATGATTTTCCTTCAATTTAGCCTAGTGACCTAGTTTTTGAACCGACATGAGCCATATTCGTACTTCGCATGTATATCACCAAGAACATTCTAACAAAATTTTCAAGCTGCTGAAGTAAAACGAATGCGGTCTCTTGAGTGTTAGTAAGATTTCCTTAAATTTGGCTAAGTGACCTAGTTTTAAACTGGACATGACCCATATTTAAATCTCCTTTCAATTTTGCCTAGTGACCTTGTTGTGGACCGAACATGACCCATATTTAAACCTAGACTAGATATCATCATGACACACATTCTGACAAGGTTTCAACATGCTTAAGTTAAAAGCACGGCTTCCAGAGTGTTAACAAGATTTTCCTTCAATTTGACCTAGTGACCTTTTTTTTTTTTAATACTTTAGGCATTTTGGTGAGGGTATTGAGAGGATGCTATCTTGGAAGTTTCATCCCAATTGACACACTGGTTATAGAGAAGAAGACGCACGACGAACGACGGACGCCGGACAAAAGGCGATCACAATAACTCACCTTGAGCACTTCGTGCCAACCCGGAAAGACACTTTTCGCCTCCTATGGCTTTTCTGTTTGAGGAATCATTGCCTATACATCTATCCACCTGTGACGGCATGTATCGGCCCGGATAAGCCTGCGCGGATTTTGCAGGCTGATCTGGATCGAAACATCATGCAGAATCAATACTGTTCGTTTCTCATGGAACGGCTCAAATGATCTGTTCATAATAATAACTATTAATGCACAAACAAGCCCTTGTCCTCCTTATGATTGTAGCGCTTCGTCTCGTCTTTAATGTAAATATGTCATAACCAATGGAGTGCGTAAGGTACCATTATTTGTGTGTGCTTATCAAGACAATAAAGCTTACCACTATATGTGTGTGTTTATCAAGACAATATATCTTACCATTATTTGTGTGTGTTTATCAAGACAAAAAAGCCGACCAATATTTTCTGGGTTCATCATGAATGTATTACTGACCAGTTTTTAGTCGGTAAATGTCTTTGGAATGAAGAGACCGTGGATCGAATCTGCGATACCCCGCACTGGAGGCGGACGCTTTTCCACTACACCATCGTGGCGTTCTGAAAATGTTCGAAGTAAATACATTTAATGTTTAATGTTGCATAACTTGTCCACAGTGTGTTTAATGGTGATACAGTTTAATACCAATGACGTTAGACTTGTAAATTATCATAGGAAAGAAACTGTAGTGTAATTGTACTTATACTTGTTGAGATAGTTTCCTTATAACAGGCGCCACTCTTACATTGTGTCCTACTTATTAAACATGCTGTAAAGCAGATTCCGTGTGGTTGCTTTAACGTTGATACACAGGCAACTGTTTCCACACGTGTATAAGTTACGTTAACGTCGGATACCTGGAGCCCCGCTCATTTGTTTTTATTTTAAATGTCCTCGAATATTCGAGAATGCTGTCCTAAGTCAACTATTGTTATGACTTAAATCAATATCCTTACTTTATTATTCAGAGCCTGCAAAGACTTGATCTACATTCCCGACATTGCGACTAGTCGAGTTACGGATAAAACTGTTCGAAATGCCGAACAAGATTTGTCAGAGCGTCTTTGTAAAGTCAAGACCTTAAGGGATGACCGGCATGAACACAAATCTCGTTTTTCAAGTGAGAAAGATTTAGCTTTGGAAAGTGTGAAGGAAAGGAGTAAACATAGTGATGAACACCTAGACAAACGTGAGCATGTCATTTGTAAAACTATTTCTGATAAATACGAAGAATTCTGTGAGAATCTAGATGTTGATATTAACACATCCGATGACACCATTACGGTGTTAGAAAAAATGAACACAAAATTGCTGATAGAATCAAACACGAACAATATATCGCAGACGTTTGTTAACATAAAATGTGTTCGGCGAATAGTCAAGGAAGCAGAAAAGAGAAGGAAAGCATCCAACGACAAAATAAACTATTTGCCTAAAATTAACTTTCAGACAGGAAATGAGATCAGTGCTATCTTTAATCCAGAGACAATATTTGGACGTGTCGTAGTAGGAAATGAAACCCCGAAATACTTAAGTCATGTAGAAGATGTGAATATAAGAGATCCTGATAATAAGCACACGTGTAACTGTATCGACTTTTGTCAGCTTCCTAGCGGTACTCTCGTCCTGACCGACTGGAACAATAAGAAGGTTAAATCGCTAAAGTATGATACTACATACAAACTGTCTGGTCAACTATCAATGTCTGGTTCCCCATGGGGTGTTTGTGCTGTGAATGAAAACGAGGTGGTTGTCACTATGCCAAATGAAAAGACAGTTACGTTTGTTTCAGTTGATGGTCGGTTATCTATTTTGAATTCGTTCAAAGTAACCGTTTTGTGTAGGGGGATACTACACGTTGAATGTCGATTGTATATTGGGGACTCCTCAAAGTCACTGGTCAATGTGTATGACTTAAAAGGCACGTGTTTGCAAACGATATCCACAGACCAGGCTGAATCAGCATTATTTGGAAACCCAAAGTACATGTGTCTATGGCCAGATAAACAACAAATAGTTGTGGCCGATGCAGCTAAGGGTATAGTTGTTACAGACCTGTCGGGAAAATTCATCGCTCAATACACGTATCCAAACAAAGAAACGGCCCATGGTGTTTGTTTTGATGATGACAGCAATTTGTTCATAGTGGATTATACATCAAAGGAAGTTGTATTACTTGATGTCGTTAGATCTACCACCACAGTCCTTACAACATGTGATAGAAAACCACGAGCAGTACGCTTTCAGAGTAATACAGAGGCTTTTCGTCAGTTTTGATGAAAGTGATTACATCCATGTGTTTTCTGTGGTCTACTGAACTGCAATCTCTTTTAACTGACCTAACCGAGTCTTCACCATCGATCATTCAGCTACTTTGAGTAAAAATGAACACTTAATCGTTTACAGTTGTAGACACAGTGACACGGAGCTTGGACAGGTCAGACTGTATACGAGACCATTAGTGCACTAATTGAGTTTACCTGTTGTCGCGAAAGGGCCATTGATGTTTTAAAGTGTGAATTTGAATTGGATAGCTCGACATATTTATCAAACATATATAATATAGCATGTTTATACATATTTAAGCCATGTCACTCGAAAAACATCCCTCGTATGTTTACGAATAAAACAGTGTTAAGCACGTTTGCATATATTTAATATATGAGCGGCGTTCTACGAGAACCAATCTCCGGGCATTTGCGATCACTGTGCATCCAGATCAGCATGCGCATTCGTGCAGTTTCATATAAATATATAGACTTATAACAAAATATTCGTTGCAACTTTATAGAACATTCTAATAAACAGTGTCCTTTCGCATCCGATAGTATAAATTCATAATTATTATATACATGTATATTGTAGTAAACAGATTATCTACACATTTCAGTCATATCACACTTAAAGCATCCTTTGGTTTTCAAATAAAAGAATCTTATGATCAAATCACATAGCTTTAATGTCAGATCTAGGTCATAAATGCTCAATAAATGTTAACAGAATGCTTGTGTGGTGAGATATCAAGTATTTCAAGTATTTTTTGTGGTGAGATAACTAACATTGAAGATCCTAAGGCGCAGACTGATCTGCATCTTTGCTGGTCTCAAAATCGCCTAGGTCGGTTTTTGTTATACTTGACTCATTTCATAAAACCGCTTTGGTTGGTTCTTAGGGAGAAAAACGATTCAATTACTCTATACTCGTGCAGTTCTTGCGAAATCAGAAATCCACACTCTCCGTGCCGATACATTTCCACGAGAAAACGAACACTTTGGAATCTGCGTAAAGTATCGACCAAGATCAGCCTTAGCTAGGTATTTTTACTCTATACCTCTATTCCCCTGATACCGAATGTGTCGGCCCGGATTAGCCTGCGCGGACTGCACAGATTGATCAGGGTCGATACACTACGTAGAGTTCATAATGTTGGTTTTCTCTTCGAACGGCTCAATTATCTCTTAAAGTTTATATTATATAACTTCTACAAAAGGATGCAGAACAGAACAGAACAGTATATCAATACAAATTAGATCGGATATGTGTATCAGGTCACCTGAACTATTTTTCCCTTATGAGCCTGTAAACATCATTTAAAATGTTACCATCTGAAAGTTTTGTTCCGATTTAAATGTAGTTAAACGAGCACTTGTCGACCCACAGCAAAGTTAGTTTGATTGGTTAAAACATGTGTCATGTGGGATGAAGCTGGTTTCAATTATATTTGCCTTTATTGCAGATTCACTCACGTTGGAAGGCTGTTCACTTATATTAATCAGAATATTTAAATTTCCTGGCCTTTAATGGGTCACAAGCTCAAGTGAGAGATCCAGGGTCTCCTGGCCGCCTTGCATAGTTCCATTGTCAGACTGGGTGTAGATTGCATATATTAGTCACAAAACTGTTCGTTGAAGCTCATTTGTGAAGTTCATGGGAAGTATTTATTAAAACAAAATTGCAATACTGGTCCGATGTTTACGTCTTAGTATCTCGTGCGCACGAGATAAGTTCGAGAGATACTTATCTCGTGCGCACGAGATACTATGTTGTGCGTACGAGATAAAGAAAATTCGTATGTAATTTATAAAGATGTGTGTGTCCCTTTAGTATGGATGCTTGATTTGCCCCTTAGATAGAAAGATCATTTCAGTTATATTAGTAATAAAACTGTGGACATATTGTAGAAATATTCTGTTATTATAATCTACTTTCATAAATAACGCGTAAGGTTTTGAGTAACAGTCTTTAACATTGCGAAAAAGTTTAATTCTTTTTATCATACTATATGACACTGTGAAACATTATCCTGATGATTTGGAAGCACAAGTCAGTTACCTATATTCTTTATGAGGACTTTGATATGCCTAGAACTTGACAGTGTGAACAACATATCTTGATTAACCGGAAATAGAACGCGACACTGTGAAACATTATCCTGATAATTCGGAATCACAAGTCAGTTACCTTTATACTTTATGATAATTTTGATATACCTAGAACTTGATATACCCAAAACTATGATATGTTACCAAGAAAAGAAATGACGTATTGCATTGGCGCGTAACCGTACTACGGAAGTGAGTTAAACTTACTTCATACCGAATGAAAGTATTACAGATAAAAAGATCTATTGCGACTTGTGTTCACTAAACCATTAATGTCTGGTCACAATATCACACTAATTTAAAACATTAGGACAATAACTTATTGCAAAACGATAATATTGTTTAACGTTTTTGTGATTAATTTAACACAAAATGAATTATATATTTTTACAATATCACAGTTCACTTATCTGTTATAAATTATCGTTCTATCTAGGGGGGCAATTCAAGCTTCCATACTTTAGAGCTTCCGTACAAATATGCAGCAGATGCCTGTGATACAATCGAGGTTGACATTTTGAAAACTTCTGTAAATAAAAACATAAATAATGAATACTGTTGAAAACGTCGTGGCAAATGAGAATCGCCAATCACATGTTCAGCTCTTCTAAATGAATTATCCATGCAAATATTACTGAACAGTAATCAAAGTGTTCTGTCCTGCTTAGTTTCGGCCTATACAAACAACAATTTACTTTGTTTGAAGAGATCGATCTCAAAATCGTGAGACAATCTTTTTAAATTGCTGTTATCTTTAAACGTGTGGCTGCATGCTACATTTACGGCATTGAAACTTACAAAGGATTATGGTTATATTTTGCTTTAAAGGCAAACATCGAATACTACATAATAACCGACCATTGCAATTTCAAACGAGGTTTAACGGAGACTATTATCAGTTCGAATAATCAACTGATCATGACAACTGATCATGATAACTGATTAAGAGTAAAATACATTTGAGCCGTGCCGCGAGAAAACATTATGGTCTCTGTGTAAAGTATCCTCTCGGATCAGCTAAAGCATGCCGCGCAGGCTAACCCTGACAGACACTGTTCGCCTACTGTGGATTTTCTGTTCAAGGAATCATTATTCTATGCCTCAATCCACCTGAGACGGAATGTGTCGGCCCGGATCAGTCTGCGTGGATCGCGCATGCTGATCTGGGTCGATACATTACGCCGAGGGCATAATGTTGGTTTTCTCTCGGGACGTCTCATTTCTTAATACGATTGATTAATATGTAGTGTTGTGGCATTCATTTGGATAAATGTTATTATTCTGGATTTGAACCCGTTGTTATACTTTTAACTTTCTTGACCGTCTTCTTTTGACTTATCAGTTTAATTTACATCAAATAATTCCGGGAACACGGGCGGTCATAACCTTGAAGACCCTATCAAATGGAGCATTTGTTAAAACTTTATTCGTTGACTGTTTTACTTCCCGCCCGTAACAACATATCTGCCGTCCCGCGAGAAAACCAACACTATGGCCTCTGCGTAATGTATCGACCCAGATAAGTTTGCGCAGTCCGCGCAGACTGATCCGTGCATACATATTTCGTCTCAGGGGGATAGAGGTATAGAGCAATGATTCCTGAAACAGTTAATATACATGAGGCGAAAGGTGTATATCCGGGTAAGCCTGCTAGGCATGCTTAGGCTGATCCGGGTCGATACTTTACGCAGAGTCCACAATGTTGGTTTTCTCGCGGGACGGCTCATATGTGAATATCCACAAATATTCAAGAACTAAAAAATGCTTTCTCTTTGTGTTATGCCTGAATATATTGAGTCGAATTGAATTGCACTTCTTACTTCACCATTAATGCTGTCTGATACAATACTATACTCACTCACCATCTGAATGATTATTATAAAAAATATGTATATTTTCAAAACTATACTTTGATATGTCATTCGTGTATGTTAATTATGACTGTATAGAGCCATCTTAGTTACACATTTTATGAATATGCATTAAATAATATTCATAAAAATGTTTGACTATTTTAAGTTGACAATTATTTTCATTAATATGTATGGTTATTATGTATGAAGTGCACAATGAGCTCATATGCTTATGTTGTAAATAAAACCATGTTCTCTAATGTTCTGTACTTTAGTTCTAAAATTAACTATTATTCTTTCTATTGTTGTGACAAAAGATCATGACAAAGTGAATACACATTTTCCGTTATAAAGTGGTTAGAGATCCGCCATGGGAGCGGGAGACTAGGGTTCAATCCCTGGCCGGGTCGTGATTGTTATATACTTAAAACATTGCAGAAATGGCTTGCTCCGTGGCGCTCCTGGTTTCACGGATAGCATAACGACTAATGGATATGTGTCAGGATCAATAGTAGAGGGTACTTGTAAATCACAAAGATATGACTGGGATAGGTGTCAGGATCAATAGTACCAAGGGTTCCGGTAAATCACCAAGATATGACTAGGATAGGTGTCAGGATCAATAGTACCGAGGGTACTGGTAAATCACCAAGATATGACTGGGATAGGTGTCAGGATCAATAATACCGAAGGTACTGGTAACTCACCAAGATATGACTCGGATAGGTGTCAGGATCAATAGTACCGAGGGTACTGGTATATCCCCAAGATATGACTGGGATAGGTGTCAGGATCAATAATACCGAGGGTACTGGTAAATCACCAAGTTATGACTCGGATAGGTGTCAGGATCAATAGTACCTAAGGTACTGGTAAATCACCAAGATATGACTCGGATAGGTGTCAGGATCAATAGTACCGAGGGTACTGGTAAATCCCCAAGATATGACTGGGATAGGTGTCAGGATCAATAGTACCGAGGGTACTGGTAAATCACCACGATATGACTAGGATAGGTGTCAGGATCAATAGTACCGAGGGTACTGGTAAATCACCAAGATATGACTAGGATAGGTGTCAGGATCAATAGTACCGAGGGTACTGGTAAATCACCAAGATATGACTAGGATAGGTGTCAGGATCAATAGTACCGAAGGTACTGGTAAATCACCAAGATATGACTGGGATAGGTGTCAGGATCAATAGTACCGAGGGTACTGGTATATCCCCAAGATATGACTAGGATAGGTGTCAGGATCAATAGTACCGAGGGTACTGGTAAATCACCAAGATATAACTAGGATAGGTGTCAGGATCAATAGTACCGAGGGTTCCGGTAAATCACCAAGATATGACTAGGATAGGTGTCAGGATCAATAATACCGAGGGTACTGGTAAATCACCAAGATATGACTAGGATAGGTGTCAGGATCAATAGTACCGAAGGTACTGGTAAATCACCAAGATATGACTGGGATAGGTGTCAGGATCAATAGTACCGAGGGTACTGGTATATCCCCAAGATATGACTGGGATAGGTGTCAGGATCAATAGTACCGAAGGTACTGGTAAATCACCAAGATATGACTAGGATAGGTGTCAGGATCAATAGTACCGAAGGTACTGGTAAATCACCTAGATATGACTAGGATAGGTGTCAGGATCAATAGTACCGAGGGAACTGGTAAATCACCAAGATATGACTAGGATAGGTGTCAGGATCAATAGTACCGACGGTACTGGTAAATCACCAAGATATGACTGGGATAGGTGTCAGGATCAATAGTATCGAGGGTACTGGTATATCCCCAAGATATGACTGGGATAGGTGTCAGGATCAATAGTACCGAGGGTACTGGTAAATCAGCAAGATATGACTGGGATAGGTGTCAGGATCAATAGTACCGAAGGTACTGGTAAATCACCAAGATATGACTAGGATAGGTGTCAGGATCAATAGTACCGAAGGTACTGGTAAATCACCTAGATATGACTAGGATAGGTGTCAGGATCAATAGTAACGAGGGAACTGGTAAATCACCAAGATATGACTAGGATAGGTGTCAGGATCAATAGTACCGAAGGTACTGGTAAATCACCAAGATATGACTGGGATAGGTGTCAGGATCAATAGTACCGAGGGTACTGGTATATCCCCAAGATATGACTGGGATAGGTGTCAGGATCAATAGTACCGAGGGTACTGGTATATCCCCAAGATATGACTGGGATAGGTGTCAGGATCAATAGTACCGAGGGTACTGGTAAATCACCAAGATATGACTGGGATAGGTGTCAGGATCAATAGTACCGAGGGTACTGGTATATCCCCAAGATATGACTGGGATAGGTGTCAGGATCAATAGTACCGAGGGTACTGGTATATCCCCAAGATATGACTGGGATAGGTGTCAGGATCAATAGTACCGAGGGTACTGGTAAATCAGCAAGATATGACTGATATAGGTGTCAGGATCAATAGTACCGAGGGTACTGGTATATCACCAAGATATGACTGGGATAGGTGTCAGGATCAATAGTACCGAGGGTACTGGTATATCCCCAAGATATGACTGGGATAGGTGTCAGGATCAATAGTACCGAAGGTACTGGTAAATCACCAAGATATGACTGGGATAGGTGTCAGGAACAATAATACCGAAGGTACTGGTAAATCACCAAGATATGACTCGGATAGGTGTCAGGATCAATAGTACCGAGGGTACTGGTATATCCCCAAGATATGACTGGGATAGGTGTCAGGATCAATAATACCGAAGGTACTGGTAAATCACCAAGATATGACTCGGATAGGTGTCAGGATCAATAGTACCGAGGGTACTGGTAAATCACCAAGATATGACTCGGATAGGTGTCAGGATCAATAGTACCTAAGGTACTGGTAAATCCCCAAGATATGACTGGGATAGGTGTCAGGATCAATAGTACCGAGGGTACTGGTAAATCCCCAAGATATGACTGGGATAGGTGTCAGGATCAATAGTACCGAGGGTACTGGTAAATCACCACGATATGACTAGGATAGGTGTCAGGATCAATAGTACCGAGGGTACTGGTAAATCACCAAGATATGACTAGGATAGGTGTCAGGATCAATAGTACCGAGGGTACTGGTAAATCACCAAGATATGACTAGGATAGGTGTCAGGATCAATAGTACCGAAGGTACTAGTAAATCACCAAGATATGACTGGGATAGGTGTCAGGATCAATAGTACCGAGGGTACTGGTATATCCCCAAGATATGACTAGGATAGGTGTCAGGATCAATAGTACCGAGGGTACTGGTAAATCACCAAGATATAACTAGGATAGGTGTCAGGATCAATAGTACCGAGGGTTCCGGTAAATCACCAAAATATGACTAGGATATGTGTCAGGATCAATAATACCGAGGGTACTGGTAAATCACCAAGATATGACTAGGATAGGTGTCAGGATCAATAGTACCGAAGGTACTGGTAAATCACCAAGATATGACTGCGATAGGTGTCAGGATCAATAGTACGGAGGGTACTGGTATATCCCCAAGATATGACTGGGATAGGTGTCAGGATCAATAGTACCGAAGGTACTGGTAAATCACCAAGATATGACTAGGATAGGTGTCAGGATCAATAGTACCGAAGGTACTGGTAAATCACCTAGATATGACTAGGATAGGTGTCAGGATCAATAGTACCGAGGGAACTGGTAAATCACCAAGATATGACTAGGATAGGTGTCATGATCAATAGTACCGAAGGTACTGGTAAATCACCAAGATATGACTGGGATAGGTGTCAGGATCAATAGTACCGAGGGTACTGGTATATCCCCAAGATATGACTGGGATAGGTGTCAGGATCAATAGTACCGAAGGTACTGGTAAATTACCAAGATATGACTGGGATAGGTGTCAGGATCAATAGTACCGAGGGTACTGGTAAATCCCCAAGATATGACTGGGATAGGTGTCAGGATCAATAGTACCGATGGTACTGGTAAATCACCACGATATGACTAGGATAGGTGTCAGGATCAATAGTACCGAGGGTACTGGTAAATCACCAAGATATGACTAGGATAGGTGTCAGGATCAATAGTACCGAGGGTACTGGTAAATCACCAAGATATGACTAGGAGAGGTGTCAGGATCAATAGTACCGAAGGTACTAGTAAATCACCAAGATATGACTGGGATAGGTGTCAGGATCAATAGTACCGAGGGTACTGGTATATCCCCAAGATATGACTAGGATAGGTGTCAGGATCAATAGTACCGAGGGTACTGGTAAATCACCAAGATATAACTAGGATAGGTGTCAGGATCAATAGTACCGAGGGTTCCGGTAAATCACCAAGATATGACTAGGATAGGTGTCAGGATCAATAATACCGAGGGTACTGGTAAATCACCAAGATATGACTAGGATAGGTGTCAGGATCAATAGTACCGAAGGTACTGGTAAATCACCAAGATATGACTGCGATAGGTGTCAGGATCAATAGTACGGAGGGTACTGGTATATCCCCAAGATATGACTGGGATAGGTGTCAGGATCAATAGTACCGAAGGTACTGGTAAATCACCAAGATATGACTAGGATAGGTGTCAGGATCAATAGTACCGAAGGTACTGGTAAATCACCTAGATATGACTAGGATAGGTGTCAGGATCAATAGTACCGAGGGAACTGGTAAATCACCAAGATATGACTAGGATAGGTGTCAGGATCAATAGTACCGAAGGTACTGGTAAATCACCAAGATATGACTGGGATAGGTGTCAGGATCAATAGTACCGAGGGTACTGGTATATCCCCAAGATATGACTGGGATAGGTGTCAGGATCAATAGTACCGAGGGTACTGGTAAATCAGCAAGATATGACTGGGATAGGTGTCAGGATCAATAGTACCGAGGGTACTGGTATATCCCCAAGATATGACTGGGATAGGTGTCAGGATCAATAGTACCGAAGGTACTGGTAAATCACCAAGATATGACTGGGATAGGTGTCAGGATCAATAGTACCGAGGGTTCTGGTAAATCACCAAGATATAACTAGGATAGGTGTCAGGATCAATAGTACCGAGGGTACTGGTAAATCACCAAGATATGACTAGGATAGGTGTCAGGATCAATAATACCGTGGGTACTGGTAAATCACCAAGATATGACTAGGATAGGTGTCAGGATCAATAGTACCGAGGGTACTGGTAAATCACCAAGATATGATTGGGATAGGTGTCAGGATCAATAGTACCGAGGGTACTGGTAAATCCCGAAGATATGACTGGGATTGTGTTAAAAACGGCGTCCAACACCGTCTATACTAACACAGTTCATACCGAGGGTACTGGTAAATCCCCAAGTTTGACTGGGATAGTGTTAAAAACGGCGTCTTACACCGTCTATACTAACACAGTTCATACCGAGGGTACTGGTAAATCCCCAAGATATGACTGGGATAGTGTTAAAAACGGCGTCCAACACCGTGTATACTAACACAGTTCATATTGCGAGGAACACATCACAGTACCCGCACTATTCACAGCGTACTATTACGTGCCATGTGCAAGCATCGAGTATAATGCTCTTGAAAGTTAACTTGTTTTTCTAAGTACACTATCCAACAGCTTTAAAGGGATAACATCTGAAAAAAATGATTCTTTACTACTTTCCCTCATATAGACGCTTTCTGACGCCTCTGCAGCAGACGGCTTTTTGAAAACATAGCGACAAAAGAAGAAATTGCTATACTTTTGCCACAATGTTTTTCACTTTTAGTCATAGGTTATCCATTCAATTATAGAGTCTTTTTATCTGTTGACAAAATATGTTCAAAGTCGTATGCTTCAGAAATGTCGTATTAGGGAAAGGGTTAAACAATATAGTGCCATAATTATAAAGTGCAGAAAGGCTACTATGGGGTAACATTAAAATTGCTACTTTGGGGTTAGGGTATTGTAAATACAATGTGCTGAAAGTCTAGGGAATTGCGATCGATATAACGGATTCACTTTTTTTCGTTCCCTTCACCAAATCATCAAAGAGTTAAATCAGTTTTAATCTTCAGATACGAGAGTCCAACTGCGATTTTCTAATTATTTGTACAAAGATTTTAAATTGCATATCGCTGCAGTGATGTTACAATATCATACAAAATGATTTCATATACATGTATCTATCAACATGTTCTCGTCTAGAACCACATAAAATCATATTTTCTGTCAAACAAGCATTTTGGCCTGCCTAACTGCCTATACTTTGCTCAATTTTTTAACTTTATGTTTTATATTTTCAATTTGGTAAATTCTAAATGTGACATATTTAGGTCGTAATGTAACGGGAGGCAAGCTGAAATACAGACAAATCCTTTCGATCTCGAATAGCCTCTAATACGTATCAATGTAGAAAGTATGTGGTATACGTACATAACCTACTTCTACAGTCTTGCTATAGAAGTCGGCTCTGATAGCGACATTGGAAGGTAGAATGGTGGGCTTTTTCATAAAAGCGCCGTTCCGTGAGAAAACCAGCATAATGGCCTCTGCGTAATGTATCGATCCAGATCAGCCTGTTCAGTTCGCGCAGGCTAATCCGGGCCGAAACATTCCGTATCAGGGGGATAGAGGTATAGAGTAATCATTCCTGAAACAGAAAATCCACAGGAGCCGAACAATTTCTGTCCGGTTTAGCCTGCGCAGCTTGCTTAGGGTGATCCGGGTCGATACTTTACGCAGAGTCCACAATGTTGTGCAAATACCACGTCACAGCCTAGTGCCTGGATGGTTGACAGGCAATAGCTTAACACTCATCCTCATGTTGACGCATTATGACGTCTCTATAGCAAACGAATTTTGTAAACATTGTGGTAAATGGAGAAAGTATTCATAATGAGAAATTCTGTCAATCATTATACTTCCATGTTCAATACTTTTACCAAGAGGGTTACAAAAGGCGTCTGTTGTTGTTTGTGGGAAAGTGTTAGCGTCTTGAAAGACATGTGACGGTATGATATGGAATGACACGATTTACATACAATTATTAGTACAATATGTTTATTATTTCGTGGAAGAACTGCTGCAGAAATCTCGTTTCAAATCAAATAACCAAAACATACCACCATTACATTGATTCTACTGACGACGTCGAAACCCGAGCGGTTATCACATTTTGTGTTGGTTTAGGGAAGACTCCAACACAGACAATAAAACTTATAGAAAATGCGGGAATGAAGCATAAATGCAGCCGAGCGTTAGTATTCAAATGGCATGATATATTCAGGAATGGACGTGACTCAATTGATGATGACTCGAGATGCGGCAGAATCCCAACAGTTAGAGATGCTTTAGTGCAAAAAGTAAAATATATCATTTACGATGATCGGCGGTTAATAGTTCGAGACCTATCGGCCCACTTTGATGTATCCGTGTCAACTATACACAGTATATTGAAAGAAGATCTGCATATGAGCAAAGTTAGCGCTCGGTGGGTGCCAAGATTACTAAAACCGGAGGAAAGAGAAAAACGCGTAAACGCATCCAGATAGTTTGTGGCAAGATTTGAAGCGGAATGTGATGCTTTTTTGGATAGGATTATTACGACAGACGAAACCTGGCTATGGCACTTCGACCCTAAAACAAAGGCACAGTCGTCGGTATGGAAAACACCTGGGACCCCTCCACCAGAAAAGGCCAGAGTTAACAAGATGGACTTTAGGGTATTTATCGAGCTGAAACGGCAACTGAGAGGAAAAATGTTTGATTCTATGACTTAACTAAAGCTGGAAAGTCAATGAATTGACCAATCTTGGTATACGGACACTTTTAACAAATGAGTTTAACGTTACAGGAAGTGTATACGGGTGAACGGGGAGTATCTGGAGAAAGACTAAGAAACAATGTTTTGCGGTGAAATGAGGAACGTCGTGCGCGACGTCGCAAAAAACAATGCCGTGCCCCGGGTACCCACACCTAATGATTCTTGAACTGAAAATCCACAAGAGGCGAAAAGTGTATATGCGGATTAGCCTGCGCGGCATGCTTAGGCTGATGCGGGTCGATGCTTTACGCAGAATCCAACATGTTGGTTTTCTCGCGGTACGGCTCAAATGAAGAAGGCGACTTGATTACATCAAGACAAAATATAGAACGTTTCTGTTAAGGAAAGTTAAACCATTGAATATTATTCTAATAAAGAACAGTCATTACTCATACTAAACTTATGTCATAGTGTATGTCTATTTTTCTCCTATGTACGTATTTTAAATATTTTGACTATTAACAATTTTTTCTTCTGTCAGAATGTTTAAAAAAGTCGTCTGCTGTAGATGCGTCAAATTAAATTCTGTTATGGTCAGTGTGTCTGGTCATAAACGTTCACTTGGTGGCGTGTTCGAGTTGATGGCGAACGGGAAAGACCCTAATCTGACGGCTCGGATGCGCATGCTGATCTGGATTAGTTCTGATAACAATACCCGGAAGATCATTTTACATGTGGCTTCATGCAATTTCTCGAACGACAATTATGTATTGCCCTGAAAAGCCACACACACATATATTACAATATAATCGTAGGCGGACGGCTTTGCAAATAGCTGCTTTGGCAAGTACTGCCAATCAAATCTGCCGTCTCGCGAGAAAACCAACATTGTGGTCTCTGCGTAAAGCATCGACCCGCATCAGCCTAAGCATGCCGCGCAGGCTAATCCGCATATACACTTTTCGCCTCTTGTGGATTTTCAGTTCAAGAATCATTACTCTATACCTCTATCCCACTGAGACGGAATGTGTCGGCCCGGATCAATGTCCGTGGACTGCGCAGGCTGATCTGTGTCGATACATTACGCACAGGCCATAATGTGGGTTTTTCGCGGGACGGCTGAAATGTAACTTTTTAAATGTGTTTTTTTTTTGTGTTAAAAGTGTCTTTCTGTCAAAAGTTTAATAACCTTTCGCCATCCCCTCAACAAATCAGATAGAAACAACTATATGTAACAGGGTTTTTTACGTACCGTTTAATAAATAATTAGTCTCTGTAGGCTACTATCTAATTAAATAGAGTAAGCACATCATTTTGCCTTGATTTGTGAAGATATCTCAAAATATCCTACGTATTGTTCGAGAAAGTTGAACTGTCGCATGATGAATACACGTTGTATATGACAATGTTAGTTTACATAATCTTAAATAAAGTAAACTGGCATTGTCATATAATACACGTTGTATATGACAAGGTTAGTTTACATAATCTTAAATAAAGTAAACTGGCATTGTCATATAATACACGTTGTATATGACAAGGTTAGTTTACATAATCTTAAAGCCCGGCCGGGTAGCTCAATTGGTAGCGTATCTGACTCGTGATCTGGAGGTCACGGGTTCGATACCCGGTTGCGGCGACATTCTTTCGGGCGATGTTTTCCATTGCCTCTCACCTCTGATCTATGTGAGAAAGTAGTCAGTGGCTTCGAAAGAATGTTGTGTAAGTACTGGTGTGGGAAAGCCAGGAAAACATGGGTAGGTGCACTGACCGCCGTGATATGACCAAAGCTGTTAAAGGCGGCGTTAAACTCCAAACAAACAAACAAACATAATCTTAAATACAGTAAGCTGGCATTGTCATATAATACACGTTGTATATGACAAGGTTAGTTTACATATTCTTAAATACTCTAAGCTGGCATTGTCGTATAATACACGTTGTATATGACAAGGTTAGTTTACATAGTCTTAAATAAAGTAAACTGGCATTTTCATATAATACACGTGGTACATGTATATGACAAGGTTAGTTTACATAATCTTAAATACAGTAAGCTGGCATTGTCATATAATACACGTTGTATATGACAAGGTTAGTTTACATAATCTTAAATACAGTAAGCTGGCATTGTCATATAATACATGTTGTATATGACAAGGTTAGTTTACATAATCTTAAATACAGTAAGCTGGCATTGTCATATAATACACGTTGTATATGACAAGGTTAGTTTACATAATCTTAAATACACTAAGCTGGCATTGTCATATAATACACGTTGTATATGACAAGGTTAGTTTACATAATCTTAAATACACTAAGCTGGCATTGTCATATAATACACGTTGTATATGACAAGGTTAGTTTACATAGTCTTAAATAAAGTAAACTGGCATTTTCATATAATACACGTGGTACATGTATATGACAAGGTTAGTTTACATAATCTTAAATAAAGTAAACTGGCATTGTCATATTTTCATCCTCCGACAGTTCAATTAACACTGGTAATGATGCTAATACACTTTCATCATAGTTTGTAGAGCGAGCACATTTTTATCATTGACCAAGATTTGACTGTAAGAAGTGGATAATATAAGGATATGAACTTTAGGGGAGATAACAATTGCAGAAAAATCGTATCTGGGTTATCACAGTGACTTACCTTGAACTAGTGTATATACATGTTTTAGTTTTCGAAGTTACATGAGTCGTCTGCTAAAACCATGTTCAAAACCTTAAGTGACGTGTGGTTGACATACGGACGGACAGAACACGCAGAATGGACCCTTAACGTCTCCCTGATAAGGAAGTCAAAACGAAATGAAATATAAAACGTTTCGTTAATGTGCCCGGTTAGCTTACCCAATGTCTTTATCACGGACAAGGCGAGTCTCGATAGCTCAGTCGGTAGCGACGCGGGCTGTCAATCCAGGGATTGTGAGTTCGAACCCCAGCTCGGCTCACATTCTTTATGACATTTGATAAAATTCAATGCGACAAGCGTCATTCGTCTTCCATTAATGGGCAAACAGTCAATGTGGAAAAGCAACCAGTTGTTTGGGAAGTTTGTTGTGTGGATTACTGGTGTGGGGAATCTAGGAAACACATGAGTAGGTGAACTTGCCGCCGTGATATGACTGAAAACTTGTTGAAAACGGTGTAAAATTCCCAATCAATATCATGGACAAATGAGTACATTTGTAATAAAACAGGTAAAAGTGACGTGTGTTTATTAGTCACAACAGTTCCATACTATTAATGCCAAATCAAGCGTGTTTCAATTGCTCCATAAGTTAATTTACGGACAAACTTTTTTCGCCTCATGTGGATTTTCTGTTTCAGGAATCATTACGGTATACCCCTATCCACCTCAGACGGAATGTTAAGGCTCGGATTAGCCTGCGCGGATTGCGCATGCTGATCTGGTCGATACATTACGCAGAGTGCACAATGTTGGTTTCCTCGTGGATTGGCTCGTGTGATAGATATATTATCCTGACCGATTACGTATGTTAACGTTGGTATTTTAGATCAGCCTGTGCTTTGTGTCCGGTTTAAAACAACCGTTGAATTAAAACGTGAATTAACAAGGATGCGACACGACGTGAATTACACGTACAAAGCCAACACGATTGAATAGTTAAAACAATTTGAATAAAACCAAGAGGATCAAAAGAGTCCTAACTCTATTACATTAGTAATGGTATAGTAGCAACTGTTTAACCCTTTCCCACCTATAGACGCAATTTGACGCGTCTGCGATTTTTGAAAACAATGTGACAAAAGAAGAAATAGCTCAAAACGACCGATGTCTCCTTTTGCCACAAAGACATTTCAGTAATTATGCTAACAATTATAGAGATTTTTCATGCTGCAGAATTGCTGTATGTTGGAAAGGGTTAACTGCTTATGTCAGGTATCATGTGATCAAGGATGGGTTAGAATTTGAAACGACACTGTTTACGAGAGAAGAGGGCATTTGTAATAAGTCATTCTAAACATGATATGGAAATCCAGGTAATAAGTAGTTAGACAACAAAATCAAGTGTAGCTAGCACTGAACTCTGGCAGCCAGGTTTTGTCAACCAATCAATTTGTTTTGAGTATTTTGTTTGTAAACGGTCCTCTTTGGAACATTTCTTTCAAATTAATTCAAATATCTTGAAATCAGAAACACATTCGAACGATTTTGAAAGATGACACATAAAAACAAAAACGTTTCGGTTGTTGACTCTGACAAAAAGTGATATAATAACCCTAAGATAAAAAGCTGTTAAAACAATACATTTTGTCAAGTTGAAAATACATGTATCAATGCAATGTCATACAAAACCAATTGTCAACCTGCGGTAGTTATCTACTAGATTTAATTTGTGTACGATTATATGAAAGATAATAAAGTAAGACTACTTCAAGTGCAGCAAATACTATATTCTTTATTTCATGTACTAATATATTAAATCATTATTTCTCTATAGTTAACCTTATCATTGTTTGTTATCTGCTTTGTTTATTTGTTGTTAGCTTTTCACTTTCTTCATAATTTGGAATTTATATCAAGGGTACTATAGTATAGATACAAACCTGGCTAGTGAACATCCTCTGGTTTGACGCTCTATCAAAAACAAGGGAATGGAGCCAGGTTCAGGGGTGGTTTCGTTTAAAATAAACTCTAAATGGCGACGTCTTTAACATCGTACACCGTGCACGAATTTCCTTGTACTTCTTGTGTCGAGGATGATATCAACATTGAAGCCGTTGTTTTGTTTGTAACTTGTAGCCAGTACTTTTGTATTGGATGTTTGAAGTTTCACAATCGCGTGGCAGGTGCGACAGATCATCAGTTTATCGAAAAGAAAGCATTTGGACACGCTACGACAGCATCCAACGACAAAATAAACTATTTGCCTAAAATTAACTTTCAGACAGGAAATGCGATCAGCAATATCTTGGTTCTGGAGATAATTTTTGAACGGGTTGTAGTCCACAATACATCACCGACAGGATTAAGTCATGTAGAAACTGTTAATATAAGACACCCTGAAGATAAATACACGTGTGACTGTATAGACTTAAGTCAGCTTCCTAGCGGTACTTTCATCCTGACAGACTTGAACAATAACAAGGTTAAAACTCTAACGTATGACACTACATACAAACAGTCTGGTCAACTATCAATGTCTAGTTACCCTTGGGGTATATGTGCTGTGAATGAAAACGAGGTGGTTGTCACTATGCCAGATAAACAGACAGTTACGTTTGTTTCAGTTGATGGTCGGTTATCTATTAAGAACTCGTTCAAAGTAACCGTTCAGTGTAGGTGGATAATACACGTTGAATGTCGATTGTATATTGGGGACTTCGGGAATTCACTGGTCAATGTGTATGACTTAAAAGGCACGTTTTTGAATACGCTATCCACAGACCAGGCCGGATCAGCATTATTTGGAAAACCAATGTATATGTGCCTATGGCCAGAGAAACAACACATAGTTGTGGCCGATAAAGCTAAGGGTATAGTGGTTAAAGACCAATTCTGGACAATTCATCGCTCAATACACGTATCCAAACAGAGACTGGACACAGGTATATTTTTTGATGATGACGGACATTTGTTCATAGCGGATTATAATTCAAAGGAAATTGTTGTACTTCATGTCGATAGATATACCACCACAAGACTTACAACATTAGACAGAAATCCACAAGCATTATGCTTTTAGAGTAATACAAGGAGGCTTTTCGTTAGTTTTCATGAAAGTGATTATATCCAAGTGTTCTACCAGGGACATAGATAAGATTTACGTCCCTGGGTCTACTGAACTGCTATCACGTTTTACTGACCTATCCAATTCTTCAATATAAATCATTTAGTTACTTTGATTAAAAATGAACAATTAATCGATTAAAGTTGTAGACACAGTGAAAATGAGCTTGAACAGGTCAGACTGTATACGAGACCATTGACGCACTATTTGAGTTTACCTGTTACAACATCTAAATCCATTTTAGTCAGTTAATAACAGACATACACACACACACACACACACACACACACGCACTCATGCAGGCATAACTACGTGTGCTCGGTGTTCTTCTATAACAAACCTCAATCCGTTTGCCACCAGTGTATAACCAGATCACCATGCGTATTGCAGACTTATCTAAATATACAATCGTCTCGAAAGGACCATTGATTTTTTAAAATGTGCATTTGAATTGGATAGTATGTATCCATAATTATCCAACATATATATTATAGCAAATATATCATTACATGTAACTACATATTTAAGCCATGTCTCATGAAAACCATCGCTCGTATGTCTTCGAATAAAACATTGTTAAGCACGTATGCAAATATATAATATATGAGCGGCGTTCCACGAAAATCTACATCCGGGCATTTGCTATCACTGTACTGTACAGAGGACTAGATAAGGGGAGGAACTGGTCTTTTCCAAACAATATATATCTTATTAGTTAAACAAACCCTATGTTGTGGATACCCACAAGAATCGTCTCACTGAGACGATTATTTTAAGTACCCACAACATACGCTTTGAGTGTCAAATAACGATTTTAGAACATGAAAAATGCCCCTTATCTAGGACCATGTGTACACCCAGATCAACCTGCGTATTCGTATAGTCTAATAGGAATATATAGAGTAATCGCGAAACAGTCGTTGTAACTTTATAGAACCTTCTAATAAACAGTTTCCCTTTGCATCCGATAGCATAACATCATAGTTATTATATGCATGAATATTGTAGAAATCAGATCATCTACACATTTCAGTCATACCACACTTAAACAAACCTTCGGTTTCTAATTAAAAAATGTTACGATCAAATCACATACCTTAAATGTCAGATCTAAGTCATAAACGCTTAATAAATGCTTCCAGGATGCGTGTGTGGTGAGATACCTAACACTGAAGATCCTGATCAGACTACACAAAGACGCAGACTGATCTGGAGCTTTGCTCGTCTCAAAATCGCCTAGGTCGGTTTTCGGTAATCTATACTTGCGAAATCAGAAAACCATACTTTCCTTGCCGATGTATTCATACATATGAGCCATCCCTCGAGAAAACTAACATTGTGGACTCTGCATAAAGTATCGACCCGGATCAGCATAAGCATGCCGCGCAGGCTAACCCGGACATACATTTTTCGCCTCCTGTTGTTTTTTCTGTTTCAGGAATCATTACTCTATCCCCATGAGATGGAATGTGTCCTGTCCATACTGATCTTGTCTTTAAAGGGACACATGCTCAAGTGAGAGATCAATGGTCTCGTGGCCCTCTTGCATAGGTTCATTGTCAAAAGGTGCGGATTTAATATATTAGTCACAAAACTGTTCGGTGAATCTCAATTGTGATGTTTATGGGAAGAAATTGTCGAAGTAAAATTGCAATACTGATCCAATCGTTTTGCTTGCATGCTTCAGAATTCATATACGTGAGGTCTGGAGCCTTCCTATTTACACATGAGCGGCGCTCTGCGTAAACCCAAATCCACGCAGTCAGAACTTGCTCTGCACTGTTCGCCAATTTTGTATACAATGTTTCAAGAAATCTCTGAAAGGCAGTAACCTTTCGGATCCTTTACATGAAAGTGCAGGCAAATTTCGCCACACATTTGCTAAAATGTCTTAAATCGTCTCTGCCTCATTGAAAGACTGTGACAAGCCTGTTAATATACACATTGTAATCAGAGTCGCCATGGTCGGCAGTTGTATATTAGTTAAAGATTTGTTTGCTTCATATAAAGGAATTTCTTATATACTGTCTGAGTAAATCTTGATTGATGTTTCATAGATATCCATCTAATTACTCAACCAAACCCTTTGGTGTTGGATCTAACTGAGATAATTTTTTTGTCAAATTTGTGTTGTCTGCCAAAAGTTTGGATACAGTCAAACTGGTTGAAAATGGTGAAACTGGTTGCCTAAACAGTCTCCGAATAATGCATAAATATTGAGTTAGATCAATTATATGATTATTTGTCACAATAAAACCTATATACATGATGCATTTTTTATTTTTCCTTTGCAATGACCTATGCGCGAAAGCATAAACCCTTGCCGATTCAGTCGAAAAACCTAGATATGGGTGGTATAGAAAAAATAAATTTGATTTGATAATCATTGCTTAATTGAACTAATATTTGCTGCTGTGCTTTCATTTTATATCATACTTTGTAAACAAATAGAAGAAACATATCCATAAGGACAGGAACATTTTCTTAAAGGTATTATTACCCCCAACTACATCCGCGGTCATGCTGATCTACAGCCAAACAGTCCATACAAAAACTGGTTAAATGAGTGTATACCATCACCATAATGAATTGAATATATGATATTGAGTTAAAATTTATTGCAAATGTTTATAGGATACAATGGAAATGATTGATTTTATCAGTTTTAGTACTTTAACCTTGTTTGAAAGGGAAAGTAGAGAATGTTAAACAACGGGTTTTTCCGGGCCACGATTTGGTCCAAAATGACGGTAACCATTTATGTATCATCCGCTAGGGATTAATTTGTTATTATATGGATCTCAAAACCTTAATTACCATGATAATTCGAACATTTCTTTAACAGTGCAACAATTTATTAAAGCAACAGAACGATTTTAAAGATATGTATTAAGTGGTGGCTTAATCTGCAGGTCCTAAGATAACAAAAACAGCTATTAAAAAGCTGACTACCCGTCCTTTGAATTCCAGCTAACAAATATATCAATTTATTTTCATTTTTAGCTCGACTTTTGAAAAAAAAGAGAGCTATTGTCATGACCCTGGCGTGGTCGTCGGCGTCGGCGGCGGCGTGGTCGTCCGGTTAAGGTTTTTTGTTCAGCTCAGCTTTTTTTCTGCTTTCTAACAAACTGCTACTGTTAAAGTCACTAAACTTCATAAACATAATCATAATATGTTAAATAATAAAAGTATATAGCTGGAAATCTTTATTTGTTTCACTTAAAACTTCAAAACGTAAGGTTAAGGTTTTTTGTTTAGCTCAGGTTTTTGACAATTTTTTACTCATGATTTTTCATATCTTAAAAACATTTCCTTTTTTTTGCTTGATACTTCACAAACTTGCTGAGTGTCTTAAGTTGACCTTATATAACAAGTTTCATAACTCTGTAAATAGTATTGACAAAATTATCTCCCCATTTCGATTTAGAAAATCTACTTTGAAGGGAGAAAAATGGTGATAACTGAAACACAATTTAACCTATAGCTTTGAAACTTCCTAAACTTATTCAATATCTTAACATAACTTGATACAACAAGTTCCATAACCCTGAACTTAATATTGACCAAATTATCCCCCCTTTTGGACTTAGAAAATCTACACTGAAGGTGTTGTCATCCGGTTAAGGTTTTTTATTAGCTCGACTTTTGAAAAAAACGAGAGCTATTGTCATGACCCTGGCGTCGTCGTCTGCGACAGCGGCGGCGGCGGTGGCGTGGTCGTCAAGGATTTTTGTTTAGCTCCTTTTTTTTTTTTTATTAAATATCAATAAAGTGAATGGGTTCTGAGGGAGCACGTCATTGCATGAAGCAAAGTTTGAAGGTCACAAACATATTAATAAAGAAAACATTTCTGAATACGTTTCAAGAGTTTCTATTTGAGGTAACAAGTACAGTTCAGAACAGTATGACCTTTACACATTTACCGTTCACACTCCACTCCGTTCCGTTCAGTTCAGTTCCGCTCCGCCCATGTTCCAATCCGCTCTTAAAGCGTTAAGTCATTCAAATAAATGTGATTGCTTTTTTCCCGTTCCGATCAAATTTATCTCTTTTTTACGCTCACTGAGAACGCTTGTTTTCGATTAAAATCCGTTCAACGATTTGATTGGCTTAAGTTGATTTCGTTTCGTTTTTATTTTTGTTTACTTAACACTAAATATTAACATACGATCTAGAGTGAACGCCACATTGCTCTTTTGTTGGAAAACTCATACCTTTTTATGATTTAGTTCATATGAGTAACTGAGAAAGTACGTCTTGAAATGAAGTGTGATGGGATCGGGAAAACGTGGCCAGTTAGCATAAAAAAAGGCTGCGAAGGAAATTGTATTACGAAAATGATCATATATATAAAATTGTTACATTATATTACAATCGGTAACATACGTGTCTTATAAATTAAAGGTTTGGTATACAAATATGATTTTAAATAAAGTAAATTGTTGCAACCGCTCAATGGGCGAAGCATTCATGGGATTGGATTGTTTCATTCATTATGGTTGTTTCCTTCAGAGCGCAAAATTCCTTTCCTCTCTTAAAGCGTTCCAACATCGTTCCAATCACGCTCACGATCCAATCACGTTCAGCTCAGATAGTCAATTTCATGATGTTCTTAACTGTACGGCCATTTTACTAAAATAAAGACCGATTGATAAAAGTAAAAAAAAAATAAATACATTTGCAATACAGACACGTTCTGGCTTATCTTATAAATGTAGTTTCCGTTTCAATGCAACTGTCGCTTGATGAATGCATAACACAATCAAGTCACATGTTTGTACGAGGATTGATCTTGTATAGCTTCGACACAAATCAACCTGTTATTGTAATTAAAAAAAGCACACATTTCACCTGCATACATGACAAATATTTTTAGTTTAAAAAGAAAGTGAGATTATGAAAACTGTAAGTACCATTGGGGCGAGCCACGGTAATAACGTCATTGTGAAGTCACCGTTTGAAGCAAACAAGTTGATTGAAAACGTGAATAAATATTTTGATAACAGTTATATCAACACTATTTTTGCATCAACTTCCCCAGTAACAATAGCTTAGAGATATCCCATAATCACTGTTCACCGAAATGCGTAACAAATGACAATTCGTATGGTGAAAAACGACACTATCACTGCACCTGTCAAAGTCGGAACTGATCCTCTTGCAAGTGAAACTAAATTTCAACTAAAGTCTCACCTCGAAGCATGAAATAAATTGTATGTACGTATCGCTAGTGACTGATTGACTCCTGATAGATGAACTGCACTGAATTATCATTTTTAAAGATCAATGTATGTTTTGTCTCCGTTGTGATATAGTTTACTATATAGCATTTATTTCAATATTTCGTTTTACGTCATTTTGAAAGTAATGTTCTTGCACGCTGCTATAAGCAACTGTAATATTCTGATGGCAAGCATGGAACAACAACATTTAACTTTTGTAATTATAAGAACATAACAACGAATTAATGTCATTCAAATTGTGTTATCTTCTGTTGGTGTATATTTGAAATATACAGTTATAATTGATAGTAACTTTCTCTATGACACGGTAATTGCACTGTACAACTTGACAGGCCATAAAGTAGAGCATCAACAAATACATATGGAATGAATTTCATCAATGCGTATCAACGTATACATAAGTTACTAAGAAAGCTCTTTGGAACAAGATACACTTATAAAACATTCCAATGAACGCCAGTAATGTTATTGGAATGTGGCAAGAGAACCATTGGTTATCATGAAGGTTTTGAAATATCGTATGCTGTATATGTGTCAAAGGGAGTCTATATGTAACAAGAGCTGTCGGAGGACAGCGCGCTCGACTATATGCCACTTATTCACATAAAGCACTACTTCATTATATTGCACTTAAGTACTATTAACCCTTTCCCTCATATGGCAATTCTGCAGCAGACGACTTTGAACATATTTTGACAAAACATTGAAAATCTCCATAATTGAATGGAAAACCTATGACAAAAACTAGAAAACATTGTGGCAATTTTTTTTAAGTAATTCAAGGGCCATTACTCCATATTTAGGAAACAATGGAGTTATCTAACCTAATTGTACGATGGTCCTTAACAAATGTGTGAAGTATGAAGTGATTTGAATTATGAAACTTTAACGTTGAGCTAAACGCAAATGTTAAAACTGACCGAGTCCAAAAATAGCAAAACCTTAAAAAAAGGTTTACCAAATGTTTGACATCATGCAAAACCCGTTTGATATGTTGAAGAATTATATTTGATAAATGAATGATCACAATTAGAAAGGAATGTAACCAAAAATTATGAATTTATCTAAAATTCTTAAAATCAAACAAAAATCATGTTATTTATTCCCAAAAAGTCACACTCAGCATCTTCAACATACAATGTGAAGAAAAGTATTATATGTAATTATATTCCAAATATGAAAGCCCTAACACAAGTACATGTACTTATTGAGAAAAATTAAATAATTAAATGAAAATGCCAACTTGCCCTAAAACTTTAACCACCCAAAATCATGTTTTTTACACCAAAAAGAAGGTCACACTCAGCATCTTCAGCATTCAATGTGAAGAAAGGTATAAGATGTAACTACATTACAAATATTAAAGCTGTAGCACAAATACTTATTGAGAAAAATTAAAAAATTAAATGAAAAGGCCAACTTGCCCTAAAACTTTAACCACCCAAAATCACGTCTTTTACCCCAAAAAGGTCACACTCAGAATCTTCAGCATACAATATGAAGACAGGTATTAGATGTAATTATGTGTCAAATATAAAAGCCCTAGCATAAGTACTTATTGAGAAACAAAATAAATAAAAAAAAAATCCAACTTGCCCTAAAACTTTAACCACCAAAAATCAGGTTTTTTACCCCAAAAAGAAGGTCACACTCAGCATCTTCAGCAATCAATGTGAAGAAAGGTATAATATGTAACTAAATTCCAAGTATTAAAGCCGTAGCACAAATACTTATTGAGAAAAATTAAAAAATTAAATGAAAATGCCAACTTGCCCTAAAACTTTAACCACCCAAAATCACGTCTTTTACCCCAAAAAGAAGGTCACACTCAGAATCTTCAGCATACAATATGAAGACAGGTATTAGATGTAATTATATTCCAAATATAAAAGCCCTAGTATAAGGAATTATTGAGAAAAAAAAAAAAAATCCAACTTGCCTTAAAACTTTAACCACCGAAAATCATGTTTTTTACCCCAAAAAGAAGGTCACACTCAGTACCTTTAACATTCAATGTGAAGAAAGGTATAAGATATAACTATATTCCAAATATTAAAGCCCTAGCACAAATACTTATGAATGAAAATGCCAACTTGCCCTAAAACTTTAACCGGACGCCGACGCCGACGCCGACGCCGGGGCGAGTAGTAAAGCTCTCATATTCTTCGAATAGTCGAGCTAAAAAAGGATAACGAAACAAATTAAACTAACTTTACGATCTAAAATATAATGAAACAGACATGCAGAAAATTCCAAAAAAAATAAAAATCAGATCGGTCATTATTTTCTTTACAAAAGTATCATGTCCACTCCGACGAAGTTGTAGTCAAGTCTGGCACTTTTTTCCTCGATTTTCAAAGGGCTACTTAATCGATTTACAATCGGAAATAATTCTTAAAATTTGATGAAAGAAATGTGACACATACGCGTGTTTCTAGATGGTCTAAAAATGCGTCGATATAAAAGCTATTTCCATAACAGGATTCCGTAAAATTCGCCTCATGAAGTAAACTGTACGGCTAGTTACGGGAATAAAGAATGCGGTCGATAAAAGCCGAATGTAAAACGCTGTACTCCGTAGTTATGAAACAGATTGTTTACGGAATTAAACGAAAAGTTTCGGCAATGGTCGTCAATATCAAATCATTGGAATTTCCCAGGAATTCTAAAAATAGACTACTAAAAAGAGAGTTAAATTGTTGGTACACAGCAGTTCTGTTAAGAGTATGTGTTCAGAAACTAATTACATATTGCTTAATGTGGAGATCTAATCAGACAAATAAATGTTTGATTCTGGAAATGTAGTAAAACAGCGGAGTAATCAAACTATGAGTGACCCTTATTTTCTAGCACGATAATGATTTTAACATCTTCCCCACATAAACAAAAATAACAGCAGAGTTTTAAATCATTTGGGTAAATATTGAACATTTCTATCAATATGTATAATTACTGTATAGAGTGGAACAAATTATGACAAAAGGAAAAATTACTCATCAAGAGATATTTCTCCTTTTGACAGATAGTTATGAAAAGCCGTCAGCTGCAGATGCGTCAATAAGCGTCTACGTGTAGACAAGGGTAAACCGAAACAGTTGTATGTATATACATATATATACACAACTAAACTCAAAATGGCGACGTGTTTAACATCGGACACCGTGCACGAATTTCCGTGTACTTCTTGTGCCGAGGAGGATATCAACAAAGAAGCCATTAGTTTGTGTGTAACTTGTACTCAGTACTTTTGTAAGGGATGTTTGAAGTTTCACAATCGCGTGGCAGGTGCGAAAGATCATCAGTTTATCGACAAGGACGAATTTGGACACGCCACGACAGCAGGTAGTCAAACAGGAAAACCTGACCTTCCAACTGAGATATGTACCAAACATCATGGAAAACTGATGGACATGTTTTGTGAGGACCATGATTTGGTAGGATGTAGTGTGTGCATGGCTCTGGATCACAGGTTGGTAGATATTTGTTAAATCAGTTGAATGCTGAGTGTGTATCCACAACATCCTTTGAGACTAGAATGTGTCATTTCTTTCGGTTTTTATTTTAAGATAGTTATAGATTAAACGTGCAGTCATGGTCAGATGAGTTTACACATTTAGTGTAAATACTCTTTTCAGAAATACATGTCTTTCACAACAGTCAACCTACATGTTTATGCTGACTTTCACCAGGACCTCAAACGTTATTCTTCCTGTGCAATGCATAGACAACTATAGTCATTTGAACCATTTGGTAGAAGAGGAATGATGCTGTCATAATTCAATTTGTCAATCATTGAAAAACAGCTACGGTGGTAAAGTGGTTAGATCGCCAGCCTCGAGAGCGGGAAACCCTTTTCGATCCACGGTCCGGTTACACCAAATACTTCCCTCATTGGCTCTGATGGTAGCAGGGATAGCATAACGACTGATGCTCAGGTGTAAGGATACGCTTACAAACAGTATTTCTAATGTACTAAGAAAACTCCGTGATAGGAATCAAATACGGTTGAAATCGGAGTAAAATACCATAAAAAAACACTCATTGGAAAATACTGATCTAACTTCCAACTCACAACCTCAGGACTGACATCCCAAGACTTAATGATCACAACTGAAAAATGAGCCGTCCGATAAGAAAACCAACATTGTCGACTCTGCGTAAAGTATCGACACGGATCAGCCTAAGCATGCCGCGCAGGCTAACCCGGACAGACACTTTTCGCCTCCTGATAGTGACTTTTCTGTTTGAGGAATCATTACCCTATACATATATATACCTGAGACGGAATGTGTCGGCCCGGATTAGCCTGCGCGGATTGCACAGGTTGATCTGGATCGATACATTATGCAGAGTCAATACTGTTCGTTTCTCATGGAACGGCTCAAATGATCTGTTCATAATAATAACTATTAATGCACAAACAAGCCCTTGTCCTCCATATGATTGTAGCGCTTCGTCACGTCTTTAATAGAAATATGTCATAACCAATGAAGTGCGTAAGGAAGAGTCTTGGTGTTTAATACATTGTTGATTATGGGATTATCATTTAAATACTACAGACCACTACCATGTTGGTATATATCCTGAAAATATATCTTACCAATATTTGTGTGTGTTTATCAAGACAATATATCTTACCACTATTTGTGTGTGTTTATCAAGACAATAAAGCCGACCAATATTTTCTGGGTTTATCATGAATTTATTACTGACCACTTTTTAGTCGGTAAATGTCTTTAGAATAATGCGACCGTGAATCGAATCTGCGAGACCCCGCACTGGAGGCGGACGCTTTTCCACTACACCACCGTGGCGTTCTGAAAATGTTCGAAGTAAATAAATTTAATGTTTAATGTTGCATAACTTGTCCACAGTGTGTTTAATGGTGATAGAGTTTAATACCAATGACGTTAGACTTTTAAATTGCCATATGAAAAAAACTGTAGTGTAATTATACTTATACGTGTTGAGATAGTTTCCTTATAACAGGCGCCACTCTTACATTGTGTCCTACTTATTAAACATGCTGTAAAGTAGATTCCATGTGGATCCTTTAACGTGGATACTCAGGCAGCTGTTTTAACACACGTGTATAAGTTAACGTCGGATACCTGGAGACCCGCTCTTTTGTTTTTATTTTAAATGTCTTCAAATGTGGTCCTAAGTCAACTCTTGTTATGACTTAAATCAATATCCTTATTTTATTATTCAGAGCCTGCAAAGACTTGTTCTACATTCCGGACATTGCGACTAGTCGAGTTACGGATAAAACTGTTCGAAATGCCGAACAAGATTTGTCAGAGCGTCTTTGTAAAGTCAAGACCTTACGGGATGACCGGCATGAACAAAAATCTCGTTTATCAGGTGAGAAAGATTTAGCTTTGGAAAGTGTGAAGGAGAGGAGAAAAAAGATTGATGAACACCTAGACAAACGTGAGAATGTCATTTGTAAAAATATTTCTGATAAATACGAAGAATTCTGTGAGAATCTAGATGTTGATATTAACACGTGTGATGACACGATTACGGTGTTAGAAAAAATGAACACAAAATTGCTGTTAGAATCGGACAGGAACAATGTATCGCAGACGTTTGTTAACAGTAAAGGTGCTCGGCGAATAGTTAAGGAAGCAGAACGGAGATGGAAAGCATCCAACGACAAAACAAACTATTTGCCTAAAATTTACTTTCAGACAGGATATGAGATCAGTGCTATCTTGAATCCAGAGACAATATTTGGACGTGTTGTAGTAGGAAATGAAACCCCGAAAGGCTTAAGTCATGTAGAAAATGTGAATATAAGAGATCCAAAGGATAAGCAGACGAGTACCTGTACCGACCTTTGTCAGCTTCCTAGCGGTACTTTCATCCTGACAGACTGGAACAATAAGAAGGTTAAATCGATAAAGTATGATACAACATACAAACTGTCTGGTCAACTATCAATGTCTAGTAACCCATGGGGTGTATGTGCTGTGAATGAAAGCGAGGTGGTTGTCACTATGCCAAATACACAGACAGTTACGTTTGTTTCAGTTGATGGTGGGTTATCTATTAAGAACTCGTTCAAAGTAATCGTTCAGTGTATGGGGATAATACACGTTGACGGTCGATTGTATATTGGGGACCTCCCGAACTCACTGGTCAATGTGTATGACTTAAAAGGCACGTGTTTACAAACGATATCCACAGACCAAGCTGGATCAGCATTATTTGGAAAGCCACGTCACATGTGTCTATGGCCAGAGAAACAACAAATAGTTGTGGCCGATGGAGTTAAGGGCATAGTTGTTACAGACCTGTCCGGAAAATTCATCGCTCAATACACGTATCCAAACAGGGACTGGACCTATGGTATATGTTGTGATGATGACGGACATTTGCTCATAGCGGATTATGCCTCAAAGGAGGTCGTAGTACTAGATGCCGACAGATCTACCACCACAGTACTTGCAACATTAGATAGAAGACCACGAGCAGTATGCTTTCAGAGTAATACAGGGAATCTTTTTATCAGTTTTAATGACAGTGATAACATCCAAGTGTTTTCTGTGGTCTACTGAATTGCAATCACTTTTAACTGACCTAACCGAGTCTTCACCATCGATCAGTCAGCTACTTTGATTAAAAATGAACCCTTAATCGTTTACAGTTGTAGACACAGTGACACGGAGCTTGGACATTTCAGACTGTATACGAAACCATTGGTGCACTATTAGAGTTTACCTGTTACATAATCTAAATCCATTTAGTCAGTTAATAACAAACATACACGCACTCACTCAGGCATGCTTACGTGTGCTCGGTGTTCTCTTATATCGAACCTCAGAGCAATGGCTACCAGTGTAGAAACAAATGACCCTGCATATGTGTGCAGTCTAATCTAAATATACTGGTCACGAGAGGGCCATTTATGTTTTCAATTGTGGATTTGAATTGGATAGCATGTATCCATAAGTATCAAACATATATATTATAGCAAGTATATCATTACATGTTTATATATATTTAAGCCATGTCTCGCGAAAAACATCCCTCGAATGTTTACGAATAAAACATTGTTAAGCTCGTTTGCTATATGAGCGGCGTTCTACGAGAACCTACCTCCGGGCATTGGCGATCACTGTGCATCCAGATCAGCCTGCGCATATTTGCAGTTTAATATGAAAATATAGATTTATCGCGAAATATTCGTTGAAACTTTATAGAACATTCTAATAAACAGTGTCCTTTCGCATCCGATAGTATAACTTCATAATTATTATATATATATGTATGTATGTATATTGTAGAAAGCAGATTATCTACACATTTCAGCCATATCACACTTACACCAACCTTCGGTTTTCAAATAAAAGAATGTTACGATCAAATCACATACCTTTAATGTCCGATCTAGGTCATAAACGCTCAATAAGTGTTAACAGGATGCTTGTGTGGTGAGATATCAAGTATTTCAAGTATTTATTTGTTTTGTGATGAGAGAGCTAACATTGAAGATCCTGATCAGACAACACAAAGGCGCAGACTGATCTGGATCTTTGCTGGTCTCAAAATCGACCAGGGTCAGCCTAAGCTAGCCCGGACAGACACTTTTCGCCTCTTGTTGATTATCTGTTTCAGGTATTTTTATATACTCTATACCTCTATTCCCCTGATACGGAATGTGTCGGTCCGGATTAGCCTGCGCGGACTGCGCAGGTTGATCTGGGTCGATACACTACGCAGAGTTAATAATGTTGGGTTTCTCAAGGAACGGCTCAATTATCTCTAAAAGTTTATTTGATATAACTTCTACAAAGATATGCATGGAGGCAATAGTTGAACAGTATATCAATACAAATTAAATCGGAGTATGTGTATCAGGTCACCTGAACTGTTTTCCCTTATGTGCCTGTAAACATTATTTAAAATGTTTCAATCTGAAAGTTTTTTTCCGATTGCAATGTAGTTAAACGAGCTCAGCAAAGTTAGTTTGATTGGTTAAATCATGTGTCATGTGGGATGAAGCTGGTTTGAATTATATATGCCTTTATTGCAGATTCACACACGTGGGAAGGATTTAATTTGTAACATTATTCTTAATATTTAAATGTCCTGTCCATGTTGATCTTGTCTTTAAAGGGACACATGCTCAAGTGAGAGATCCAGGGTCTCGTGGCCATTTTGCATAGTTACATTGTCAAAAAGGTGTAGATTGCATATCTGAGTCACAAAACTGTTCGGTGAAGCTCGTTTTTGATGTTATGGGAAGTATTTGTTAAAATAAAATTGCAATACTGATCCGATGTTTTTGCTTTCATGCTTCAGAATTTATCTTCGTGAGGTCTATATCTTCTGAATGATAATCTTTGATGAGAGGCTCGTTTTCTCAGAAGCTTTCATCTATGAGATATAACATGTCTACACACCACATCTGATTTAAAGGGGATGTCTGTTACTCTAAAGATTAGTCATAAAGTACACTTGGAATAGCTGTAACATTTGTTATATTTACAAAATATTACACTTCAGCATTAACATGTATCCATATACTGTAGATGTATGTATTTGCCCTTTTTCACATGCAACAAATCTACAGCAGATGATTGTGATAATATCGAGGTTAAAATTTTAAAAACTTCTGTTTAGTTTCCGGATCAGTCTGCACTGATTGAGCAGGCTGGTTTGGGTCGATACATTGCACAGAGGCCATAATGTTGGTGTTCTCGTGGGACGGCTCATTTCTTAATACGATTGATTAATATGCAGTATTGTCGCATACATTTGGATAAAGTGTTTTTGTTTTGGCTAATCATTTTAATTTTACATCAAATAATTCCGGGAAATAGGCGGTCATGACCTTGAAGACCCTATCAACTGGATCATTTGTTAAAACTTTATTCGTTGACCGTTTTACTTCCCGCACGTAACAACATATGTGAATACCCACAAATATTCAAGAACTAAAAAATGCCTCCTCTTTTTGTTATACCTGAGTTGAATTGAATTGCACTTACTTCACCATTAAAGCTGTCTGATACAATATTAGTGATAACTGATGCCTCCTCTTCTTGTTATACCTGAGTTGAATTGAATTGCACTTACTTCACCATTAATGCTGTCTGATACAATATTAGTGATAACTGATGCCTCCTCTTTTTGTTATACCTGAGTTGAATCGAATTGCACTTACTTTACCATTAATGCTGTCTGATACAATATTAGTGATAACTGATGCCTCCTCTTTTTGTTATACCTGAGTTGAATTGAATTGCACTTACTTTACCATTAATGCTGTCTGATACAATATTAGTGATAACTGATGCCTCCTCTTTTTGTTATACCTGAGTTGAATTGAATTGCACTTACTTTACCATTAATGCTGTCCGATACAATATTAGTGATAACTGTATATGAGCCGTACCGCGAGAAAACCAATATTGTGGACTCTGCGTAAAGTATCGACCCGGATCAGCTCTCCTGTAGATTTTCTGTTTCAGGAATCATCACTTTATGCCTCTATACCCCTGACATGAAATGTGTCGGTCCGGATCAGTCTGCGCAGGCTGATCTGTGTCGATACATTCAGCAGAGACCATACTGTTGGTTTTCCCGCGGGACGGCTCATATACACTCACTCAACATCTGAATTATTGATCTATAAAATATATTTTGATATGTCAGTCGTGTATGTTAATTATGACTGTAAATTGCCATCTTAGTTACATATTTTATGAATATGCATTATATAATATGTATAAATATGTTTAATCATTTAAAAGTGACAACCATTTTCATTACCGTTTATGGTTATTATGTGTGAAGTGCACAATGAGCTTATATGCTTGTGTTGTAAATAAAACTGTGTTTTCTAATATTCTGTATTGTAGTTCTTAGATTAACGCCGAGTCCCGGTAGCTCAGTCGGTAGCGACGTGGGTTCTCAATCTAGGGGTTGTGAGTTCAAATCCCAGCTCGGCCAACATTCTTTCGGACGTTTGACAAAAGTCACTGTGACATGCGTCATTCGTCTTTCACCAATGGGCTGTTTAACAGTCTATGTGGAAAAGCAGCCAGTTGCTTAGAAAGTATGTTGTGTGGTGTACTGGTGTGGGAAAACCAGGAAACGCATGAGTGTGTGACCTGTTCGCCGTGATATGATTGAACAACTGTTAAACCGTAACCAATCAATCTTAAATTAACTATTATTCTTTCTATTGTTGTGACAAAAGATCATAACAAAGTGAAGACACCTTTTCCGTTATAAAGTGGTTAGAGTTCCGCCTTGAGAGCGGGAGACTAGGGTTCAATCCATGACCGGGTCGTGATTGTTATATACTTAAAACATTGCAGAGGTGACTTGCTCCATGGCGCTCCTGGTTTCACGGATAGCATAACGACTGATGGATAGGTGTCAGGATCAATAATACCGAGGGTACTGGTAAATCCCCAATATAAGACTGGGATAGTGTTAAAAACGTCGTCCAAAACCGTCTATACTAACACAGTTCATACCGAGGGGACTGGTAAATCACCAAGATATGACTGGGATAGTGTTGAAAACGGCGTCAAACACCGTCTATACTAACACAGTTCATACCGAGGGTACTGTTAAATCACCAAGATATGACTGGGATAGTGTTGAAAACGGCGTCCAACACCGTCTATACTAACACAGTTCATACCGAGGGTACTAGTAAATCACCAAGATATGACTGGGATAGTGTTTAAAACGTCGTCCAACCAACACCATCTATACTAACACAGTTCATATCGAGGGTACTGGTAAATCACCAAGATATGACTGGGATAGTGTTTAAAACGTCGTCCAACCAACACCGTCTATACTAACACAGTTCATACCGAGGGTACTGATAAATCACCAAGATATGACTGGGATAGTGTTTAAAACGGCGTCCAACACCCTCTATACTAACACAGTTCATACCGAGGGTACTGGTAAATCACCAAGATATGACTGGGATAGTGTTGAAAACGTCGTCCATCACCGTCTATACTAACACAGTTCATACCGAGGGTACGGGTAAATCACCAAGATACGACTGGGATAGTGTTGAAAATGGCGTCCAACACCGTCTATACTAACACAGTTCATACCGAGGGTACTGGTAAATCCCCAATATAAGACTGGGATAATGTTGAAAACGGCGTCCATCACCGTCTATACTAACACAGTTCATATTGTGAGGAACACATCACAGTACTCGCACTATTCACAGCGTACTATTGCGTGCCATGTGCAAGCATCGAGTATAATGCTTTTGAAAGTTAACTTGTTTATCTTAGTACACTATCCAACAGCTTTAAAGGGATAACATATGACAACAAAAAATCGTTAACCCTTTCCCTCGTATAGACGCTTTCTGACGCATCTGCAGCAGACGGCTTTTTGAAAACATAGTGACAAAAGAATGAATTGCTCAAAACGAGCAAGTTCTCCTTTTGACACAATGTTTTCCACTTTGAGTCATAGGTTATCTATTCAATTATAGAGAATTTCTATTTTTTGACAAAATTTGTTCAAAGTCGTCTGCTGCAGAAATGTTGTATGAGGGAATAGGTTAAACAATATATTGCCAGAACTGTAAAGAGCGATAATCGGGCAAGGCTTTTTGGGGTTAGAGTATTGGTAATACAATTAGGAAATTTCAATTGATATAACTGATTCACATTTATTCGTTCACTTCACCAAATCATCAAGGAGTTAAATCAGCTTTAAACTTCAGATATGATTGTCAAACTGCGATTTTCTAATTATGTGTACAAGGATTTTAAATTGCAGATCGCTGCAGAGATGTTACAATATCATGCAAAATTAATTCATATACATATATGGCTATAGTGAAAACCTAAAAAAATCTCCTCCATGTTGATTGGTTGATAAACGTGGCTACCAGGGGCCCGTTTTGTCTTATATGGCTATAGTGAATACTTAAAAAATCTTCTCCTCCGAAAGTGTCAAGCCGATTTCCAAATAATTTTGTAGAAATGTTTCTAGGGTGACCTTCTTTCAGATTTCTTCAAGCCATGTTGACCGTATATTGGCTTTAGTGAAAACTTTTAAAACTTTCTCCTCTCAAACTATTTGGCCGATGTTTTCAAATAATGACACTCTACAATATTCATTCAAGCCATGGTGATTGGTCAAAAAACATGGCCACCAGGGGGCGGGACTGTTTGGAGATTTAATTTGTGCATAATTGAAGTGGAGCGATACTGTATCGCCTCTTGTATTAGCTTACCTGACCACGAAATGAGTTAATGTGGTTGACTGTGTAGTTGGCATGACAAATCACATTGCATAATTCAGATGGGCGATCCACGGCCATCAATTCCCTCTTGTTTGGTCGTTTTGATAATGAATTTTAATTGAATATAGGTTTCTGGGTTAGTTCGGCTATTGGGAGTGAGCCATAGCCCAAAACGCTATAATGGTCGCCTATGGAAAATGAATTGCTTCCATCTGACATAAAATATAAACTTTAGGGGAGATAACAATTGGAGAAAATTGACTCTGGGTTATCACAGTAACCTACCTTGAACTAGTGTATATACATGACTTAGTGTTTGAATGTACACGAATCGTCTGCTAAAACCAGGTTCAAACACGTAGATGATACGTGGTTGACATACGGACAAACAGGTGTACAGAAACATAGAATGGACTTTTAAACTCTCCTGTTAAATCAGTCAAAACGCAATGTTAACCGTATATTGGCTTTAGTGAAAACTCTAAAAACCTTCTCCTCCCAAACTATTTGGCCGATTTTCTAATAGTTTTAAGGAAATGTTTCTTGGGTGACACTCTACGATATTCATTCAAGCCATGGTGATTAGTCAAAAAACATGGCCACCTTTGGGCGGGGCTGTTTGGACATTTAATTCTTGCCTAATGGCAGTGGAGCGATATGGCCCTCTTGGGCCTATTGTATTAGCTTACCTGACCACGAAATGATTTAATGTGGTTGATGTGTAGTTGGCATGACAAATCACATTGCATAAGTCAGGTGAGTGATCCAGGGTCATCATGGCCCTCTTGTTTGGTAAATTTGATAAAGAATTTTAATTGAATATATGTTTCTGGGTTATTTCAGCTATTGGGAGAGAGCCGTAGCCAAAAACGCTATAATGATCGTCTATGGAAAATGAATTGCTTCCATCTGACCCTAATTATAACTTGTAGGGGAGATAACAATTGCAGAAAATCGTCTCTGTGTTATGACAGTAGCCTACCTTGAACTAGTGTATATACATGATTTAGTATATATGTATTGTACACGAATCGTCTGCTAAAACCAAGTTCAAATACGTAAATGTTACGTGGTTGACATACGGACAAACAAATATACAGGAAACATAGAATGGACTATTAAACTCCCCCGTTAAGGCAGTCAAAACACAATTTTAATAAACGTTTCGTTGATTTCCCGGTGAGCTTGTCTTTATCATTCATGTAGTTCAGGTGTCTGTACTAGGAATGCGATTTTATATTTTACAATGCAATATGTAACGGCGATATATTGAGACTATCATTCATGGAAAAATGTAGTAAAACAGGTTAAAGTGACGCGTGTTTATCAGTCACAACAGTTCCCTACTAGTAATGCCAAATCAGTTGTGTTTCAACTGCTCCATCATTTAATATAAAATTCCCTGTTTCACGGCCATCAGATAAACATATTTCCTATGTAATATGTAACAAGAGAAAGTTGATGCAAAGCATCAATGTCGCCGGAAAAGACTGCATTGATTTATTTTTTAACACACATGTATTCTTGACTTTCATTAGTCTAAACATACACATAATGTTTTCATAAGGACTAATTCCAGGATTTTTGAAATTCCACATAGATCTACAAATTTCAGGATTTCTTTTGGTCAGGATTTTGGATGTTTTGTATTTGTCAATAAAACCACAACAAATTAATACATTTTTGGATTTAAATCTACATGCAATAAAAAGCTATTAAATATTTCCATATTTGAAGCAACAATGAAAACCTTTAAACGCTTAAAACATTGAGAAAACGGTTAAATTGCTGAAGACATGAACTTCCTCCTTTTTAATAATAATTATAATAAATATTTCACAGATGTTAAAATGTTTAAAAAGTAGACCACACTTGAAACAACATATCAGCTAAATTGTTTATCTAATTCGCTGATGCATACAATATATGTTTGGCGCAAGAGAAATGCCAGTTGCTAGTCCCATTACTATTTAATAGGCGGCAAGTATGAAATTAATTGGGTGCGAAAGAGCAGATTTTCTTTATTTCTAAATCTATTGTTTATCAGAGTTCGTTCTTCTCTTAATTTGTTTCAAGCCAAATAATCATTTAATATCACATATATTTAAACATTTAAGTGTGTCATATTAGCTATCTATCTGTAATAAGGTGTTTGAGCATTCTTTCGAAATGTCGACCCTCGATCGTTTCAAAATCGAGTCGAAGTGTCAAACATCGAAGAAAGTGAATAAAACATCAGACAAAGCGTTATTGCATTCGAGAGAAAAAAGCATTTCTATAGTATCTGTCTTTCTCCTATATTCGACCCATGCACTCGTTTCGTGACGTTTAAGAAATCAATTTGTCGTGCGACATTTTTTGTATGCATAAAAAAGTCACTTTTCTAAGTTTACATTTTACTTCCGGTTACTTCGCTTTGTTTACATTTTGACAATATGAAACTAGGTCACAAACTGAGGAAAAGGCGTTTCGACGTTCACGACCGATACACAGGCTTATATTTGAGACATATTTTCACCAATTATACTTATTTTTGTTTCTGTTACCAGTTTATGTTGATACTTATCTATTAAAAGGAGAATTCGACGTGATTTTAATATCGATAATCGGCTGCAAGCAGGTGCGCGTATGTAATCAAATTAGACTGTGCGACGTAAAGGTTTGTAGTTATCGCCTTTTGATTACATAGTTTATGAAAATAAAGTATCCCAGTCTAGCTAATAGGGACTATTTGTCTTCGTGAATGAAACACAAAAACGTAAATGCCAGTCAAAATAAAGAAACTGCACATACTTAAAACATCGGAATATTTATTTCATTTTAGATGTGTCATAACTTAGTGTTTTTAAACAAACGCAATTGTAATATGTTCAAGACATTTAAAAAATTTTTTTTTTTAATAATAACCCCTCCTCCCATGTGATTTCCGAAAACCTATTAAAAATAGAAGTCGCGGGCTTCTGCCCGGCGACTAATAATGCTTTCTTTACAATAAATGTAAAAAATAATTTGTGTTTAACAGCCATATTCTATATAAAATGTCTTATAATGACCTGTGTCAACAACTATTACATCCAACTGATTTGTAATTTGTGACTTAAGTTCAATTTTATCTGCTATTATCTTATCCAGAGTTCTGTCCCTCTGCAGATGTAACAACTTCGTCAGTCACCTACATGTATATCTTCTATCGACCGTCTATGTGTGATATATAATTTAACCTATTTGAGCCGTTCCGCGAGAAAACCAACATTATGGTCTCTGCGTAAAGTATCGACCCGGATCAGCATAAGCATGCCGTGCAGGCTAACCCGGACATACGTTTTTACCCTCCTGTGCCCCCCTGAGATGGAAAGTGTCGGCCCGGATTAGCCTGATCTAGAACTAGGCTGATCTAGATCGATACATTACGCAGAGTCTACAATGCTGGTTTTCTCGTGGATTGGCTATTTTGATAGATATAATATCCATTTTTTGCGACAACTGTTTTCAGTAATTATGCCTACAATTATAGAGATTTTCCATATTTTTGAGTAGACATAACCAAAGTCGTCTGCTGCATATTTGCTGTATGTGGGAAAGGATTAATTGCTTATGTCGGGGTTCAGATGATCACGAGTGAGGTAGAATTTGAAACGACGCTGTTAACGAGAGAAGAAGGCATTTTGTAATAAGTCATTCTTAACATTATATGGAAATCCATAAGTTATAAGTAGTTAGACAACACCAACAAGGGTAGCTAGCCCTAAACTCTGGCAGCCAGGCTTTGTCAACCAATCAATTTGGTTTGACTATTTTGTTTGTAAAGGGTCATATCTGAAACATTTCTATAAACTTCTTTCAAATATCTTGAAATCAGAAACACATTCGAACCATTTTGAAAGATGACCAAAGAAAAGAACGTTTCGGTTGTTGACTCCCTAGAGATAAAAAGCTGTTAAAAAACAATACATTTTGTCCTATTACAAATACATGTATATAACCGCCAACCTGCGGTAGCTATCTACTATATTTAATTCGTGTGCGATTAAATGAAAGATATTAAAGTAAGACTAGTTCAAGTGCAGCAAATACAAAGATATACTTTATTTCATGTATTAATAATTTAATTATTATTTCTCTATAGTTAACCTTATCATTGTCTGTTATCTGCATTTTCTTCGTTGTTTTTTTAGCTTTTCACTTTCTTGATGATCAGGAATGGATATCAAGGTTATATATAAACAAGATCTGGCTAGTGAACATCCTCCGGTTTGACGCTCTATCAAAAAAAAACGGGGGAATGGAGCGAGGCTTAGGGGTGGTATCGTTTAACATAAATCAAAATGGCGACGTCTTTAACATCGGACACCATTCACGATTGTCCTTGTACTTATTGTGCCGAGGAGGACATCAACAAGGAAGCCAATAGTTTGTGTGTAACCTGTAGCCAGTACCTTTGGAAGACATGTTTGAAGGTTCACAATCGCGTGGCAGGTAAGAAAGATTTTCAGTTTATCGACAAGGACGAATTTGGACACGCCACGACAGCAAGTAGTCAAACAGGAAAACCTGACCTTCCAACTGAGATATGTACCAAACATCAAGGATAACTTATGTGGGCATAGCCCTGGATCACAGGTTGGTAGATATTTGTTAAATCAATTGAATGCTACGTGTATATCCACAACATCCTTTGAGACACGAATTTGTCTGGGTTTTTTTTCGGTTTTCTTTTTAAGATTGTTATAGATTAAACGTGCAGTCATGGTCAGATGAGTTTAAACATTTAGTTTAAACACTCATTCTCGCACCAGTACCTCAGACGTTATTCTTCCTTTGCAATGCATAGACAACTAAAGACTAAAGACAGTTGAACCATTTGGTGGAAGAGGAATGACGCTGTCATAATTACATGTTTCAATCAATGAAAAACAGCTACGGTGGTGGAGTGGCTAGAGCTCCAGCCTCGAGAGTGGGAAACCCTTTTTCGATCCACGGTCCGGTTTCACCAAATACTTCCCTCCTTGGCTCTAAAGGTAGCGGGGATAGCATAACGACTGATGCTCAGTTGTGAGGATACGCTTACAAACAGTATTTCTAATGTACTGGAGATACACTTACAAACAGTATTTCTAATGTACTATGGAAACTCCGTTGTATGAATCAAATGCGGTTGAAATTGGAGTAAAATACCTTAAAAGAAAAGCACTCGTTGGAACATACGGAATCAAATTCCAACTTACAACCTCAGGATTGACAGCCCAAGTCTGAATTATCACAGCTGACAAATGAGCCGTCCCACAAGCAAAGCAACATTGTGGACTCTGCGTAATGTATCGACTCGAATCAGCCTAAGCATGCCGCGCAGGCTAACACGGACAGACACTTTTCCCCTCCTGAGGCTTTTCTGTTTTAGGAATCATTACTCTATACATCTATCCCCTTGAGGCGGAATGTGTCGGCCCGGATTAGTCTGCGCGGTCTGTGCAGGCTAATCTGGATCGATACATTACGCAGAGTCAATACTGTTGGTTTTCTCATGGAACGGCTCAAATTATCTTTTCATGATGATAACTCTTAATACACAAACATGCCCTTGTCCTCCTTATGATTGTAGCGCTTCGTCACGTCACTAATAGAAATATGTCATAACCAATGAAGTGAGTAAGGAAGAGTCTTGGTGTTTCATACATTGTTGACTATGGGATTGTCATTGAAATACAACAGACTACTACCATGTTGGTGTATCGTCAACATATATCCTACCAATATATTGTTGGTGTATCATGAAAATAAAGCTGACCACTATTTGAGTCGCCATGGTCGGCTTATGTGTATCAGTTAACACTTAGTTTTCTTCATATAAAGGAATTTCTTATATACTGTTTAATTAACTTTTGTTTTACGTTTCCTTGAAATATGATATGATTAGCACTCGCAGCGATGATATAAACTATGCGATAGATCATTCTACTCATCTCAAAATTGAAAGCAAGATCTTTGGACCAATAGGTCAGTTTTATTCTTCTGAGCAAATGTCACCTTACTTTGTAAGTGTCGAATAGTGAGCCATAGTGAGCCACGATATCCATCTAATTACTCAACCAAACCATTTGGTGTTGGATCTAACTGAGATAATTAGTTTGTGTACCTATAACATTGGATTATATGGTCAAATTATGATATTAGAGCATGCAAAACGCCCCTTACCTAGAACTCTGAAAGAGGGAATAGCTCTTATATTAGGCATGCAAAACGCCCCTTATCTAGAGCTCTGAAAGAAGGAACAGCTCTGATATAAGAGCTTGAAAAACGCCCCTTATCTCCAGCTCTGAAAGAGGGAACAGTTCTGATAATAGAGAAAGCAAAATGGCCCTTACCTAGAACTCTTGCTTTTCGTATCTTTGACTCTTCTCCCCTTACCTAGAGCTCTGAAAGAAGAAACAGCTCATGCTGTTGGTATCTTTGACTCTTCTCCCCTTACCTAGAGCTCTGAAAGAAGAAACAGCTCATGATGTTGGTATCGTTGACTCTTTTCCCCTTACCTAGAGCTCTGAAAGAAGAAACAGCTCTAGATGTTCGTATCGTTGACTCTTCTCCCCTTACCTAGAGCTCTGAAAGAAGAAACAGCTCATGATGTTGGTATCGTTGACTCTTCTCCCCTTACCTAGAGCTCTGAAAGAAGAAACAGCTCATGATGTTGGTATCGTTGACTCTTCTCCCCTTACCTAGAGCTCTGAAAGAAGAAACAGCTCATGATGTTGGTATCGTTGACTCTTCTCCCCTTACCTAGAGCTCTGAAAGAAGAAACAGCTCATGCTGTTGGTATCTTTGACTCTTTTCCCCTTACCTAGAGCTCTGAAAGAAGAAACAGCTCATGATGTTGGTATCGTTGACTCTTTTCCCCTTACCTAGAGCTCTGAAAGAAGAAACAGCTCATGATGTTCGTATCGTTGACTCTTCTCCCCTTACCTAGAGCTCTGAAAGAGGAAACAGCTCATGATGTTCGTATCTTTGACTCTTCTCCCCTTACCTAGAGCTCTGAAAGAAGAAACAGCTCATGATGTTGGTATCGTTGACTCTTCTCCCCTTACCTAGAGCTCTGAAAGAGGAAACAGCTCTAGATGTTCGTATCGTTGACTCTTTTCCCCTTACCTAGAGCTCTGAAAGAAGAAACAGCTCTAGATGTTCGTATCGTTGACTCTTCTCCCCTTACCTAGAGCTCTGAAAGAAGAAACAGCTCATGATGTTGGTATCGTTGACTCTTTTCCCCTTACCTAGAGCTCTGAAAGAAGAAACAGCTCATGCTGTTGGTATCGTTGACTCTTCTCCCCTTACCTAGAGCTCTGAAAGAGGAAACAGCCCATGATGTTGGTATCGTTGACTCTTCTCCCCTTACCTAGAGCTCTGAAAGAGGAAACAGCCCATGCTGTTGGTATCGTTGACTCTTCTCCCCTTACCTAGAGCTCTGAAAGAGGAAACAGCCCATGATGTTGGTATCGTTGACTCTTTTCCCCTTACCTAGAGCTCTGAAAGAAGAAACAGCTCATGCTGTTGGTATCTTTGACTCTTCTCCCCTTACCTAGAGCTCTGAAAGAAGAAACAGCTCATGATGTTGGTATCGTTGACTCTTCTCCCCTTACCTAGAGCTCTGAAAGAAGAAACAGCTCTAGATGTTCGTATCGTTGACTCTTCTCCCCTTACCTAGAGCTCTGAAAGAAGAAACAGCTCATGATGTTGGTATCGTTGACTCTTCTCCCCTTACTTAGAGCTCTGAAAGAAGAAACAGCTCTAGATGTTCGTATCGTTGACTCTTCTCCCCTTACCTAGAGCTCTGAAAGAAGAAACAGCTCTAAATGTTCGTATCGTTGACTCTTCTTAATCTAATTGATCGAATTATTATTAGTTTTCACTGTTTGTAATGGCAAGATGGTGGTGAATTTGTGTTGAAAGTTAACCCTCACAGATCTGTTTTGAGTTGAATTGTAAATGGAACATAAACCCTTTTTCACGAAAACCATATGCTCTAAAACTATAAAAGTTTAATCTTTCCTCAGAATTTGTGCTCAATAATCCGATTGGTCAGAAGCATATTCATTCTCGAAATTGACAAAAATCAGAAGTTTTATTTGGAGCATGGAGTTCATTTCTGAACACAGAGAACGTTTTCAGAGTTTTATAGTTTCGGGCAGTGTTTTTGTGTATTTTCTCGTGAACATCGACTATCATCGACATTAGAATGCATTATTGCATTCAATCGACACTCAGTATTACATGTACAGTTTGACGTGAAAATAAATTTATTTTCGATTTCGGTTTGCATGGAAAATTAGTAAAAAAAGACTGGTTTTTCGCATATCGTGTTTCTGTTTCAGAGCCTTTTGCACGCAGTGATAATCGGACGAACAATGTATCAACGATGAATATTCAAAAGGTACAAACGATAGACTTCAATTTAACTGTGACAGACAGATCAACTGTTTGCTCTAAAACAGTGATACATGCACATTGGACTCTCTTTAACTCGAACATGATATAATTCGAACATAACAATTAACTCGAACATGTGATAAATCGAACATAACGATAAACACGAACATGTGATAATTTGAACATAACGATTAACGTGAACATGTGATAATTCTAACATAACGATAAACTCGAACATGTGATATTTTGAACATAACGATTAACCTGAACATGTGTTAATTCGAAAATAACGATTAACTCGAACATGTGATAATTCGAAAATAACGATAAACTCGAACATGTGATATTTTGAACATAACGATTAACTCGAAAATGTGATAATTCGAATATAACGATTAACTCGAACATGTGATAATTAAAAAATAACGATAAACTCGAACATGTGATAATTCGAACATACCGATTAACTCGAACATGTGATAATTCGAACATAACGATAAACTCGAACATATAGAACATGCGATAATTCGAACATAACGATAAACTCGAACATGTGATAATACGAAAATAACGATAAACTCGAACATGTGATAATTCGAACATACCGATTAACTCGAACATGAGATAATTCGAACATAACGATTAACTCAAACATGTTATATATCGAACATGTGATAATTCGAACATAACGATTAACTCGAACATGTGATAATTCGAACATAACGATAAACTCGAGCATGTGATAATTCGAAAATAACGATTTACTAGAACATGTGTTAATTTGAATATAACGATTAACTCGAAGATGTATGTACATGTGCATATTATGCAATGGCTACGGAGATAAACTATATCAGCATCTGTAAAACACAATATGATATGGTTTACCCACGAACATGTTGTCATTGTGTATTATACAGTATGTTCAATCTAGCTGAATTTATTCTCACCACTTTCTGTCGGTCGTCTGTTTGCTCGTCTTAATTTTCAACATCAAATGACATCTACACCTAAACGTAGATATGTTGTAAGTGTTAGTTTCAGTCAGGCTCAGAGGTACAAATTATATTTTGAGTAATAACTATATTAAGTGGGTTAATACTTGTTGGTGACTTTGCACAGGCTGATTATTCAAGTGTTCCGAAACTAAATATTGTACACAAATCCCTACCACAGTGATATAGCATATATGTGTCCTAAAGTAATAGATATGCATAAACAAACAGAAGTAACAATAAAGGAGGAGATAATATATCCTGATTCTTTTTTTATAAATATCGAAAGATTAATTTCCCTTTATCGGAAAAATACGAACATCTATACCTTTGCTCCCTTTTCTGCTACCATCTCGGTGGTGTAGTGGTGGAGCGTCCGCCTCGGGGGCAGGAGGTCGCGGCTTCGATCCCCGGTCGGTTCATACCGAATATTTTAGAATGGTAGTAATGGCTGCCCTCCCATGGTTACAGGGTTAGCATTACCGGAACAGTGAAATGTTCTCACTGTGTAATTTTTTTTTTCTTAACAGTGACATATAGGCCCATGGGGCCGGGTGTTATCCCGTTATTATATTTTGTTATATGTTTGTTTTGTTTTACACATGTCACTATAATAAACTATTTACTTACTTTACTTACTTACTTACATACAATTGTTAGAAAATATCATCTATACTAGTTTCCAATTTAAAAATCAAAACAAAACTCATTGTGAGGAGCAGTGAATATAGTAGGGTTTCTGGGTATCAAATATCAATAAAGATGACCCTGTATAGGTTCTGTACAACGTACGCCATTATTGTTTTGAGAGAATTAGCAGTTCTTCAATTTTACACTAACCCCCTGCGTTTTTGTTGGGTAATTTTTGGAATAAAGGGTCAAATTGATCTTTCTGTCCTACCCTGTTTCAGACCACTTTCGTGGCCAATTCTTCCCATAATATGGACTGAGAGTGTGACTTCCAGTCATTTTCCTAGAATTCCGGCACTCCTTGATACAGGAAAACCTTTTATTGAACCAGTATGGATATTATGAGACATAATGAGAGAATAAAAGTTGGAGTGTCCCAGGAAACAGAAAATGAGCTTTCAACTTTGTCTTTTTAGGTCACTAACACATGTTTTAAGTAAAGAGTGTTACAGAGTTTCTATTTGGGAGGAATCCGCTGTGGTCGAGTGGTTAGCGTCGGGGATTTCGAAAACGGGTTCGATCCCCAGTCGCCGCACTACGGACATGGTAAGGCACATTTTCTAGCCTAGTACTGGTTTGTTTACCCAGGTATCATGAATAATTAAATTTAATTGCGCGCTAAATGACCTTAGCTGTCGATGCGCCATAAAACAATATACATTCATTCTATTTGGGGTAACAAGATAGGCCATTTTACAAACATAAAGATGCCGATTGATAAAAGTAGAAAGACATAAATATATTTGCGACATACAGATGCGTTCTAATTTATCCTATAGAAGGGGCCTCTTTATTGATATTTGATACCCGGAAACCCTATTCACTGCTCCTCACAATGAGTTTCGTTTTTATTCCGTGTCAATTCAACTGTCGTAAGGTCGAATACATATCAAGGTCAGTCACGTGGGTGTATAAACAACAAATCTGTAGCAGACGATTTTCGAACACATCAAGATAAATATATTTAACATTTAAATGAAAGAAAGTAACTTTATTGAAATGTGGCAGAAGAATCTTTGCTTACCATGAATGTTTTGAAATACCGTATGCTGTATATATATATATGCATAAACTACAAGTAAAAAAATATGAAGAAGAATTTTAAAACATGTTAACAATGTAAATATGTGAAACAAACATGCAGAAAGTTCAATGAAGAAACAAATCAAATCGGGCATTGTTTTTTTCTACTAAAGTATCATGTACACCGCGACGAATTTCTAGTCGTGTCTCGCACTTTTTTACATTCAACGTTTGAAGAAAACGGGACACATCTCCCGTGTTTCTGGATGATCTCAAAAATGCGGCGAGGTAAAAGCTTTTCCGTAAAAGTTGCCTAATGAAGTAAAGTGTACGGCTAGTTTCGGGGATAAAGAATGTTGGCGATAAAACCCGAATGTAAAACGCTGTATTCTGTAGTTATGATACAGTGTGTTTACGGGATTAAACGATTAATCTCGGCAATAGCCGTAGATATAAAATAATTGGAATTTCCCAGGAATTCTAAAAATAGACTATTGCAATTCGTACAATGGCAGTTCGTTTAGCACTATGTGTTCTGAAACTAAATTAATATTGCTTTATGTAGACACATGAACCGACGTTACATTAATTGATTCTCGAAGTGTAGACAATCAGCGGTGTAATCAAAGGTTTCTTTATATATGTCACACAAGATGATCATTTATGTGACCCATATTAACGATTAACTCTTTCCCTCATACACACGGTTAACTTACGATGACAGTGAACAAGTGGCCAAACACATTGAACATTTCTATCAACAAACGTATAATTACTTAACAGAGTTGAAAACGTTGTTGCACAAGGGGAAATTGCTTATCAAGATCTATTTCGTCTTTTTCCATACCGTTTCGTATAGCTGTCATATTCACATTAGTCCAGATACGTGTGCATTTGGGGAAGGGTAAACCGACACGGGTGTGTATACAACTACATTCAAAATGGCGACGTCTTTAACGTCGGACACCGTGCACGATTTCCCTTGTACTTCTTGTGCAGAGGATGATATCAACAAGGAATCCGATGTTTTGTGTGTTACGTGTAATCAGTACTTTTGTAAGACATGTTTGAACGTTCACAATCGCGTGGCTGGTGCGAAAGATCATCAGTTTATCGACAAAAAAGAATTTGGACACGCTACGACAGCAAATAGTCAAACAGGAAAACCTGACCTTCCAACTGAGATATGTACCAAACATCATGGAAAACTGATGGACATGTTTTGTGAGGACCATGATTTGGTAGGATGTAGTGTCTGCATGGCCCTGGATCACAGGTTGGTAGATATTTGTTACATCAGATGATTGATTGAATGCTGAGTGTATATCCACATCCTCCATTGAGACACGAGTTTGTCGTTTTAAGCTCAGCAGAGCAAGAAGTGCTGAAGGTGAGTTCTTGTGGTCGTCCATCGTTCGTAGTTCGTCCGTTCGTCCGTCGTCAATAATTTGCTTGTTAACACCCTAAGGCCACTATTATCATCAAATCTTCAGGAAACTTATTCAGTATATCTTGCTGATTTATAGGCCGAGTTCGTATATAGGTCATGTCGGGTTAAAAACTACGTCACTAGGCCAAATTGTATAAAAATCTTGTTTACACTATAGAAATCGCATTTTTTTACTTGAGCAGCTTGAAACTTTGTGAGATAGTTTGTCTTGATGATAGTTAGGCCAACTTCGAATATGTACCAAACATCATGGAAAACTGATGGACATGTTTTGTGAGGACCATGATTTGGTAGGATGTAGTGTCTGCATGGCCCTGGATCACAGGTTGGTAGATATTTGTTACATCAGATGATTGATTGAATGCTGAGTGTATATCCACAACCTCCTTTGAGACACGAGTTTGTCGTTTTAAGCTCAGCAGAGCAAGAAGTGCTGAAGGTGAGTTCTTGTGGTCGTCCATCGTTCGTAGTTCGTCCGTTCGTCCGTCGTCAATAATTTGCTTGTTAACACTCTAAGGCCACTTTTATCATCCAATCTTCAGGAAACTTATTCAGTATATCTTGCTGATTTATAGGCTGAGTTCGTATATAGGTCATGTCGGGTTAAAAACTACGTCACTAGGCCAAATTGTAGAAAAATCTTGTTTACACTATAGAAATCGCATTTTTTTTCTTGAGCACCTTGAAGTTTTGTCAGTAAGTTTGTTTTGGTGATATAAAGGTCAATGTCGGATATTGGTCAAAAACGGTTCACAAGGCCAAATTGATGGAAAATCTTGTTAACACTCTGGAAGCCTCATGTTTTAGCTTGAACATCTTGAAACTTTGTCAGAATGTTTGTCATGATGATATCTAGGCTGAGTTTGAATATGGGTCATGTCCGGTCAAAAACTAGGTCACTAGGTCAAATTGTAGAAAAATCTTGTTAACGCTATATACAGACCGCATTTTTTTACTTGAGCAGCTTGAAACTTTGTTAGATAGTTTGTCTTGATGATAGTTAGGCCAACTTCGAATATGGGTCAAATATGGGTCCTATCAATTGAGTAAACAAATTGAGTTGGCCAAATTGAAGGAAAATATTGTTAACACTCTGGAAGCTGTGTGTTTTAACTTTAGCATATTGGAACTTTACCAGAATGTTTGTATCGGTGATATCTAGGCTAAGTTCGAATATGGTCCTGTCAAAAACTAGGTCACTGTGCCATGTTGTAGAAAATCTTGTTAACACTGCATTTTTGACTTGAGCATGTTGAAGTTTTTCAAAATATTTGTCTTGATGCTATCAAGATTAAGGTTGAACATCGGTTATGTCCGGTCAAATATTAGGTCACTAGGCCAATATTGAGAAAAATCTTGCTAACACTCTAGAGACCATATTTTTTCTCAAATGTTCCTTGGGTGACCCTCTACTAAGACTGATGCAATTATTTCGATGATATGATCCATTTAAAACAGGGCTTCTCTTATTAAGTCTTAAAAAGCACATTCATAGGTGAGCGATCCAGGGCCTCTTTGCCCTCTTGTTTTCGGTGTTTACGATAAGAGTGTGTGTGTATGGCCCTGGATCACAGGTTGGTAGATATTTGTTAATTCAGTTGACCTCTGTAAAATATACTAAATAGAGATGATTGATTGAATGCTGAGTGTGTATCAACAACATGCTTTTAGACACGAATTTGTCGTTTTTAGCTCGACTTTTGAAAAAACGAGAGCTATTGTCATGACCCTGGCGTCGTCGTCGTCGGCGGCGGCGTGGTCGTCCGGTTAAGGTTTTTTGTTCAGCTCAGCTTTATTTGTTTTCTATCAGTCGAGCGTCTGTGCCGTACGCGGTGCTCTTGTTTCCAGTTGTTATTATTAGATTGTTATAGATTAAACGTGCAGTCATGGTCAGATGAGTTTACACATTTAGTGTAAACGCTCTTTTCAAAAATACACGTCATTCGCAACAGTCAATCTACACGTTCATGTTGACTTTCTCGCTCCAGTACCTCAGACGTCATTCTTCCTGTGTAATGCATAGACAACTAAAGACATTTGATCCATTTGGTGGAAGAGGAATGACGCTCTCATAATTATGTTTGTCAATTATTGAAAAACAGCTACGGTGGTGTATGTGTAGTGGTTAGAACGCCAGCCTCGAAATCGTGAAACCTTTTTTCGATCCACGGTCCGGTTACACCAAATACTTCCCTCCTTGGCTCTGATAGTAACAGGTAATTCATAACGACTGAGGTCAGGTGTAACGATACGCTTACAAACAGTATTTCTAATGTACTGACGAAACTCCGTGATATGAATCAAATACGGTTGAAATCGGACTAAAATACCCTAAAAAAAACCTCTCGTTGGAAAATAGTTATTTAAATTCCAACTCACGTCCTATGAATTGACAGCCCAAGTCGGAATTATCACAGCTGACAAATGAGCCGTCCCACAAGGGAACCAACATTGTGGACTCTGTGGAAAGTATCGACCTGGATCAGCCTAAGCATGCCGCGCCGGCTAACCCTGACACACACAATGTTGGTTTTAACCCTTTTCTACAGACAAATATGCAGCAGACGACTTTGAAAAACATACCCAAGCAAATTCGAATTTCCCTTTAAATGAATGTACAATAATTTAATAGAGTTGAAAACATGCTAACAAAAGGAGAAATTCTTCTTTTTTCGCCATTTTTTTCACAATCCGTCTGCTGCAGAGGTGTCAGAAAGCGTCTATATGAGGGGAAGGGTTATTTAATGCACAAAATTGCCCTTGTCCTCCTTATGGTTGGCGCGCTTCGTCACTTCATAAATAGAAATATGTCATAACCAATGAAGAAAGTAAGGAATAGTCTTGGTATTTCATACATTGTTGACTATTGGATTATCATTTAAATAATATATCTATAGGTGCTACCTATTTACGGAAAAAACGTAAGATAATTATAATCAAAAAATTAAAGAGCATACTTTGGCCATAAAAAATGATTTATAAGTAATTGACTAGACGATAATAATGTTAATGTCATGTTTCTTGCATGATCAAAACATGTTTGGCATTCGTATTGCTGTCGTATCAAGGAATACATTTATAATGAACAAGGTTAAATCATGAGGGCCAAGATGATCCTTAATCGATCACCTTCATTATGGTAAAGAAGCAAATATATCGGCCATTTTCTGATGCCACCTGGCAACTGCCTTTTTCAACTAGTCAATACGACTGGAACAAATTATAAAAGGGGTCACATTTCTGCTAAACCTTTCCCTATTAGAGAGAGTTTATGACGCCTTTGCAGCAGACGACTAAGGAAAAGATTGTCGCCAAACGAACAATTGTTCATCATAAGAAAGTTATCCTTTTGCCACAATGTTTGATAAATAATTATCACTTTGTATGAGTGAGTATATTCCTCATGTATAGGAATTCGGGGTCTTTCATGTTGATACCACTTTCTTTGCGGGAAACGACGTCGCTCCATTTGACGTTACGCCAAGATGAAGTGTTTCGGAAATGACGTCACGTCCTTCTTTGGCTACAGTATAGTCACAATTTAGGTTCGGGCCTAGTACGCTAATGCTGTCGTTTTTAACAAATATTAATTCACACGAAAATAACACAGCGCTTTAATGATCTTAAAAATAGATTTTGAAAAAAAAAAAAAAAAAAGACGACAATAATTTTCAGTCCGTGTTTTTCGTCTCATTTCATACATATCCAAAATGGCGGCCCCCATGGATTTTGACAGTTTCATTTCAGAAAGGTTCATGGGTTATTGAAAAAAAAAAAAATCTCACACATGTTACCTATGAGCGAAAAAAACCATTTATGTTTTTAGCTCACCTGAGCTTTGCTCAAGGTGAGTTATTGTGATCGCCTTTTGTCCGGCGTCCGTCGTGCGTCGTCCGTCGCCCGTCGTGCGTCAACTTCTTCTCCTCAGTAACCAGTGGGTCAATTTGGATGAAACTTCACAGAAAGCATCCTCTCAATGACCTCACCAGAATTCCTTCAAATTTTTGGGATCCATGCAAAATTTCCATGGCAACGAAACCGAAAAAACTTCAAAATTCTTCTTCTCCCAAATTGGTTGGCATATTTTCAAATAATTTTGTAGAAATGTTCCTTGGATGACCCTCTATTAGATTCCTTCAAGCCGTGTTGATTGGTCGAAAAACATGGCCGCCAGGGGGGGGGGGGGCGGGGCTATTTTGCCTTATATGGCTATAGTGAAAACTTAAAAAATCTTCTCCTCCGAAAGTGTAAGGCCGATTTTCAAATAATTTTGTAGAAATGTTCCTTAGGTGACCCTCTATCAGATTCCTTCAAGCCATGTTGATTGGTCGAAAAACATGGCCGCCAGGGGGGGCGGGGCTATTTTGCTTTATATGGCTATAGTGCAAACTTAAAAAATCTTCTCCTCCAAAAGTGTCAGGCCGATTTTCAAATAAATTTGTAGAAATGTTTCTTGGGTGATCCTCTATCAGATTCTTTCAAGCCATGTTGATTGATCAAAAAACATGGCCGCCAGGGGGTGGGGCTATTTTGCCTTTTATGGCTATAGTGAAAACTTAAAAAATCTTCTCCTCCATAAGTGTCAGGCCGATTTTCAAATAATTTTGTAGAAATGTTCCTTGGGTGACCCTCTATCATATTCCTTCAAGCAATGTTGATTGGTCGAAAAACATGGCCGCCAGGGGGCGGGGGCTATTTTGCCTTATATGGCCAAAGTGAAAACTTAAAAAATCTTCAACATCTTCTCCTCAGTAACCAGTGGGTCAATTGGGATGAAACTTCACAGAAAGCATCCTCTTGATGACCTCACCAGAATTCCTTCAAATTTTAGGGATCCATGCAGGGGAGGGGGCTATTTTGCCTTATATGGCTATAGTGCAAACTTAAAAAATCTTCCTCTCCAAAAGTATCTGGCCGATTTTCAAATAATTTTGTAGAAATGTTCCTAGCGTGACCCTCTATCAGATTCCTTCAAGCCAAGTTGATTGGTCGGAAACTATGGCTTCCAGGGGGCGAGGCTTATATAGCTAAAGTGAAAAAAAAATAAAAAATCAGGTGAGCGATTCAAGGGCCATCATGGCCCTCTTGTTTTTTTTCGTATAACATACCACTACCATGTTTGTGTATCCTAAAAATATAGCTGACAACTATTTTTGTGAGTTTCTCATGGAAATAAAACTGACCAATATTTTCTGGGTTTATCGTGAATTTATTTAATGGGCAAGTCATGCATATATAGCAGACCACTATCATTTTGGCTTATCATAAACATGAAGCTGAGCACTAACTTATGGATAGCAGATCACTATGTTGTTGATTTATCGTGAATCTATAACTGACCACTATTGTGTTACCTTTTGAAAGAAAATCGTATTTAAAAAGTTATACTATTTATTTAAAATAAAACAGAAATCCCTTCGACCATCAATGTTATGGTCTTGAAATGTCATGTATTTGTTTAGTTCTTGACTTATATTCTTTCCAGAAAAAAACAGTTTTCAAAAAATTTAAAGTTATACCACGGCATTTCATTGGTAATTCTCCAGTATTATTTGTGTTATTAGCCTGACGCCAGCGGGTCAGTCGTAATGCTACCCTCATAATCTTGAGCTCTAAGGAGGGAAAGCCATTAGTACCATTTTTAGCTCGACTTTTGAAAAAAACGATAGCTATTGTCACTGTCATGACCCTGGCGTCGGCGTCGGCGGCGGCGGCGTGGTCGTCCGGTTAAGGTTTTTTGTTTAGCTCATTTTTTTTCCCCTGTTTTATCCCTATCAGTCGAGCGTCTGTGCCGTACGCGGTGCTCTTGTTAAGTATTTGGAATGAAGCTACCGTGGATCGAATCTGCGATACCCCGCATTGGAGGCGGACGCTCTTCCACTAAACCACCGTGGCGTTCTGAAAATGTTCAAAGTAAATACATTTAATGTTTAATGTCGCAGAATGTGTCCACCGTGTGTTTAATGGTGATACTCATAGAGTTATGGTTTTTGTGATGTTTGTCCCTTTTCAAACTTTAAAACCAATGACGTTAAACCTGTAAATTTCAATATGAAAGAAACTGTAGTGTAATTGTACTTTGGATAATTCTGTAAAGCAAATTCCATGTTGATCCTGTAACGTGGATACTCAGGCAGCTGTTGCCACACGTGTAATAGTTACGTTAACGTCGGATACCTGGAGCCCCGATCATTTGTTTTTATTTTAAATGTCCTCGAATATTCGAGCATGCTGTTCTAAGTCAACTCTTGTTATTACTCATATCAATATCGTTACTTCATCTTTCAGATCCTGCAAAGACTTGTTCTACATTCCGGACATTGCGACTAGTCGAGTTACGGATAAAACTGTTCAACATGCCGAACAAGATTTGTCAGAACACCTTTGTAAAGTCAAGACCTTAAGGGATGACCGACATGAACACAAATCTCGTTTATCAAGACATAAAGATTTAGCTTTGGAAAGTGTGAAGGAAAGGAGAAAAAAGATTGATGAACACCTAGACAAACGTGAGAATGTCATTTGTAAAGACATTTCTGATAAATACGAAGAATTCTGTGAGAATCTGGATGTTGATATTAACACATGTGATGACACGATTACAGTGTTAGAAAAAATGAACTCAAAATTGCAGGTAGAATCGGACACGAACAATATATCGCAGACGTTTGTTAACCTTAAAAGTGTACGGCGAATAGTTAAGGAAGCAGAACAGAGATGGAAAGTATCCAACGACAAAATAAACTATTTGTCTATAATTAACTTTCAGACAGGAAATGCGATCAGAGATATCTTGAATCCAGACACAATATTTGGTCGTGTCGTAGTAAGAAAGGAATCACCGACAGGCTTAAGTCATGTAGAAAATGTGAATATAAGACATCCTGAGGATAAAAACGCGTGTGACTGTAACGGCCTGTGTCAGCTTCCTAGCGGTACTTTAATCCTGACAGACTGGAGAAATAGCAAGGTTAAATCGCTAAAGTATGACACAACATACAAACTGTCTGGTCAACTATCAATGCCTGACCGACCTTGGGGTGTATGTGCTGTGAATAAAAACGAGGTTGTTGTCACTATGCCAGATACAAAGACAGTTACGTTTGTTTCAGTTGACGGTCGATTGTCTATTTTGAATTCGTTCAAAGTAACCGCTAATTGTACGGGGATAATACACGTTGAAGGTCGATTGTATATTGGCGACTTCTTGAATTCACTGGTCATTGTGTATGACTTAAAAGGCACGTGTTTGCAAACGATATCCACAGACCAGGCCGGATCAGCATTATTTGGAAAGCCAACTCACATCTGTTTATCGCCCCAGAAACAACACATATTTGTGGCAAATCGAGTTAAGGGTATAGTTGTTACAGACCTGTCGGGAACATTTATCGCTCAATACACGTATCCAAACAGAGACTGGACCTATGGTATATGTTTTGATGATGACGGCAATGTGATCATAGCGGATCGTTTTTCAAAAGAAGTATTAGCACTTGTTGTCGATAGATCTACCACCACAGTACTAACAACGTTAGATAGAAAACCACAAGCAGTATGCTTTCACAGTAATACAAGGAGGCTTTTCGTCAGTTTTGAAGGAAGTGATGATATTCAAGTTTTCTCCGTGGTCTACTGAACTGATATCACGTTTTACTGACCTATCCAATTCTTCACCATTACTCATTTAGTTACTTTGATTAAAACTCAACACTTAATCGATTAAACTTGTAGACACAGTGACACGGAGCTTGAACAGGTCAGACTATATACGAGACCATTGGTGTACTATTTGAGTTTAACGGTTACTCAATCTTAATCTATTTAGTCAGTTAATAACAAACAAACATACAAACGCGTCCTCATGAAGGCATTGATAGGTGTGTTCTTCTATAACGAACCTCAGTGCATTTGCTACCAGTGTAGAAACAAATCACCCTGCATATTTGTGAAGTCTAATCTAAATATACACTGGTCTCGAAATGACCATTGATGTTTTAAAGTGTGGATTTGAATTGGATAGCATGTATCCATAATTATCAAACATATATATTATAGAAAATATATCATTACATTTATCTACATATTTAAGCAATGTCTCATGAAAACCATCGCTCGTAGGTCTTCGAATAAAATATTGTTAAGCACGTATGCATATAAATAATATATGAGCGGCGTTCCTCGAAAATCTACATCCGGGCATTTGAAATCAATGTACTGTACTGAGGACTAGATAAGGGAGAAACTGTCTTTCCCCACAATATATCTCTTATTTGTTAAACAAACCCTATGTTGTGGGTACTCGAAAGAATCGTCTCACTGGGATGACTTTTTTAAGTACCCACAACATACGTTTTGAATGTCAAATAAAGAGTTTAGAACATGTAAAATTCCCCTTATCTAGAGCTCTGTGTACACCCAGATCAGCCTGCATATTCGTATAGTCTAATATGAATATATAGAATAATCGCGAAACAGTCGTTGAAACTTTATAGAACCTTCTAATAAACAGTTTCCTTTTGCATCCGATAGCATACCATCATAATTTGTACATGCATGTACATGTATATTGTAGCAAACCGATTATCTACACATTGCAGCCATATCACACTTAAACCAGCCTTCGGTTTGCGAATTAAAGAATGTTACGATCAAATCACATACATTTAATATCAGATCTAGGTCGTAAACACTCAATAAATGCTTCCAGGCTGCTTGTGTTTCATAAAACCGCATTGGTTGGTTCTCTTGGAGAACACGGTTCAAATAATCTATACTCGTGCAATTGGTGTTGCGAAATCCGAAAACCATACTTTTCGTGCCGATACATTTAATTAATCATATAAGCAGTCCAACGAGAAAACCAACATTGTGGACTCTGCGTAAAGTGTCGACCCGGATCAGCCTAAGCATGCCGCGCAGGCTTACCCGGACAGACACTTTTCGCCTCTTGTGGATTTTCTGTTTCAGGAATCATTACTCTTTCCCCCTGAGATGGAATGTGTCGGTCCGGATTAGTCTTTGCGAACACTAACTGCGCTGTCTGATCTGAGTCGATTACGCAGAATTGACAATGTTGGTTTTCTCTTGGAACGGCTCATTACAATAATTGTACAGTATATCAATACAAATTAAATCGGATTATGTGTATCAGGTCACCTGAGCTATTTTCTCTAATGTGCCTGTAAAGAAATATTTGAAATGTTTCCATCTGAAAGTTTTGTTCCGATTTCAATGTAGTTTAACGAGCACTTTCCGACCCTCAGGAAGTTATTTTGATTGGTTAAAACATGTGTCATGTGGGATGAAGCTGGTTTCAATTATATTTGCCTTTATTGCAGATTCACTCTACGTGGGAAAGGGTTTCAATTACATTAATCAGAATATTAAAATGTCCTGTCCATATTGATCTTGTCTGAAGAGACACATGCTCAAGTGAGAGATCCAGGGTTTCGTGACCCTCATGCATAGCTCCATTGTCAAAAAGGTGTAGATTTCATATCTTAGTCACGAAACTGTTCGGTGAAGCTGATTTGTGATGTTTATGGGAAGTATTTGTCGAAGTAAAATTGCAATACTGATCCGATGTTTTTGCTTTCATGCTTCAGAATTCATCATACGTGAAGTCTTTATCTTCTGAATAATAATCTTTGATGAGAGGCTCGGTTTGATCTACGAGATCTAAACACCACATCCAATTTAAAGGGGATGGGTGTTGATCTAAGAATTAGATTTTCATAAAGTACACTTGGAATAGCTGTAACATTTGTTGTATTTACAAAACATTACATTTCAGCATTAACATGTATCCATATACTGTAGATGTATATATTCAACCCTTTTTCACATGCAGCAAATCTGCAGCAGATGACTGTGATAATATCGAGGTTAACATTTTGAAAACTTCTGTAAATGAAAACATAAATAATGAATACAGTTGAAAACGTCGTTGCAAAATGAGAACTTGCCAATCATATTTTCAGCTCTTCTAAATGATTTATCCATGCAAATATTTCTCAAAAGTAATCAAAGTGTAATGTCATGCTTAGTTTCGGCATATACAAACAATTGTCTTTGTTTGAAAATATCGATCTCAAAATCGTGAGACAGTCTTTTTAAACTTCTTAAATTGCTGTTATCTTTAAACGTGTGGCTGCATGGTACATTTACGGCATTGAAACTTAAAAAGGATTATGGTTATATTTTGCATTAAAGGCAAACATCAAATACTACATAATAACCGATCAGTGCAATTTCAAACGAGGTTTAACGCAGACTATTATCCGTTTGAATAATCAACTGATTAAGAGTAAAATACATTTGAGCCGTGCCGCGAGAAAACATTATGGTCTCTGCTTAAAGTATCCACCCGGATCAGCTAAAGCATGCCGCGCAGCCTAACCCTGACAGACACTTTTCGCCTACTGTGGATTTTCTGTTCCAGGCGGATCGCGCAGGCTGATCTGGATCGATACATTACGCAGAGGCCATAATGTTGGTTTTCTCGCGGGACGACTCATTTCTTAATACGATTGATTAATATGCAGTATTGTCGCATACATGTGGATAAAGTGATTATTCTGGATTTGAACCCGTTGTTATACTCTCTTAACTTTCTTGACCGTCTTCTTTTGACTTATCAGTTTAATTTACATCAAATAATTCCGGAAAAACGGGAGGTCATAACCTCGAAGACCCTATCAAATGGAGCATTGTTAGAAATTTATTCGACCGTTATACTTCCCGCACGTAACAACATATGTGCCGACCCGCGAGAAAACCAACACTATGGCCTCTGCGTAATGTTTCGACCCAGATCAGCCTGCGCAATCCGTGCAGACTGATCCGGGCCAATACATTCCGACTCAGGGGGATAGAGGTATACAGCATTGATTCCTGAAACAGAAAATATACAGGAGGCGAAAGGTGTCTATCCGGGTAAGACTGCGCGGCATGCTTAGGCTGATCCGGTTCGATACTTTACGCAGTCCACAATGTTGGTTTTCCCTCGAGATGGCTCATATGTGAATATCCACAAATATTCAATAACTAAAAAATGCTTTCTCTTTGTGTTATGCGTGAATATATTGAGTCGAATTGAATTGCACCTCTTACTTCACCATTACTGCTGTCTGATACAATACTAGTTATAACTGTATAAACTCACTCACCATCTGAATTATGAATCTTCAAAATATGTGTATTTTCAAAATCATATTTTGATATGTCATTCGTGTATGTTATGGCTGTATATTGCCATCTCAGTTACACATTTTATGAATATGCATTAAATAATATGTATAAATATGTTTAATTATTTTGAGTTGACAACTATTTTCATAACCATGTATGGTTATTATGTATGAAGTTCACAACGAGCTTATATCCTTGTGTTGTAAATAAAAACTATGTTCTCTTATGTTCTGTACTGTAGTTCTAAAATTAACTTTTATTTTTTCTAGTGAATACACCCTTTCCGTTATAAAGTGGTTAGAGATCCACCTGGAGAGCGAGAGATTAAGGTGTAATCCCTGGCCAGGTCGTGATTGTTATATACTTAAAACATTGCAGAAATGACTTGCTCCATTGCGTTCCTGGTTTCACGGATAGCATAACGACTGATAGATAGGTGTCAGAATCAATAATACCGAGGGTACTGGTAAATCACCAAGATATGACTGGGATAGTGTTCAAAACGGCTTCCAACACCGTCTATACTAACACAGTTCATACTGAGGGTACTGGTAAATCCCCAAGATATGACTGGGATAGTGTTGAAAACGGCGTCCAACACCGTCTATACTAACACAGTTCATACTTAGGGTATTGGTAAATCCCCAAGAGAGGACTGGGACAGTGTTGAAAACGGCGACCAACACCGTCTATACTAACACAGTTCATACCGAGGGTACTGGTAAATCACCAAGATATGACTGGGATAGTGTTGAAAACGGCGTCCAGCACCGTCTATACTAACACAGTTCATACTGAGGGTACTGATAAATCACCAAGATATGACTGGGATAGAGTTGAAAACGGCGTCCAACACCGTCTATACTAACACAGTTCATACCGAGGGTACTGGTAAATCACCGGATTAACTTTTATTATTTCTAGTGAATACACACTTTCCGTTATAAAGTGGTTAGAGATCCACCTTGAGAGCGAGAGACTAAGGTGTAATCCCTGGCAAGGTCGTGATTGTTATATACTTAAAACATTGCAGAAATGACTTGCTCCATTGCGTTCCTGGTTTCACGGATAGCATAACGACTGATAGATAGGTATCAGAATCAATAATACCGAGGGTACTGGTAAATCACCAAGATCTGACTGGGATAGTGTTAAAAACGGCTTCCAACACCGTCTATACTAACACAGTTCATACTGAGGGTACTGGTAAATCCCCAAGATATGACTGGGATAGTGTTGAAAACGGCGTCCAACACCGTCTATACTAACACAGTTCATACTGAGGGTACTGGTATATCCCCAAGATATGACTGGGACAGTGTTGAAAACGGCGTCCAACATCGTCTATACTAACACAGTTCATACCGAGGGTCCTGGTAAATCACCAAGATATGACTGTGATAGTGTTGAAAGCGGCGTCCAACACCGTTTATACTAACACAGTTCATACCGAGGGTACTGATAAATCACCAAGATATGACTGGGATATAGTTAAAAACGGCGTCCAACACCGTCTATACTACCACAGTTCATACCAAGGGTACTGATAATTCACCAAGATATGACTGGGATAGATTTAAAAACGGCGTCCAACAACGTCTTTACTAACACAGTTTATACCGAGGGTACTGGTAAATCACCAAGGTATGACTGGGATAGTGTTGAAAACGGCGTCCAACACCGTCTATACTAACACAGTTTATACCGAGGGTACTGATAAATCACAAAGATATGACTGGGATAGATTTAAAAACGGCGTCCAACACCGTCTATACTAACACAGTTCATACCAAGGGTACTGGTAAATCACCAAGATATGACTGGGATAGTGTTTAAAACGGCTTCCAACACCGTCTTTAATAACACATTTCATACTGAGGGTACTGGTAAATCACCAAGATATGACTGGGATTGTGTTGAAAACGGCGTCCAACACCGTCTTTACTAACGCTGTTTATACCGAGGGTACTGGTAAATCACCAAGATATGACTGGGATAGTGTTGAAAACGGCGTCCAACATCGTCTATACTAACACAGTTCATACCGAGGGTCCTGGTAAATCACCAAGATATGACTGTGATTGTGTTGAAAGCGGCGTCCAACACCGTTTATACTAACACAGTTCATACCGAGGGTACTGATAAATCATCAAGATATGACTGGGATATAGTTAAAAACGGCGTCCAACACCGTCTATACTACCACAGTTCATACCAAGGGTACTGATAATTCACCAAGATATGACTGGGATAGATTTAAAAACGGCGTCCAACACCGTTTATACTAACACAGTTCATACCGAGGGTACTGATAAATCCCCAAGATATGACTGGGATAGTGTTGAAAACGGCGTCCAACACCGTCTATACTAACACAGTTCATACTGAGGGTACTGGTAAATCCCCAAGATATGACTGGGACAGTGTTGAAAACGGCGTCCAACACCGTCTATACTAACACAGTTCATACCGAGGGTACTGGTAAATCACCAAGATATGACTCGGATAGTGTTGAAAACGGCGTCCAGCACCGTCTATACTAACACAGTTCATACTGAGGGTACTGATAAATCACCAAGATATGACTGGGATAGAGTTGAAAACGGCGTCCAACACCGTCTATACTAACACAGTTCATACCGAGGGTACTGGTAAATCACCAAGATATGACTTGGATAGTGTTGAAAATGGCGTCCAACAACGTCTTTACTAACACAGTTTATACCGAGGGTACTGGTAAATCACCAAGGTATGACTGGGATAGTGTTGAAAACAGCGTCCAACACCGTCTATACTAACACAGTTTATACCGAGGGTACTGATAAATCACAAAGATATGACTGGGATAGATTTAAAAACGGCGTCCAACACCGTCTATACTAACACAGTTCATACCAAGGGTACTGGTAAATCACCAAGATATGACTGGGATAGTGTTTAAAACGGCTTCCAACACCATCTTTAATAACACATTTCATACTGAGGGTACTGGTAAATCACCAAGATATGACTGGGATTGTGTTGAAAACGGCGTCCAACACCGTCTTTACTAACGCTGTTTATACCGAGGGTACTGGTAAATCACCAAGATATGACTGGGATAGTGTTGAAAACGGCGTCCAACATCGTCTATACTAACACAGTTCATACCGAGGGTACTGATAAATCACAAAGATATGACTGGGATAGATCTAAAAACGGCGTCCAACACCGTCTATACTACCACAGTTCATACCAAGGGTACTGATAATTCACCAAGATATGACTGGGATAGATTAAAAAACGGCGTCCAACACCGTCTATACTAACACAGTTCATACCGAGGGTACTGGTAAATCACCAGGATATGACTGATATATTGTTAAAAACGGCGTCCAACACCGTCTATACTAACACAGTTCATACCGAGGGTACTGGTTAATCACCAAGATATGACTGGAATAGTGTTGAAAACGGCGTTTAACACCGTCTATACTAACACAGTTTATACCGAGGGTACGGGTAAATCCCCAAGATATGACTGGGATAGAGTTGAAAACGGCGTCCAACACCGTCTATACTAACACAGTTCATACCGAGGGTACTGGTAAATCTCCAAGATATGACTGGGATAGTGTTGAAAACGGCGTCCAACACCGTCTATACTAACACAGTTCATACCGAGGGTACTGGTAAATCACCAAGATATGACTGGGATAGTGTTAAAAACGGCGTCCAACACCGTCTATACTAACAAAGTTTATATAGTGAGGAACACATCACAGTACTCGCACTATTCACAGCGTACTATTGCGTGCCATTTGCAAGCATCGAGTATAATGCTTTTGAAAGTTAACTTGTTTATCTTAGTACACTATCCAACAGCTTTAAAGTGATAACATCAGACACAAATGATTCTTTAACCCTTTCCCTCATATAGACGGTTTCTGACGCCTCTGCAGCAGACGGCTTTTTGAAAACATAGTGACAAAAGAAGAAATTGCTCAAAACGAGCAATTTCTCCTTTTGCCACAATGTTATCCTCTTTGAGACATAGGTTATCCATTCAATTATAGAGAATTTCTATTTCTTGACAAAATTTGTTCAAAGTCGTCTGCTGCAGAAATGTCGTATGAGGGAATGGGTTAAACAATATAATGCCAGAATTGTAAAGAGCGATAATCCGGAAGATTGATTGATTGATTGATTGGGGTTTAACGCCGTTTTTAACAATTGCTCAGTTATATCACGGCGGCCAGTTCACCTACTCATGCATTTCCTGGTTTTCCCACACCAGTACTCCACACAACAATTTTCCCAAGCAACTGGCTGCTTTTCCACTTAGACCTAGCCCATTGGTGGAAGACGAATGACGCATGTCGCATTGACTTTTGTCAATCGTCGGAAAGAAAGTTGGCCGAGCCTGGATTCGAACTCACAACCCCTGTATTGACAGCCCGCGTTGCTACCGACAAGTGTCTGGCCGATTTTCAAATATTTTTGTAGAAATGTTTCTTTGGTGACCCTCTATCCGATTCCGTCAAGCCATGTTGATTGATTGAAAAACATGGCCACAGGGGGCCATTTTACCGTATATGACTATGGAGAATACTTCTCCTCCGAAAGTGTCAAGCCGATTTTCAAATAACTTTGTAGAAATGTTCCTAGGGTGACCTTCTTTCAGATTCCTTCAAGCCATGTTGACCATATATTGGCTTTAGTGAAAACTTTAAAAACCTTCTCCTCCGAAACTATTTGGCCGATTTTTTCAAATAATGACACTCTACAATATTCATTCAAGCCATGGTGATTGGTCAAAAAACATGGCCACCAGGGGGCGGGGCTGTTTGGAGATTTAATGTGTGCATAATTGAAGTGGAACGATACTGTATCGCCTCTTGTATTAGCTTACCTGACCACGAAATGAGTTAATGTGGTTGACTGTGTAGTTGGCATGACAAATCACATTGCATAATTCAGATGGGCGATCCACGGCCATCAATGCCCTCTTGTTTGGTCGTTTTGATAATGAATTTTAATTGAATATAGGTTTCTGAGTTAGTTTGACTATTGGGAGAGAGCAATAGCCCAAAACGCTATAATGGTCGCCTATGGAAAATGAATTGCTTCCATCTGACCTAAAATATAAACTTTAGGGGATATAGCAATTGTAGAAAATCGTCTCTGGGTTATCACAGTAGCCTACCTTGAACTAGTGTATACATGATTTAGTGTTTGAATGTACATGAATCGTCTGCTAAAACCAGGTTCAAAAACGTAAATGATACGTTGTTGACATACGGACAAACTGATGAACACAAAACATAGAATGGACTCTTAAACTCTCCGGTTAAGTCAGTCAAAACACAATGTTAACCGTATATTGGCTTTAGTGAAAACTCTAAAAACCTTCTCCTAACTATTTTGCCGATTTTCTAATAATGTTAAGGAAATGTTCCTTGGGTGACACTCTACGATATTCATTCAAGCCATGGTGATTGGTAAAAAACATGACCACCAGGGGGCGGGGCTGTTTGGAGATTTAATTTTTGCCTAATGGTAGTGGAGCGATACTGACCCTCTTAGGCCTCTTGTATTAGCTTACCTGTCCACGAAATGAGTTAATGTGGTTGATGTGTAGTTGGCATGACAAATCACATTGCATAAGTCAGGTGAGCGATCCAGGGCCATCATGTCCCTCTTGTTTGGTAAATTTGATAATGAATTTTAATTGAATATAGGTTTCTGGGCTAGTTCAGTTATTGGGAGAGAGCCATAGCCCAAAACGCTATAATGGTTTCCTATGGAAAATGAATTGCTTCCATCTGACCTAAATTATAACTTGTAGGGGAGATAACAATTGCAGAAAATCTTCTCTGGGTTATCACCTTGAACTAGTGTATTGTACACGATCGTCTGCTAAAACCAGGTTCAAATACGTAAATGGTACGTGGTTGACATACGGACAAACAGTACACAAAAGTACGTCTTAAAATGAAGCGTGATGGGATCGCAAAAACGGGGCCAGTTAGAAAAAAATGCTGCGAAGAAAATCGTATTACGAAAATGATCATATATATAAAATTGTTTCATTATATTACAATCAGTTACATACGTGTCTTATAAAACAAAGGTTTAGTGTACAAATATGACTTTAAATGTAGTAGTTTCCTAAAATAATTATCGAGTAAATTGTTGCAAGCGCTCAATGAGCGAAGCATGCATGTGATTGGATTGTATATTTCATTATGGTTGTTTCGTTCAGAGCACAATTTTTTTTCCGCTTTAAAGCGTTCCAACTTCGTTCCAATAACTCTCACGATCCAATCACGTTCCGCTCAGATAGTCAATTTCATGATGTTCTTAACTGTACGGCCATTTTACTAAAATAAAGAGCGATTGATAAAAGACGAAAAATATAAATACATTTGCAATACAGAACCGTTCTGGTTTATCTTATAAATGTAGCTTCCGTTTCAATGCAACTGTCGCTTGATGAATGCATAACACGATCAGTCACATGTTTGTACGAGGAGTGATCCAGATGTAATAGGACGTTTGTTATAGCTTCGACACAAATCAAACTTGCAGAAAATAAACCTATTATTATAAGTAAAAAAAAGCACACATTTCACTTACATACTGTACATGACAAATATTTTCAATTTTTAGTTAAAATAAAAAAAGGTGAGATTATGAAAACTGTAAGTACCATCACAGGCGTCCGAATTTCTATTACAGCAAACAATGAGAAAAAAACCACACAATACCTCGTTAAAATACTCAAAAAGTCTCTCTATATTGTCAAAATGATCGTAATGATAATTTGGGGAATCCCGCACGTGTTACTATAAATAGCCCCTGTTTACGTCCATATAGGCGTAGTTCACGACGAATCCGAGTTCCGACTAGAGTTACACGGTTCCTCATGAACGGCAAGAGTTTTAACCCTAGTGACGTCATATGAACTTCTGACTTCCACTATTTGAAACTCTGCTTCAAGCGAGAGTTAGAAGAGTTCCAAAATGGCGGAGGGTGGCAATTCTTGATGCTGGTGTGTGTAAATAATCCTAAAATACGAACCTCTGAGTTCAGTAATCAGTGATGTTTTTATTTGTAAGGCAGATAAAAAAGGATTTGTTTAATTGGGCCTTGCAAATAATTGCGATCCGTAATTTAGACAACAAGTAAACGAGCTTTCTGGTTTCGATAATGAAATAAGTGGATACAACACGGAGGCATCCATTTTGAATTTTGACTCCAGAGTGGAGATTTTCGTTCACGAGAACCAAGTGTCTGCGCATGCACCATCGATACACGTGCCCCCTAACCCTACCCTCCTTGAGTTCGTCATGAACTAAGCCAAAGTGTCATTATTATTACACTATATGGACGTAAAGAGGGGCTATTTATAGTAACACGTGCGGGATTCCCCAAATAATCATTACGATCATTTTGACAATATAGAGAGACCTTTTGAGTATTTTAACGAGGTATTGTGTGATTTTTTTTCTCATTTTTTTGCTGTAATAGAAATTCGGACGCCTGTGGTACCATTGGGGCGAGCCACGGTAATAACGTCATTGTGAAGTCACCGTTTGAAGCAAACAAGTTGATTGAAAACGTGAATACATATTTTGATAACAGTTATATCAACACTATTTTCGATTCAACTTCCCCAGTAACAATAGCTTAAAGACATCCCATAATCACTGTTCATCGAAATGCGTAACAAATGACAATTCTTATGGTGAAAAACGACACTATCACTGCACCTGTCAATGTCAGAATTGATCCTCTTGCAAGTGACACTAAATTTCAACTAAAATCTCACCTCGAAGCATGAAATAAATTGTATGTTTGTATCGCTAGTGACTAATTGACTCCTGATGAACTCCACTGTATTATCATTTTCAATGATTAATGTGTGTTTTGTCTCCGTTGTGATATCATTTGCTATATAGCATTTTTTCAATATTTCGTTTTACGTCATTTTGTAAGTAATGTTCTTGTACGCTGCTAAGCAACTGTAATATTCTGATGGCAATCATGGAACAACAACATTTAATTTTAGTAATTATAAGAACATAACAACGAATTAATGTCATTCAAATAGTAGTATCATCTGTTGGTGTATATTTGAAATATACAGTTATAATTGATAGTAGTCTCTATGACACGGTAATTGCACTGTACAGCTTGACAGGCCATAAAGTAGAGCAACAACAAATATACATATAATATGAATTTCATCAATGCGTATCAACTTATACATAAGTTACTAAGAAAGTTCTTTGGAACAAGATACACTAATTAAACATTTCGATGAACGCCAGTAATGTTATTGGAATGTGGCAAGAGAACCATTGGTTATCATGAGGGTTTTGAAATATCGTATGCTGTATATATCTGTAAAGGGAGTCTACATGTAGAAAAGGATAATGAAAATATTAAAATCATCTTTACGATCTAAAACCTAATGAAACAGACATGCAGAAAATTCAGCAAAATAAAAATCAGATCAGTCAATATTTTCTCTACAAAAGTATCATGTCCACTGCGACGAAGTTGTAGTCAAGTCTGGCATTTTTTTCCTCGACTTTCAAAGGGCTACTTAATCGATTTACAATCGGAAATAATTCTTAAAGTTTGAAGAAAGAAATGTGACACATATCGCGTGTTTCTAGATGGTCTAAAAATGCGTCGATATAAAAGCAGTTCTCATGAAGTAAACTGTACGGCTAGTTACGGGAATGAAGAATGCGGGCGATAAAAGCCGAATGAAAAACGCTGTCTTCCGTAGTAATGAAACAGATTGTTTACGGAATTAAACGAAAAGTTTCGGCAATGGTCGTCAATATCAAATCATTGGAATTTCCCAGGAATTCTAAAAATAGACTACTAAAAAGAGAGTTAAATTGTTGGTACAACAGCAGTTCTGTTAATAGTATGTGTTCTTAAACTAATTACATCTTGCTTAATGTGGATATCTTATCAGACAGATAAATTAATTGATTCTGGAAATGTAGTAAAACAGCGGAGTAATCAAATAATAAATGACCCTTTTTTTCTAGCACGATGATGATTTAAAACTCTTCCCCACATAAACAAAAATAACAGCAGAGTTTTAAATCATTTTTGTAAATATTGAACATTTCTATCAATATGTATAAGTACTGTATAGAGTGGAACAAATTATGACAAAGGGAAACAATACTCATCAAGAGATATATTTCTCTTTTTGACACAATGTTATCAAAAGCCGTCAGCTGCAGATGCGTCAATAAGCATCTACGTGTAGACAAGGGTAAACAGAAATACACAACTAAACTCAAAATGGCGACGTGTTTAACATCGGACACCGTGCACGAATTTCCTTGTACTTCTTGTGCCGAGGAGGATATCAACAAAGAAGCCATTATTTTGTGTGTAACTTGTAACCAGTACTTTTGTAAGGGATGTTTGAAGTTTCACAATCGCTAGGCAGGTACGTCAGATCATCAGTTTATCGACAAGGACGAATTTGGACACGCCACGGCAGCAAAAAGTCAAACAGGAAAACCTGACCTTCCAACTGAGAAATGTACCAAACATCATGGAAAACTGATGGACATGTTTTGTGAGGACCATGATTTGGTAGGATGTAGTGTGTGCATGGCCCTGGATCACAGGTTGGTAGATATTTGTTAAATCAGTTGACCTCCGTATGGTACAAAATAGAGAAGATTGATTGATTGCTGAGTGTGTATCCACAACATCCTTTGAGACACGAATTTGTCGTTTTTAGCTCACCAGAGCACGAAGTGCTCAATGTCACTTGTTTGTAATCACCTTGTGTCCGTCGTCCGTTGTCAACAATTTGCTAGAGGCCACTTTTATCATCCAATCTTCAAGGAACTTATTCAGTATATCTTGCTGATTTCTAGGCCAAGTTCGTATATGGGTCATGTCGGGTCAAAAACTAGGTCGCTAGGCCAAATTGTCGAAAACTCTTGATAACACTATAAAGGTCGCATTTTTTTTAGAAGCTTGACACTGTCTTGGTGATATCTAGGTCAAGGTCTAATATGGGTCATGTTGGGTTAATAACTATTTACAAGGCCAAATTGGAGGAAAATTTAGTACACTCTGGAAGTCGCATTTTTTGGCTTCAGCATGTTGAGACTTTTTCAGAATGTTTGTTATGATGATATCTAGGCTAAGCTCGAATATGGGTCATGTCCGGTCAAAGACTAGGTCACTAGGACAAATTGTAGAAAATATTGTTAACAATATATAGACCATATTTATTACTTGAGCAGCTTGAAATGTTGCCATATAGTTTGTCTTGATGATAGCTAGGCCAAGTTCGAATATGGGTCATATTAAGTATAAAACGTGGTCACTTGGCAAAATTGAAGGAAATTCTGGTTAACAATCTGGAAGCCGTGATTTTAACTTTAGCATGTTGAAACTTTACCAAATCGTCGAAAACTCTTGTAAACACTCTCGAAACCGCATGTTTGACTTGGGAAACCTTCTTTGTTTTGTGAGGACCATGATTTGGTAGGGTGTAGTGTGTGCACTGGATCACAGGTTGGTAGATATTTGTTAAATTAGTTGACCTCTGTATTGTACAACATAGAGATGATTGATTGAATGCTGAGTGTGTATCCACAACATCCTTTGAGACACGAATCTGTCCGGTTTTTTTTCGGTTTTCCTTATTAAATTGTTATATATCAAACTAGCAATCATGGTCAGATGAGTTTACACATTTAGTGTAAACACTCTTTTTAAACATACACATCTTTCACAACAGTCAAGTTACACGTTCATGCTGAATTTCTCGTACCAGTACCTCAGACGTTATTCTTCCTGTGCAATTCAAAAACATCTATAGACATTAGATCCATTTGGTTGAAGAGGAGTTATGCGGTCATCATTATGTTTGTCAATCATTGAAAAACAACTATGGTAGTGTAGTGGTTAGAGCACCAGCCTCGAGAGCGGGAAACCTTATTTCTATCCACGGTCCGATTACACCAATATACTTCCCTCCTTGGATCTGATGGTATCAAGGATAGCGTTACGACTGATGCGCAGGTGTACGGATACGCTTACAAACAGTATTTCTAATGTACTAAGGATACGCTTACAAACAGTATTTCTAATGTACTAAGGAAACTCCGTGATATGAATCAAGTACGGTTAAAATCGGACTAAAACACCATAAAACACTAATTGGAAAATACTGATCTAAATTCCAACTCACGACCTCAGTATTGACAGCCCAAGTCTAAATTATCACAGCGGACAAATGAGCCGTCCCTCAAGAAAATCAACATTGTGGACTCTGCGTAACGTATAGAGCCGGATCAGCCTAAGCATGTCGCGCTGGCTAACCCGGGCAGACACTTTTCGCCTCCTGTGCATCTATCCCCCTGAGACGGAATGTGTCGGCCCGGATTAGCCTGCGCGGGTTTTGAGGCCGATCTGGTACCACCTTAAGCAGATTGAGACCCATCTGGATCGTAACATTAAGCCATTGGTACCATTTGGTTCGATCCCCAGTCGCGGTACTACGGTCATGGTGAAGTGCCCTTGGGCAAGGCACATTTTCTAGCCTAGTATTGGTTTGTTTACCCAGGGATCATGAATAAGTGAACTGTCGCCGTGATATAACTGAAATAATGTTGAAAGCGGCGTAAAACCCCAATAAATAATCCTTATGATTATAGCGCTTCGTCACGTCATTAATATAAATATATCATAACCAATAATGAACGTAAGGAAGAGTCTTGGTGTTTCATACATTGTTGAATATTGGATGATCATTGAAATACAACAGACCCACTACAATGTTGGTGTATCCTGAAAATATATCTTACCAATATATTGTTGGTGTATCCTGAAAATATAGCTCTGCACTATTTGTGTGTGTTTAACATGTAAATACAGCTGTCCACTATTTGTGTGTGTTTAACATGTAAATACAGCTGACCACTATTTGTGTGTGTTTAACATGTAAATACAGCTGTCCACTATTTGTGTGTGTTTAACATGTAAATACAGCTGACCACTATTGTGTTGGTATATCATGCACATACAGCTGACCACTATTGTGTTGGTATATCATGCACATACAGCTGACCATTATATTGTTGGTATATCATGAACATATAGCTGACGACTATTTGTGTGTGTTTATCATGGAAATAAAGCTGACCAATATTTTCTGAGTTTATCATGAATTTATTGCGGACCACTTTTTAGTGGGTAAATCATATATCCTTATAAGCATAAAGCTGACCACTAACTTGTTGGTTTATCATAAATATCTAGCAGACCACTATCTTGTTGATTAATCTTGAAACTATAACTGATCACTATTTTGTTTCCTTTTGAAAACATAAGTATTTACAAAGTTATACTTTTTATTGAAAATTCAATTGCCTTTTTAGGACATCACACAACTTCTCGACCATCAATGATATGGTCTTTATAATTTCGTGTGTGGGTTAAGTTTGAAAATGTAGTTGACTTATACTCTTTTCTGAAAGAAACAGTTACAGAGTAATGCCCCCTTTTCATAACACGTATTAAACAAGATAGTTCATGACTTATTCACGCCGCTTTCAACACTTTTTAAGTTATATCAGGGCATTTTCTGGGTAATTTACCAGTATTATTTTTGTATTTATCCTGACACCAGCGAGTCAGTCGTAATGCTACCCTCACAATCATGAGCGCCAAAGCAGGAAAGCCATTAGTACCTGTTTAAAGTCTTTGGTATGATGCGAGACCCCGCACTGGAGGCGGACGCTCTTCCACTACACAACCGTGGCGTTCTGAAAATATTCGGAGTAAATAAATTTAGTGGTTAATACTGTAAAATGTGTCCACAGTGTGATGAAATTATGGCACTTTTCCAACTGTAAAACAAATGACGTTAGACTTGTAAATTGCCATTTGAAAGAAACTGTAGTGTAATAGTACTTTGGCTTATTAGTCGCCGGGCAGAAGCCCGCGACTTCTATTTTTGATAGGTTTTCGGAAATCACATGGGAGAGGGGATTATTATTAGAAAGAAACACATTTAGATGTTATGAACATATTACAATTGTGTTTGTTTAAAAACACTAAGTAATGACACATCTAAAATGAAATAAATATTCCGATGTTTTAGGTATTTTCAGTTTCTTTATTTTGACTCGCATTTATGTTTTTTTGTTTTATTTACGAAGACAAAACAGTCCCTATTTGCTAGAATGAAATACTGTATTTTACACTATATACTACATGTAATTAAAAGGCTATAACTACAAACCTTTACATCGCACAGTCTAATGTTGTTTACATACGCGCACCTGCTGATGAAAATGACGTCGAATATTCTCCTTCTAATGGCAATTTTAACTTACTGAATGTTATTTTCATGTTCAAAGAGATGTCTTGATTTGTGAAGAAGGCATTTTATAATGTTTATCCATGTATATCTAAAATATGAAATGTTTCTAAGCTAAAACTGTTGCTCGCGTGACTCGCGAATACCAACTGCGTAGATCAATCTCCTTTGCAGAGAGCCGCTCTTTACGCTCACTTACAAATAGTAAATCATATGCGATTTAAAATGTTTATTTGGTTCGAAACAAATGAAGAAAAGAACAAACCGAGATAAAACTGGTTTTAATAGAAAAATTACTTTGAACGAACACTCTCTGCCTATAAAGAGAGTTTCAAGATCGACACCTCTGCGAATAAGAAAGAATCGGGTCTTTCGTACAAAATTATTTCGTCCTTGCCAATTTTAAATGTGTCATTTAATTCCCTAAAGGCATATTGCTTCCGATCTGCATATTGTTATGCATCATTGACACAAGGGCGCTCATCATAATATAATTTTAAAACATGAGTAGTTTGTTATTTTCATTATGAAAAAGGAAGGAAAAAATTAAAATAAATTAACATGTTGTAGGGCTCAGTTTATGTTCGAAATTAAGTTTAAATTATACAACAATTTCAATGAGATTTAACTGTTTAGTTGATATTATATTTCGAAGGTGGTCTAATTTATAAATATTGAACTACATTTCAACATTTGTTAGAGTATGATATTATTAGGATGCCAAGCTAATATCATCTTGAGAAAAAGAGAAAACTCATGTCTTCAGCGATTTAACCCTTATCTCATTGTTTTAAAGTAGATTGCTGCAAAGGTGTCCACTGTTGACTTTAATAGAGGAAAGGTAAAATGACGTGATATTGCATGCAAATCCTAAATTGTCTGGGTTTTTGTTGTTGAAAAATAATAAAATTCAAATAGTCTGACAAACATCTTAAAAAAGTGTATGTGGAATTCACAAATCTTATAATTATTCCTTAATGGAAGCACTGTATACATACTAAGACTAATGATTGGCAAGATTACTCATTTCCATTACTGTTTATGATCAATAATTAGTTGGTTGTGTGTATGGTCAACCTACTTTGGAATGGAGATTGATCATAAACAATGAAAGGCTTCAATTATCATTCACTTCGTTGACAAAACAATGCAAGTTATGATACATTTTCACTTGACCCCACCCCTGATGTTCCAATATGCCCCTCAGTCGATAACTGTTTAATCAAATACTATAATGTTAGTGTTATGCATAACTGCAGTATGGATTTCCGGCGACATTGATGCGTTGCATCAACTTTCTCTTGTACTTGTTGATATAGTTTCCTTTAAACAGGCGCAACGCCTACATTATGTCCTTGTGAATAAACATTATGTAAAGTAGATTCCATGTGGATCCTTTAACCTGAATACTCAGGCCGCTGTTTCCACCCGTGTATTGGTTACGTTAACGTCGGATAACTGATTTGTTTTTATTTCAAATACCCTCGAATATTCGAGCATGCTGGCCTGTGTCTAATATTGTAATTACTTAAATCATTATCCTTACTTTATTATTCAGAGCCTGCAAAGACTTGTTCTACATTCCGGACATTGCGACTAGTCGAGTTACGGATAAAACTGTTCAAACTGCCGAACAAGATTTGTCAGAGCATCTTTGTAAAGTCAAGACCTTAAGGGATGACCGGCATAAACACAAATCTCGTTTATCAAGTGAGAAATATTTAGCTTTGGAAAGTGTGAAGGAGAGAGAACAAGAGGCCCAAAGATTTTTTAAGTTTTCACAATAGCCATATAAGGCAAAATAGCCCCACCCCCATGGCGGCCATATTTTTGAATCAACATGGCTTGAAGGAATCTGATAGGGGGTCACCCAAAGAACATTTCTACAAAATTATTTGAAAATCTGCTCAACACTTTCGGAGAAGAAGATTTTTTAAATTTTCACTATGGTCATATAGAGCAAAATAGCCCCGCCCTCTGGCGGCAATATTGTTCGACCAATCAACATGGCTTGAAGGAATCTGATAGAGGGTCACCCAATGAACATTTCTACAAAATTATTTGAAAATCGGCTGAACACTTTCGGAGAAGAAGATTTTTTAAGTTTTCACTATGGTCATATAATGCAAAATAGCACCGCCCTCTGGCGACTATGTTTTTCGACCAATCAACATTTCTTGAAGGAATCTAATAAAGGGTCACCCAAGGAACATTTCTACAAAAGTATTTGAAAATCGGCCTGACACTTTCAGAGAAGAAGATTTTTTAAGTTTTCACTATTTTTTTCTTTTGGTTGCCATGGAAACCAGAATTATGGATGGATAAAAAAAAATTGAAAGAATTTAAGAGAGGACATTGAGAGGATGCTTCCTATGAAGTTTCAACCAAATTGGCCAAGTGGTTAGTGAGAAGAAGTCGTTTAAAGGAAAAAGTTTACGCACGCACGCACGGACGCACGACGGACAATTCGCCATGACATAAGCTCGAATGGCTTTCAGCCAGTGGAGCTAAAAATGATTGATGAACACCTAGACAAACGTGAGAATGTTATTTGTAAACATATTTCTGATAAATACGAAGAATTCTGTGAGAATCTAGATGTTGATATTAACACATGTGATGACACTATCACAGTGTTAGAAAAAATGAACACAAAATTGCTGGTAGAATCGGACACGAACAAAGTATAGCAGACGTTTGTTAACATTAAAAGTGTACGGCGAATAGTAATGGAAGCAGAACAGAGATGGAAAGCATCCAACGACAAAACAAACTATTTGCCTAAAATTAACTTTCAGACAGGAAATGCGATCAGCGATATCTTGAATCCAGAGACAATATTTGGACGTGTCGTAGTAGGAAATGAATCGCCGACAGGCTTAAGTCATGTAGAAAATGTGAATATAAGAGATCCTGAGGATAAATCCACGTGTGACTGTAACGACTTTTGTCAGCTTCCTAGCGGTACTTTCATCCTGACAGACTGGACAAATAGCAAGGTAAAATCGCTAAAGTATGACACAACATACAAACTGTCTGGTCGACTATCAATGTCTGGCCAACCTTGGGGTGTATGTGCTGTGAATAAAAACGAGGTTGTTGTCACTATGCCAGATAAACAGACAGTTACGTTTGTTTCACTGGTCATTGTGTATGACTTAAAAGGCACGTGTTTGCAAACGATATCCACAGACCAGGCCGGATTAGAATTATTTCGAAAGCCAACTCACTTTTGTTTATCGCCCCAAAAACAACAACTATTTGTGGCTAATCGAGCTAAGGGTATAGTTATTACAGACCTGTCGGGAACATTTAAAACAGATCACCCTGCATATTTATGCAGCCTCATCTAAATATACACTAGTCGTGAAAGGACCATTGATAATTTAAAGTGTGTATTTGAAACTGATAGCATGTATCCATAATAATCCAACATATATAGTATAGCAAATATATCATTACATGTATCTACATAATTATGTAAGCCATGTCGCATGTGAACCATTGCTCATAGTTCTTTAAGTACGTATGCATATATCTAAAATATGAGCGGCGTTACAAGATAACCTACATCAGGGCATTTGCAATCACTGTACTGTACAAAGGACTAGACAAGGGATAAACTGGTCTTTTACCAACAATATATTTCGTATTAATTAACCAAACTCTATGTCTAACTGAGACGACTCTTTTGAGTACCCATAACATACGGTTTGAGTGTCTAATAAAGTTTTTATAACATGCCAAATGCCCCTTATCTAGAGATCTTTGTACATCACGATCAGCCTGCGTATTCGTGTAGTATAAAAGGAATATATATATATCTAGCTAGAATTATCGCGAACAGTCGTTGAAACTTTATAACGAGCGCAGCTCGTTCTTAGGTATTACCTTTATTATAGGAAATTTCCTATAATCAGTATGGAAAACATTTGGGTGCAAAATATTACTATGGCCCTGTTCGTGAAATTCCAAGTAAAATTACATAGAACAAAGCAGGGAACCATGACCGACAATTATCCACATCCGGTGACGTCATATTCAGCCGGTACCCGAGATAACTAGAACGGTGCCCGGACAATTACCCCCCGGACAATTACCCCCCGGACAACTACCCCCCCGGATAATTACCCCCTGGACAATTACCCCCCGGACGATTACCCCCCTGGACAATTACCCCCCGGACAATTACCCCCCAGACGATTACCCCCTCGGACAATCACCCCCCTGGACAATTACCCCCCGGACAATTACCCCCCGGACGATTACCCCCTCGGACAATTACCCCCCTGGACAATTACCCCCCGGACAATTACCTCCCGGACAATTACCCCCCGGACGATTACCCCCTCGGACAAATACCCCCCGGACAAATTAATTGGGTAATTTGGTGACAAGGTAATTTGGTCACGGGTACTTTGGTCACAGGTAAAATATTCACAATATGGTCACAGGAAATATGGTTACAGGAAAGTTGGTCGTAATTCACGGGAAAGTTTAGTCACAAACGCGCGTTTTGGTCAGAGGAAAGTTGGTCACAGCCGTTTTGCGTACATGATGTGATTACACACGTATCATCCGCTTAACCGTATGCATCTCCCGCGTTACACGTACAGCACCTGCGTAACACGTCTATATCACCTGAGTAACATGTACAGCTTCCGCGTAACATGTACATCACCTTAACACTTACAGCACCCGCCTAATAGTAACATACCGTGATCAAATTATAGTGTGACCATTTTACCTGTGACCAATTGTTTACCTGTGTAATTGTCCGAGGGGGTAATCGTCCGGGTGGTAATTGTCCGGGGGGTAATTGTCCAGGGGGGGTAATTGTCCGAGGGGGTAATCGTCCGGGGGGTAATTGTCCGGGGGGTAATTGTCCAGGGGGGTAATTGTCCGAGGGGGTAATCTACCGGGGGGTAATCGTCCGGGGGTGATTGTCCAGGGGGTAATTATCCGTGGGGGTAGTTGTCCGGGGGGTAGTTGTCCGGGAGGTAGTTGACCGGACACGCCCAAATCAGAGACATGTATATTTATGTCTCTACCCAAATACACCAACACAGAGTTGAATCACAGGCACGTGCTCCTGTATGTCGAAATTTATGCATAGGGTAATATTCTGTTCTTGATCACACAGGAGCACATTTATAAGAAGAAAAAGTAAATCTATTTTTAGAAGTGTTCTTGGAAGTTCTTGGAAGTCCTCAAGACCAAGTGCAGATTGTTAACACATTTTATGACGCAATATCTTACGTTTCTGCTGCATGACATCCACTCCCTTTTTTTAGTGGTGAAACACATTGCAATGTGGACGGAATATTTCTGAATAATGGCTAATTTAGTTAAAACTAACATCTTTTCAGACTAAGCGAACCCAAGATGAAACGTCCCCAGTGAATTCAAGAGCCGAAACGGATTTATATGGGCGTGACTTTTCCTGTGTGCTCTTAACACAATTAAAAATTATTTTTACATGTAAAAAAGGATGTGCCAATTATCGAAATTGAATCTTAACAAGGCACATTGCAGGTCAGGATCACTGCGATGCTCTAAAGGAACCCACCCTGCGGCAAAACATGATTCATGTAAGTAACATTGCACATTGTCACTAATTTGACCTTTTATCATATATAAATGGCCGAGCTCCGGTAGCGAAGCGGGATGTCAATCAAGGGGTTGTCAGTTTGAATCCCAGCTCGACCAACATTAATTCTGACGTTTGACAAAAGTCATTGTGACCTGCGTCATTCGTCTTTCACCAATGGTCTGTTTAACAGTCTAAATGGAAAAGCAGCCTGTTGTGCGGTGTACTGGAGTGGGAAAACCAGAAAATGCATGAGTAAGTGAACTGGTCGCCGTGATATGACTGAAAACGGCCTTAATGGCTCCTTTTTTCCGAACATAAGTGCGGAGTTGGCCCCTTTGAAAAAGAAAATCATAGAAGCAACTCTGCCCAAATATTGGCCTAACAAATGTCAAATGCGGTGCATAGATAATCCCCCAAATATTTACTGAATTCGAAGCGGTGAAGACTGGGATTTTCTGCACAAAAGGCGTAAGAACTGGTTGTATCTCAAGGACATGGAGTGTGATTAAAATAAGATTTAAGCTAAAATAGATAAGTTTAAAGTAATTTGTTTAAATGAATAATCCAGATAAGACTGCACAGATGTACAACCTGATCTAAATCAAAACTTGAACATTATTCTCAGAGCCCAAAGCTTGGCTTTCTGACATAACTAATCTACATGTTTATTCTCATAGATCTGTTTTTTAATTAATTTATCATCTTATTTTATTTAAAGACATTTATAATCTTATTTTATTTAAAGACATTTATCATCTTATTTTATTAAAAGTCACTCTTATTTGCAGTTATTGTCATGTATTAACACAGCAGTCAATGATTATTGATATTAGCATCAAGTTTTATTTTAAAACACAGAATAGATTAAGAACATCCCATATAATCATGGAATAACAGTTCTTATGGCGATTACTGGAGAGGAAATTCATATCTATATAGGCAGTTTGTGATATACCCTTTGGTCATTGGTACCTGTCAATACAATGAAAAATGCATGCATCTTTGACTGTGGGGTAATATTCTTTCCTGCATACACATCAAAACAGTAAATGGATTGAGAGCAACCTGTACAATCATTGAATCACAGCTGTTATGTCGAAAATGGGAGAGGAAGTTCATATATAATAGGCAGTTAGTGATATACCCTTTTGTCATTCGTGCCTGTCAAAACAATGAAAATTGCATGCATCTTTAACTGTGGGATAATATAACTTCCTGCATCAACATTAAACAAGGGAATAGATTGAGAGCAACGCATACACTGATGGAATTACAGCTGTTTTGAGGATGACTGGAGAAGAAATTCAGCTGATTACATATAATACTAATGGATTAATACAAGGTAATGTTTATAAACAGATAAGTATATATCAAATTCAAATAAAGTCCTGTTCTTTGATTGCACAGTTTGTGTTTTTTATGATCACAGTTTGTCTGATGTCCTTCGTTCACACGCCATCATCACTTGCCTTGTTGTGAACACTCTACAGGCAACATTTTACAACATCCAATATGAATGCAAGTTTAGCAGTAGTTCATCTTCAACAAATCTTGGCCCTGTGAGGTGGAAATTTAGATCACAATGTCAATTTGATGGAAAATATATATTGTAAACACTCTGGAGGCCTTATTTAACTTGGTCATATGAGGTCAAAAACTGGGTCATAAGTTTAAATTGAAGGAAAATCTTGTTAACACTGGAGGCTGCATATTTATCTTTAGCATGTTGAAATTTTGTAAGAATTATGGTCTTGATGTCATTTTGGAGAAAGGCTAAGTTCAATTTTTGGGTCATATCCGGTCATAACTAGGTCACTTCACCAATCTGAAGGAAAATCTTGTTTACAGTCTAGAAACCACACTTTTACTTCAGCAGCTTGAAACTTTGTCAGAATGTTTGTCTTGACAACACATAGGCCTAGTAAAAAAAATAGGGTCATGGTGGGTCAAAAATTAGGTCACAAGAGCAAATTGAAGGCACATTTTGTAAACAATCAGACATTTTGAATGCTGCATTTTTAATTTTATAATTGGTGTTAAGGTCAAATCTAGGCTAAATTCAATTAAAGATCATGTTGGATAAAAAAAAAACAAGGTCACTAGGAAACATTTGAGAACAATCTTGTAAACACTCTTGACCTCAATGTTTGCTTCAGTATTTTGAAACTTTGTCAGAATGTTTGTCCTGAGGATAGCTAGGCCAAGTTCAAATATGTGTCATTTCAGATCAAACATAAGGTCATTATACCATATTTAAGGAAAATGTTGTTAACACTCTGAAAGCTTTTCATTTAATGTTAGCATGTTGAAACTTTGACAGATGGTTGTTTTGAACATTGCTATAAACCTGTCTGAAACTATGTCACAAGGCCAAATTGAAGGATATCTTGTTAAGACTATTAATATGTTTGACTTTACTGTATTATATATGTGATTGCTTATGTGATGAAGTGAATGTTTAAATGTTTGATAATTTGACAGCACCAAAAGATTAAGTAGGGATAGTGTACACTAACGGTCCCAGTTCCGACAGCTTGTAACATATTCCTTAATCATGGTAGTCATATACCTACAGCTTAGACCCATTATAGGCGCTGTGCTCGTGACGAGGCTTTGCCTTTTTCATATTAGAACCTTTTAATAAACAGTTTCCCTTTGCATCAGATAGCATAACTTCATAATTAGTATATGCATGTATATTGGAGCAAACAGATTATCTACACATTTCAGCCAATAAATGCTTACAGGATGCTTATGTGGTGAGATAGCTAACACTGAAGATCCTGATCAGACTACACAAAGGCGCAGACTGATCTGGAACTTTGCTGGTCTCAAAATCGCCTAGGTCGGGTTTCGTGATACTTGGCACATCTCATAAAACCGCGTTAGTTGGTTCTCTGGGAGAAACACCTTTCAAATAATCTATACTCGTTCAATTAGTGTTACGAAATCAGAAAAGCATACTTTTCTTGCCGATACATTTAATAAAACATTATATCAGCAGTCCCACGAGAAAACCAACATTTTGGACTCTGCGTAAAGTATCGACTCGGATCAGGCTAAGCATGCCGGACAGACACTTTTCCTGTGTTTTTTCTGTTTCAGAAATCAGTACTTCTTCCCCCTGAGATGGAATGTGTCGGTCCGGATTAGTCTGTGCGACTGCGCAGGCTGATCTGAGTCGATACATTACGCAGAGTTAACAATGTTGGCTTTCTCGTGGAATGGCTCATTATATAACTTCTATAAAGAGAGGCAAAGAGGCCATAATTGTACAGTATATCGACAGTATTTGTGAAAATAAAATTGCAAAACTGATCCGACGTTTTTGCTTTCATGCTTCAGAATTTATCTACGTGAAGACTATATCTTCTGAATGATACTCTTGAATGAGAAGCTCGTTTTCTCAGAAGCTTTGCTCTACGAGATCTACATACAACATCTAGTTTAAAGGTGATGGGTGTTGGTCTAAACATTAGATTTGCTTAAAGTACACATTTGTTATATTTATAAAACATTACATTTCAGCATTAACATGTATCCATATACTGTAGATGTATATATTCAACCCTTTTTCACATGCAGCAAATCTGCAGCAGATGACTGATAATATCTAGGTTAACATTTTGAAAACTTTTGTAAATGGAAACATAAATAATGAATATAGTTGAAAACGTCGTGGCAAGATGCGAAATAGCCAATCACAGTTTCAGCTCTTCCAAATTAATTATCCATGCAATTTAATACTCAACAGTAATTCAATTGTTATGTCCTGCTTAGTTTCGGCCTTTACAAAACGGCAATTGTCTTTGTTTGAAAAGATCGATCTACAAATCGTGAGACAGTCATTTTAAACTTCTTACTTGCTTTTATCTTAAAACGTGCGGCTGCATGCTACATTTACGGCATTGAAAATTACAAATTACATATTTTGTTTTAAAGGCAACACATCGAATACTACATAATAACCGATTAGTGCAATTTCAAACAAGGTGTAACAGAGACTATTATCAAATCGAATAATCAACTGATCATGATAACTGATCGCAGGTTAAGAGTGAAATACATTTGATCCGTCCCGCGAGAAAACATTATGGTCTCTGCGTAAAGTATCCACTCGGATCAGCTAAAGCATGCCGCGCAGGCTAACCCGGACAGACACTTTTCGCCTACTGTAGATTTTCTGTACCAGGAATCATTATTATATGCCTCTATCCACCTGAGGCGGAATGTGTTGGCCAGGGTTTGCCTGCGCGGACTATGCAGGCTGATCTGGTTCGATACATAACGCAGAGGCCATAATGTTGGTTTTCTCGCGTGACGGCTCTCTTCTTAATACGATTGATTAATATGCAGTATTGTCGCATTCATGTGGATAAAGTGATTATTCTGGATTTGAACCCGTTGTTATACTCTTAACTTCCTTGACCGTCTTCTTTTGACTAATCGGTTTAATTTACATCATATAATTCCGGGAAAATGTGCGGTCATAACCTTAAATACCCTATGAAATGGGACACTGTTAGAACTTTATTCGAATATTCTACTTCCCGCACGTAACAACATATTTGCCGTCCCTCGAGAAAACCATCACTTTGGCCTCTGCGTAATGTATCGACCCAGATCAGCCTGTGCAATCCTCGTAGACTGATCCGGGCCTATACATTCCGTCTCATGGGAATAGAGGTATAGAGCAATGATTCCTGAAACAGAAAATATACAGAAAGCGAAAGGTGTCTATCCGGGTAAGCCTACGCGGCATGCTTAGGCTGATCCGGGTCGATACATTACGCAGAGTCCACAATGTTGGTTTTCTCGCGGGACGGCTCATATGTGTATATCCACAAATATTCAAGAACTAAAACATGCTTTCCCTTTGTGTTATGACTGAATAAATTAAGTCGAACTGAATTGCACCTCTAACTTCACCATTAATGCTGTCTGATACAATACTAGTGATAACTGTATATACTCACTCACCATCTGAATTATTATTATTCAAAATATGTATATTTTCAAAATTACATTTTGATATGTCATTCGTGTATGTTAATTATGACTGTATATTGCCATTTTAGTTACACATTTTATGAATATGCATTAAATAATGAGTATAAATATGTTTAATTATTTTAAGTTGACAACTATTTTCATAACCATGTATGGTTATTATGTATACAGTTCACAACGAGCTTATATGCTTGTGTTGTAAATAAAACTATGTTCTCTTATGTTCTGTACTGTAGTTATTAAATTAATATTATTCTTTCTATTGTTGTGACAAAAGATCATGACAAAGTGAATACACCTTTTCCCGCTATAAAGTGGTTAGAGATCCAGCTTGAGAGCGGGAGACTAAGGTGTAATCCCTGGCCAGGTCGTGATTGTTATTGACGCCGCGTGGAAGCGCGGCGTCAGTATGGGATAGGTTTTAATTTTGTACCATGGGGTGACGTACTCGAAAAGGGAGCAACCAACATATTATTGTTAAGAGAAACTCTGTTATATGTTTGTAAAAAACAACCTTTATGAATAAATAAATTGTATAAAATGATTTAAGAAACAGCAAGATACAAAATACGTTTGTCTTCTACCGTTATTACAAAACTTTAGACACATGTAATTGGTATTTAATAACTTTCCCCTAACTGCCTAGGCTACGCTTTTTTGGCCGGATTGCTCTAGCAATTCCGGTCTATAGATTGGAGATGTCCGTCTGTCTGTCCGTCCGCATGAGAGAGTACTTGTGGGGTGCGTTTCTTTTCTTAAAGTCCACCGACCACCCATATAAAGACACCAAGATAAATATTTATTTTTTATTTTTTATAACGGGTATCTCATTTGCATATTAATGTTATTCATTCCGTAAAAGGGGGTTAATTACGGAATGAATTGCATACTTGTGGGGTGCACACCACAAAAAAAACATCAAACGAAATAACCCCACAAGTACTCTCCCATGAGTTCGTCCGTCTGTCTGTCAACATTTTGGTTAAAGTTTCAGGTTGAGACAAAATCTCAGCACTGGAAAGGGTTACAAACTTGAAACTTTGCCTGAAGGTAACCAGTATCAAGTTATATTGATTTCTATGGTTACTTTGACCTTGACCTTGGTTTGTCGATTTTCAAGGTCAAATTGCCGACAAACCGGCCTTACCATCTTTAGCGGTTTCTTGTTTATAATTTGGTTTACGACCCGATTCATCAAACCTCAGAAAAAAGTATACTCGGTTTTTCATGTTTCGTTCGAGATGAACGATTCGTACCAACTGGTTTTCGCTCTTTACTCTTGGGGAACTGACTTGATCATTTTCTTTTAATTATTTTTCAGTTTTCTACTAGCATGTTCAAAGCGATTAAAGTGACACTACAAATTAACAAAACAGACTTAATAAATATTGCTCTATGTTGACTATACATGTGAACTTTCATAATGCTCAATCTTGATCATAAATATCTCTCTTCTTTTTTTTTAATTACTTCGTATTTTTTGTTTATATATTCCCGTTTTTGCCATCATACTTCTATTAGATTAGAAGGAGAATAGACATACCCCTCTCCTTTCAAAGCTTGTGTCACACTTAACTTATAACTAGAGGCAATAAATCTCAATATATATTAATATTTAAGCACCTATGTTTTTATTTTATCTAATGGATTTAGTTAGAGGATTTAAAACTTCAGCTTGTATGACCCATTATAGTTGCAGTGAATGTTAAGCAAACCGTAAACCAAATGGTTTCAGGACTAAACTTGTTATTTCACGACTAAACTTCACATGCTGAATATCACGTAGATCGTAGCATATAAAACGTTTAATCCCTACGTCAATATTGACCCTTTCTGCTCTTGGTAACCTTTTTATATAGGCTATGGTAGCCAGGTGAGCAATATAGGAACATCTTGGCCTTCTTGTTTAAAATAAAGGAACATTTGGATTTCTTGTTCGAAATATTAACATACTGTCTGCTTGCAAAGGTTATTTAAATGAACTGAACTGCATCTGCTTCCTTTAAGTAATCCTTCAAAATCATGCGCGCTGTCTTTGATGCTTTGCATCAAAAAATGTCTTGTATACTTAAAACATTATAGAAATGGCTTGCTCCGTGGCGCTCCTGGTTGCACGGATAGCATAACGACTGATTGATAGGTGTCAGGATCAATAATACCGAGGGTACTGGTAAATCACCAAGATATGACTGGGATAGTGTTAAAAACGGCGTCCAATACCGTCTATACTAACACAGTTCAGACCGAGGGTACTGGTAAATCACCAAGATATGACTGGGATAGTGTTAAAAACGGCGTCCAATACCGTCTATACTAACACAGTTCAGACCGAGGGTACTGGTAAATCACCAAGATATGACTTGGATAGTGTTAAAAACGGCGTCCAATACCGTCTATACTAACACAGTTTATACCGAGGGTACTGGTAAATCACCAAGATATGACTGGGATAGTGTTGAAAACGGCGTCCAACACCGTCTATACTAACAGTTCATATTGTGAGGAACACAACGCAGTACTCGCACTATTCACACTATTGCATGTCATGTGCATGCATTGAGTATAATGCTTTTGAAAATTAACTTGTTTATCTTAGTGCACAATCCAACAGCTTTAAAGTGATAAAATCTAACAAAAATGATTCTTTAACCCTTTCCCTTTTTGAAAACATAGTGACAAAGAAAAAATGCTCAAAACGAGCAATTTCTCCTTTTGCCACAATGTTTTCCACTTTTAGTCATAGGTTATCCATTCAATTATAGAGAATTTCTATTTTTTTACAAAATATGTTCAAAGTCGTCTGCTGCAGTAATGTCGCATGAGGGAAAATGTTATAGAATAATAGATCCCAGAGTTGTAAAGAGCGATACTTCGGTAAAAGGCTACTATGGGGTAAAATTAAAATTGCTACTTTGAGGTTAGAGTTGTTAATACAATGGGCTGAAAGTCTAGGGAATTGAGATCGATATAACCACTTATATCCGTTCCCTCCACCAAATCATCAAGGAGTTAACTCAGCTTTAATCTTCAGAAACGATAGTGCAACTGCGATTTTAAATTGCAGATCGCTGCAGAGATGTTACAATATCATACAAAGTGATTTCATATACATGTATCTATCAACATGTTCCCGTCTAGAACCGCATAAAATCATCTTCCATGTAAAACAAGTTGTTTCGCCTGCCTAACTGCCTATCCTTTGTTCAAAGTTTGAGTTTTATATTTTCAAATCGGTAGATTCTAAATGTGATATATTTAGGTCGTAATGTAACGGGAATGTGGTATACGTACGTACATAAACTACTTCTACAGTCTTGCTAAAGAAGTCGGCTCTGTCACAAGATGGTCAAGGGTCGACAACTCACTAAAGTAGAATTGAACGCCGATCTTTGAATAAAAATATATGTTTAATTTACAGTTATGAAATATATACAATTTTAAATAATCACTTTCTTTCCTGACAAATCGAGAGGCAATAAAGATAAAATTACTCACGCACTCTCATCCACACTCTCACCCAAATCACTCAACCTGTCCAATCACTACTATCCATGATAGTTGGAAGTGTTCATCACGTTGTCCTTCGGACTCAAACGTCTCCCTTTCCCGACTTCACCGAGTCGATGTACTCATATATACTGCGTCGCGTATATCCTTGGATTCCGGGACCGACAAGCCACACAACTGTGGATATATGGTTCTACACGTCCTATGACGGCACTCCTAATGTCCCCCGTTACGACGTCTTATTAAGTTGCGGACTGCGTCACACACACTGGTTCTTCAAACTTCTGCGTTTTGAACTTCGGTTGTCTGGCTATCGATATGGACAAGCCAGACATAAAACGGCTAAAATTGTAATAAATAACCATGTCTTACAATAATATCAATAATGTTCCGTAAAACCTAACAGCCTACCATTTTATACTCCTATGGTAGCTCATCTCTATACTACTATCCTTTTACATTTCCCACTTCCATTCTTATCCTTTTCATACAAACATATCTTTCCCAATAGCATATTAACACATTGTCTCGCTCCTAACGGACTCAATTTCTGTAAAAACCATTCACTTCGTGAACCAGAAATTCTCTAAACAATTCGATCATGTAATAATTATCTCAAAACCTAACATTGTAAATTTGCACAGATTCCATTCCTTAAATATGCCGAAAACCCTTTTTCACAATAAATAAGAATTTACATACCCATATGCCGTGTGAATTGGTCACATCAACTAACTCTCACCATAACGAGTTAAACCGTCTGGCGACTCCTATGATACTGACGATCAAAACAAATGTTTGAGTAACTTATATAGCACCAATCAACCTCTGGGTCTCCTGATGACAGGCAAAATTCCCGTGCAACTCGTAATTCACAATCAACACCCAGTTTCAATACATTTATAGGCCAAATGAAAATAGCAACATAGTTTAACGTAATTAACGTTTTTATACCCGTCAATTTCTTAATTCTCAACGGATTTACATGAAATGAACTCTTAATATGCTTAATCTCACTTATCACATATGTATATGATAATAACTTCATAAACAATGATCTCCCTGACGATCCTGCGATAAGTTAAAACCATACGTGACCAACCTGCACTAACTGACCGTCTTTTATTTAGGCCACGCCAAATCTATTTCGTTACAGGCTCTGATAGCTACATTGGAAGGTAGAATGGTGGGCTTCCGTGAGAAAACCAACATAATGGCCTCTGCGTAATGTATCGACTCAGATCAGCCTGTCCCGTTTAAACTGCGCGGTTTCCTTAGGCTGATCCGGGTCGATACTTTACGCAGAGTCCACAATGTTGTGCAAATACCATGTCACAGCCTTGCTGTTGAAGTCGGATTTTATTGCGACGTTGGTATAGTTGTTGTATTTGTCAGAAGTTAACAACGTACATCTCGATTAGTTCCTGGATGTATGACAGTCAATAGCTTAACACTCATCCTCATGTATACTCATTCTGACGCCTCTATAGCAAACGAATTTTGTAAACATTGTGGTAAAATAAGAAAGAATTCATAATGAGAAATTCTTCTCAATCATTATAATTCCATGTTCAATACTTTTACCAAGTGGTTTACAAAGGCGTCTGTTTTTGTTTGTGGGAAAGTGTTAGCGTCTTGAAAGACATGTGACGGTATGATATGGAATGACACGATTTACATACAATTATTAGTACAATATGTTTATTATTTCGTGGAAGAACTGCTGCAGAAATCTCGTTTCAAATCAAATAACCAAAACATACCACCACTACATTGATTGTATTTATAAGTTTCAAATATTATATTTTTTAATACAAAAACCATAACTGAACAGGTTTAATTTCATTTGAAATTAAAATTGTCAAAGATAATCTTGTTAGCTCGACTATTCGAAGAATAAGGAGGCTATTGCAATCGCCCCGGCGTCGGCGTCTGCGTTGGATAAAGTTTTTCACAAATACTAATATCTTCTACACCATTAAACATATTTACTTGGCATATTTGTTTCTAAAGACAATACAGACAACTGCAGCAAGTCACATAACTCTGTTAACCATATATGAACAGTTATGCCCCTTTTTGTACTTAGATTTTGTCTTTTTTCGATATTTCTTTACTTTTAAATTATTTTGTTTATGACAACAGGGTTGTGATGCCCCTTTTTGTTCTTTGCATCTGCGTTGGTTTAAGTAGTTTACATGTACTAATATCTTCTATACCATCAAACATATTTACTTCAAACTTGGCATACTTGTTTCTAATGACAAGACAGACAATTGTAGCAAGTCACATAACTCTTTTAACCATATGTGTAGAGTTGTGCCCCTTTTGTACTTAGATTTTGTCACAACAAATATAATCCAAGATATTACTTTGCCATTTCTTAATATTTCTTTATCACACTTTTAAATGATTTTGTTTATGACAACAGGGTTGTGATGCAACGATAATCTTTGCGTCAAGGTCACGTTTGACAAAGTTATTCCCCTTTTTTCACTTATATTTTGTCATGATGACTTAGAGTCATCAACAATGTTGCCATTTCGTAATATTTCTTCATCAAACTTTTAAACTATATTGCATGTGACAACATATTCATCATGTACCCCCTCTGCCTCTCCCCGCTTTATTGGTACCAGGGGTTAACCATTATTAACGCTGAAAGTGTTAATCATGTCATTGATTTAACGATATTTAGTTTCATGTCATTACGTTAAGCATTCTCAATTTGATATCATTGAATTAACTATTCATGTCATTGAGTTAAGCTTTCTTGATTTGATATCAATGAGTTATTTTTTTTTTATTTGATATCAATACGTTAACCATTCTTGATTTCATGTCATTGATTTAACCATTATTTATTTCATGTCATTGAGCTATTGATTCATGATATGATACCATTGCGTTCACCAATCTATATTTACTATCAATGAGTTAACCAATCTAGATTTGATATCAATGCGTTAACCATTCTTGAATTAATATCAGTGCGTTCAAATTTTTTGAAATGATATCATTGCGTTCACCATTCTTGACTTGATATCATTGAGTTAACCATTCTTGAATTGATATCATTGAGTTAACCATTCTTGAATTGATATCATTGAGTTAACCATTCTTGAATTGATATCACTGAGTTAACCATTCTTGAATTGATATCATTGAGTTAACCATTTTATACAAGTATCAACCTAAGTATACATGTACCACGCAGGCTAACCTGGACAGACACTTTTTGCTTACTGTGAATTTTCTGTTTCAGGAAGCATTACTCTGTACCTCTATCCCCATGAGACGGAATGTGTCGTCCCGTATTAGCCCGCGCGGATTGCGCATGCTGATCTGGGTCGATACATTGCGCAGAGTCGATAATGTTGGTTTTCTCATGGAACAGCTCATATTGTTAGTAATGGTAATATAAATAGAGAACGTCTCAATATAACTGAAACGCTGTTAACTCTTTCAGCGCCGAATTGTTTCGAGTAGACTCTTCCATTTCCATGTTCAAAATCGGGCGTGTCCATTTCTCATTTAATAAAGGTTTTGGGCTTTTCTGATAAAAAAAAAGGCAAACAAATTTGATTTCAGTGTAGACACGCGCTGACTCATCTGGATTTGTATTGTTTGCAAAAACCTCAATACTGCCATTGGCGCTGAGAGAGTTAAAGGCGGTGTAAAACACAATTCCAACAACACAAAGTAGCTGTTTACAGACTAAGATAAACACGTGAATAAATAAGAATACATATATCGGATATAATGCAGATCTATAACAATACCTTGTTAAGGATGTACTGAACTGAAAAGTGGATTTTTCATAATATTTAACTTTTGTTGTAATATTGGTTTTTTGAAAGTTGGATATATGTTAAATTAAAAAAAAAAAAAAAAAGGTATGGTAGTGAGCTTTTTTTTTTGCTAGATCAATTTATAAAAGCCTTATGATGAGCTTTTTTTTTGGCTATTTCAGCCCATAAAAAAAAAAAAAGTCACGCAAATTGCCGATATTTGAAAGATGATATGCTAATTGTTTATCTTCTTGTGGATTTAATCTCATTCTGAAGGTATTTTATCCATATCTTTGGAAGTTCATGCGATACATTGTACTTAAAGCTAAAAAATAGACACTATTTGACACTAATGAAAATCCATATTTGTCAGATTTAAGAATAGACAATTTCAAAACTTTGAAATAAGGAAAAAACATATTTGTAATATTTAACATTTTCTGAAACTTCTCTAAGTTATTTCAATTACTATCATTTATCAGATTTTAATAAGAAAAGTATATGTCATTGGGCAATATTTTCAGTTTTTCTTCTTTGAATGGCTAAAAAATGTTAAAATATGAATATATATTTATTAATTTTTCAAACATATCTTCAAATGTCAAAAAAGTTTTCCAATATTTTCTACTTTTTTTCAAAACAATGTGATACTATACAAGTTCTAGATTAAAATTTATATACATTGACTTTAATATGTTCTTTTTGCCCAGTTTTATTTCTTAATCAAACACGGCAACTGGACAGCGTCTCAAGAAAAAATTGAAGGCTCATGAAAAAAATAGGCCCTTTATCTCAAACAAATTTTATCCCCTTTTTTATAAATTTTGAAGAATTATAAAAAGGTATAATGACTAAACAGGTTTTAATTGACAACAAAATAAGAAGATTTAATAAGAAAGTAAAAAAACAATTTTTTTTTTTTAAATTTCAAAACCTCAGTTCAGTACATCCTTAAAATCGACACTTTCACTCTACCGTAAAATCAGAGTACTGTTTCTTCCTCCGTGAAGGATTACTGTTTCAATAGGCATGGTAACAAACGTAATAATTTTCATAAAAAAGCGACCCAGTTTTTTCTTAGCCGTGTCAGGGGAATTATAGTGTTTCTGTATCGTATTCTTTTTTGGGAATTCACCCTCTCCCACAAACAACACAAATGAGCCGTTCCTCGAGAAATCCAACATTATGGACTCTGCGTAATGTATCGAACCAGATCAGCCTGTGCAGTCCAAACAGGCTAATCCGGGCCGACACATTCCGTCTCAGGGAGATAGAGGTATAGAGTAACGAGTTCTAAAACAGAAAATACACAAATGGCGAAAAATGTCTGTCCGGGTTAGCCTGCGCGCCATCCTTAGACTGATCCGGGTTGATAATTTACGCAGAATCCATATTGTTGGTTTTCTCGCGGAAAGGCTCAAATGCAGATAGCGACTTTGAGTACATCAAGACAAAATATAGAACGTTTCTGTTAAGGAAAGTTTAACCATTGAATATTGTTCTAATAAAGAACAGTCATTATTCATACTAGACTTATATCATAGTGTTTGTCTATTGTTCTCCTCTGTACGTATTGAGTAAATTTTAATGAACCATAATTCTTCAAGTCTATAAACAATTTCTTCTTCTGTCAGAATGTTTACAAAAGTCGTCTGCTGCAGATGCGTCAAATTAAATTATGTTATGTTCAGTGTGTCTGGTCATAACCGTTCCTTATTGGCGTGTTCGAGTTGATGGCGAACGGGAAAGACCCTGATCTGACGGCTCGGATGCGCATGCTGATCTGGCTTTTTTCTGATTGCAATACCCGGATAATTGTTTTACATGTGACTTCATGCAATTTCTTATACGACAATTCTCTATTGCCCTGAAAAGTTACATACACATATATTATAATATAATCGTAGGCATTCAGTTAATGTTTGATACTGTGGTGTGCCAAGCTATAGTCTAGCCTGATTATACACTGTTCACTGTTGAAGCAATACCATACCATGTTACGTGTGGTGAGGGCTTTTTGTTAGTACAAGAAATACTTTTTATAACGTGCTCATTTTCATTTTGAGTTAAATATGTATAACCCGTTTGCTACAGATCCGTCACAATGCAGTGGGAACAGCTTACATAATAGTGCCTATGCTGGAAGCGAGTCGAATTTTACCTGATGCCACATAATATATATTAGTTTAGCCTAAGCTGACAGCCGCCCTATGTCCATCAATAATGGCAGTATAATGCAGAAATTGATGTCAATTTAGTTAGCCGTGCACCAGAAAAACAAAACTTTGTAGAAACATATCTGTTTTGGTAGAAACATCCGCGTGCCTAGCTATGGGATCGCCTGATTATACACTGTTTTTTTCTTTTGAGGCTATACCACGTATATAGTTTGTTGCGGCGTATTTGTTAGTATATCTTATTTGTATTTCTATTCTATTAGAATGTAAAATTCATACACATAATATAAAACAAGTAATACTTTTTATATCGTGGTCATTTTCGTTTTGAGTTAAATATAAGTTCTACACTTTTCTTTTCAAATTGCTGCTACGACAAATACTGCCTATCAAATATGCAAACATTAAATGTAATTTTTTTAAATGTGTCATCTTTTCTTTACGCAAAGTATTTTCCTGTGTAATAACTTTTCGCCATCGAACGGAAACGCAGAAAGAAATATCTGCTTACCTGACCACGAAATAAGTTAATGTGGTTGACTGTGAAGTTGTCATGACAAATAACATTGCATAAGTCAGGTGAGCGATCCAGGGCCATTAGTTCGGCTATTGGGAGAGAGCCATAGCCCAAAACGCTATAATTGTCGCCTATGGAAAATGAATTGCTTCCATCTAACCTAAAAATATAAACTTTAGGGGAGATAACAATTGCAGAAAATCTTCTCTGGGTTATCACAGTAACCTACATTGAACTAGTGTATACATACATGATTTAGTGTTTGTATGTACACGATCGTCTGCTTAAACCAAGTTCAAATACGTAATTGATACGTGGTTGACATACGGACAACTGATATATAGAAAACATAGAATGGAATCTTAAACTCTTCTGTTAAGGTAGTCAAAACACAATTTTAATAAAAGTTTCGTTGATTTCTCGGTGATCTTGCATAATGTCTTTATCATTCTGTAGTCCAGGTTTCTGCACTAGGAATGCGATTTTATATTTTACAATGCAATATGTAACGGCGATATATTGAGACTATTATTCATGGAAAAATGTAGTAAAACAGGTAAAAGTGACGTGTGTTTATCAGTCATAACAGTTCCATACTAGTAATGCCAAATCAAGTGTGTTTCAACTGCTCCATGATTTAATATAAAATTCCCTGTGTTTCACGGCCATCAGATATACATACTTCCGACGATGAATGTAATAGCTATTTCTTTACAATATATGTAAAAAATAACCTGTGTTTCACTGTTATCAGATATAAATACTTCCGATGTAAACTATGGCTATATCAGATAATCTATACATATAAATGTAAAAAATATATTGTGATTTACAGCCATGTTCCATATACAATTTCTTGTATTTTAAGATCACCATAGTTACATACTTTCAATGTAAAACGACCTGTGTCAACAACTATTACATCTAACTGATTTATAATTCCTTTTGTACATTACCGAGACAGACGTGACTTAAGTTTCAATTGTATCTGCTATTATCTTATCCAGAGTTTTGTCCCTTTGCAGATGTAAGAACTTCTTCAGTCACCTACATGTATATCTTCTATCGACCGTCTATGTGTGATACATAGTTAAACATATTTGAGCCGTTCCGCTAGAAAACCAACATTATGGTCTCTGCGTAAAGTATCGATCCGGATCAGCATAAGCATGCCGTGCAAGCTAACCCGGACATACGTTTTTAGCCTCCTGTGGATTTTCTGTTTCAAGAATCGTTTCTCTATACCTCTACCCCCTGAGATGTGGATTTGCAGTGTCTACAATGTTGGTTTTCTCGTGGATTGGCTCATTTGATAGATATAATATCCTTTTTTTTGCCACAATGTTTCCAACTTTTTCTATAAGTATGCTTTCAATTATAGAGATTTTCCATATTTTAGCAGACATTTTTATAATATATACAGATAGTCGCCACTCGTACATTATGTCCTACTTATCAAAAATTCTGTAAAGCAGATTCCGTGTAGATGCTTTAACTTGAATACTTCGGCAGCTGTTTTTCCACACGTGTATTAGTTACGTTAACGTCGGATACGTGGAGTCCCGCTCATTTGTTTTTATTTTAAATGTCCTCGAATATTCGAGCATGTGGTCCTAAGTTAACTATTGTTATTACTAAAATCAATATCCTTACTTTATTATTCAGATCCTGCAAAGACCTGTTCTACATTCAGGACATTGCGACTAGTCGAGTTACGGATAAAACTGTTCAAAATGCCGAACACTATTTGTCAGAGCATCTTTGTAAAGTCAAGACCTTAAGGGATAACCGGCATGAAAAAATATCTCGTTTATCAAGTGAGAACAAAATTGCTTTGGAAAGTGTGAAGGAAAGAAGTAAACATATTGATGAACACCTAGACAAACGTGAGAATGCCATTTGTAAAAATATTTCTGATAAATACGAAGAATTCTGTGAAAATCGGGATTTTGATATTAACACATGTGATGACACCATTACAGTGTTAGAAAAAATGAACACAAAATTGCTGGTAGAATCGGACACAAACAATGTATCGCAGACGTTTGTTAACATTAAAGGTGTACGGCGAATAGTTAAGGAAGCAGAACGGAGATGGAAAGCATCCAACGATAAAAACAAACTATTTGCCTACAATTAACTTTCAAACAGGAAATGCGATCAGCGATATCTTAAATCCAGAGATAATTTCTGGACGGGTACACAATGCATAACCGACAGGCTTAAGTCATGAACAAATGTGAATATAAGAGATCCTGAAGATAAAAACACGTGTGACTGTAACGACCTTTGTCAGCTTCCTATCGGTACCTTCATCCTGACAGACTGTGACAATAAGAAGGTTAAATCGTATGTATGACACTACATACAAACTGTCTGGTCAACTATCAATGTCTGGTTCCCCATTGGGTATAAGTGCTGTGAATGAAAACGAGGTGGTTGTCACTATACCACAAACAAAGACAGTTACGTTTATTTCAGTTGATGGTGGTTTGTCTATTAAGAACTCGTTCAAAGTAACCGGTAAGTATACGGGGATACTACACGTTGAAGGTCGATTGTATATTGGGGACTTCTGGAACTCACTGGTCAATGTGTATGACTTAGAAGGCACGTGTTTTCAAACGATATCCACAGACCAGGCCGGATCTGCATTATTTGGAAAGTCAAATCACGTGTGTCTATGGCCAGAGAAACAACAAATAGTTGTGGCCGATGGAGCTAAGGGTATAGTTGTTACAGACCTGTCGGGAAAATCCATCGCCCAATACACGTATCCAAACAGAGACTGGGCCTATGGTATATGTTTTGATGATGACGGACATTTGTTCATAGCGGATCATGATTCAAAGGAAGTTGTAGCGCTTTATGTCGATAGATCTTCCACAACAGTACTTACATCTCTTGATAGAAAACCACAAGCAAAACGCTTACAGAGTATTACAGGGAGGCTTTTCGTTAGTTTTGGAGTAAGTGATGATATCCAAGTTTTTCTGTGGTTTACTGAACTGCAATCACGTGTTGCTTACCTACCCGATTATTCACCATAAGTTATTCTGTTACTTTGATTAAAAAGTATCACTTTGTTGATTTAACGTGTCGACACAATGAAAAGGAGCTTAGACAGGTCAGACGGTATACGAGACCATATACGACACCATTGGTACACTATTTAAGTTGACCGGTTACAAAATCTAAATCCATTTTAGTCAGTTAATAACAACTACACCCAGCGTATTTGTGCACTGTAATCTAAGTATACACTGTGTGTGCAAGGGCCATTGATGTTTTAAAGTATACATTTGAATAATATAGCATTTCTACATAGTTATCAAACAATATTATAGCAAATATATCATTACATGTTTATATATATTTAAGCCATGTCTCCCGAAAACCACCCCTCGTGTGTTTTCGACTAAAACATTGTATAATATATAATATATGAGCGGCGTGCTACGATAACCTACATCAGGGCATTTGCGATCACTTTACATCCAGATCAGCCTGCGCATTCGTGCAGTCTAATATGGATATATATCTACTAATCGGGAAACAATAATTAAAACTCTATAAAACCTTCTAATAAACAGTTTCCTTTTGCATCCGATAGCATATCTTCATAATTTATTACATGCATGAATATTATAGCAAACAGATTATCTACACATTTCAGCCATTTCGCACTTAAACTAACCTTCGGTATCCGAATTAAAGAATAGTGCGATCAAATGACATACCTTTAATGTCAGATCTAGGTCATCAACGCTCAATAAATGCTAACATGCTGCTTTTGTGCTGAGGTAGCTAACACTGAAGAACCTGATCTAACTACACAAAGGCGCAGACTAATATGGAGCTTTGCTGGTCTCAAAATCGCCTAGATCGGTTTTCGTGATACTTGGCACATTTCATAAAACCGCATTGGTTGGTTCTCTGGGAGATTGGTCAGAAGCATATTCATTCACGAAATTGACCAATCAGAATTCTTATTTGGACATGGTATTTATTTCTGAACACAGGGAAAGATATCATCCACCTTAGAAGGCATTATTGCATTAAATCGACACTCAGTATTACATGTACCGTTTGACGTCAAAATCAATTTAATCTCGAAGTCGCTTTGCATAGAAAATACGTTAAAAAGACTTGGTTTTCGCATGTCGTTTTTGGGTTCCAGTGCATTTCGGACACAGTACTTGTTTCAACGAGGAATATTCAAAATGTACAATCGATAGACTTAACTTAACTGTTCCATAGTTGCAGACAGAACAAATTATTTGCTCTAAAACATTGATTCATTTACATCGGACTCTCTGTAACTCGAACATGTGATAATTCTAATATAAGGATTAATTTGAACATGTGATAAATCGAATATAGCGATAAACTCGAACATGTGATAATTCGAACATAACGATTAACTTGAACATAACGATTAACTCGACTATGTGTTAATTCGAAAAAAAACGATTAACTCGAACATTTAATAATTCGAACATAACGATAAACTCGAATCAATTCCTGGAATAGAAGTGTCTATAGAAAACAACATTGCAACTGTTCTGATTAAATAGACGAACAATTAGAACTGCTGTTTTCCGGATATTATGTTATTACTGGCTTGCTATTCGTGATCACTTTTGAAGAATAAATGAACCAGGAAGCTGTGACTACATGAATTACTTCAGCATACATCGAGGGCTTACTCGACCATGTCTATAACTCGAAGTAACTTATAGGTCATTCTCGTGTTATCTCGAATCCACTGTATAACGTGACAATATTTACCTGATTTCGCACGATTACGTTATGTGCCTTAAGAACTTTCAGGCTTGATTAAAGTCTGTAAACATACAATTTTGCATTAATATTGATGTTTCGCAATAATGAATTTTATTTATATTTTCCCAATCAGGCTAAACGCGGAAAATATGACCACGTCATAGCATGTACATGTATTTTCTGTACATGTATGTATATGTGCGTATTATGCAATGGCTACGTAGATAAACTATATCAGGATCTGTTAAACAAAATCTGATATACATTATTCTGCCTCTGGGGAGTCGTGCTTAAGACCCAACAATGCAGAAGAGTTAACCGTCTGTATTAAAGTAGGTAAAAGACTGAAATACAGTAAATGAATATACATGTAAAAGAAATAGAAAATGCACATCATGTCAAACTGTAATGTGTTATACACTTACAGTATTAATTAAACTTTAAGAAACCTAAACTTGCTTTAGTAATGATTTACGAGACATTCCATAGACTACAATTACTGTTATACTGCTTTTACGTGTGAATTGAATGAAAAACAACAATGTATCCGTAGTACGAGACGACCCGTGTACGAATAGACCTTTCATGGAAAAATCGAGCGTAGCTCGTGTGCAAGAATGTAATCTTTAAACCAAATCATTTATAACATGAAAAACATTAATATGTTAATAGGCAAAGCCTAGGTCGTGTGAAAGCAAGAAAAAATTAATTAAGCACTGTCTGTCCCCCAACAAGAAACAAATTAATAGGCAAATTGTAGAAAGTTATAAAAACAGAATTTGAAAAACATATTGAAAAAAACGAAACTTAGCATGCATTCAAGTTTAATTTGTACATATATATCTGTTTTATTTTTTATTAGGTCAGGATTGTAATAGACTGTAAGATTTCCAAGGATGTTGATGGAAAACAACACTAGAAGGCATTGAAGAATGTTCTGATTTATTTTTACAAATGCCAGTTATTTGTAAACTAGTAATACATATAATTGAAAACTGACTCTTACCATGGTTGATTGAATGACTTGCGCTTAACATTACTCCACACAACAATCTTACAAGGCAGATGGCTAACTTTGCATGATCTGGCTGAATGTATAATATCTTGAGACAATTTAAGATGACTGAGAAAAATGTAATTTTTGACAAATATTTTCAAAAGTCCCATTTATAATGATGTATGTTGGAAAGGTTAAAGTTTAGCCGGCCTTGTCTGATGTAAATTACTTGATTTCTGTGACTAATCCGAATACATTGTCGGAATGGTGTAATTGATCCAAAATGAACATATCCAAAATGAACAATATGTTCCTATTCAACAACATTTTCACTTTGAACACCTATCTCCTTTTCTGGTTTTTAATTTGTAAAACATGAAAACAGCATCAGATTATTTGTTAATAAGTACCAGACTTAGTGTCAACAACAGTTACTGAATATATATACATGTATCTGAAATATGTTGTTTGAAAAAAAAATGGATAATATAAGATCTGATCAATATATTCAATATACATTTTATTGCATAAAACAATAAACATTATGTTTATAGCAAATAAAGAAATTATAAAAAGTACAAACAGAGAAATGGATTTTCCAGAAGAATTTGCAATAATTTAACATTGTTAGTGATCATGTTAAAATTGCTCTATTATAAAAATATGATGTATAAATTTCGTTAAAACTTTGATATTAGAACGGTTATCAAAGCTGGATCAATCCTTGAACATGTACAGATTCTCAGAGTTATCAATGTTGATAACCATTCCTTTTTTTAATTGTTATTGCTCAATTATAAAAGCTTTTGAAAAGGGTACAGGGAGTAAACTATTTTCACTAGAAGCCTGGATAAAAATGTAATAAGTGTTTAAGTAAGACAACTCCCCACAACATAATTGTTTCATGTATACATTGTTAAGTTTAGCTGCCTCTTTCAAAACATGTACCTGCTGAGATTTGATCTTAGAACTCTTGTTAGACCAGGTGTTTTACCATTAAACTACAGTATAGGTTTTTATTTTGAGCAGCAGTTCATGAAAATATGTGTACTTTTATTACCAGTAAAGTATAAGAATTTTTTTGTTACAATGAATGTATACCAATTTAAATTTTACCATTTCTATTGTATAGATTATACAATTTCACACAGAAAAATGGATTTCACAATAAATTACATAGAAAACAGATACATTTCTGTGGTATTTCAGTTATATCAGAGGACAGAACACTTATGTGAGGTCACTGGGTGACTAACATAACTGACATTAATTATGAACTGCCTTATAGCCTTTTTCTGTTGAAAAACAGATTACGTTTTCTTTATTGTTCAACCAAAATGTTTATACAAATTTATTTGAATAAAAAGTATTTTGAGTGTTTGTTGAATTTAAAAAGAGATTGATCCTCTTTATCTACAGATTTCAATGCTCAGTTTGTTTTTACCTTATTTGAGTTTGATATAGTTAGTGTACATTGCCCTGTTTCATAGACGGACCTAAATCGGTGACCGTAAAAGGCTTTTATTTTGCATTTGCTCTTCAATTTGAAGAGTTCTATGACATCATTGGTTGTTGTGCTCCCAAGTATGAAAATAGTGCTGTCAATAGATGTTGAATCTTTTTCAAATATTGTTTGAATACATACATGCAGAGTATTTTAAATAACCTAGTGAAAATAATGTTTAAATTCTTAGTACCAAGTTTGTCCAATCTGATCAATAAACACATTTTGGATAAAAAAAAAAAGAAGGAAACTACTAGAAATTCAGCCTATTGAAAGAAAAGTAAAGTGTTTTACTGATAGCCCCCATATGACATCATTTCTTTTAAACAATCATGACTCATTTGAGTTTGATCAATAAACACATTTTGGTTAAAAAAAAGATGAATCTACTAGAAATGCAGCCTGTTGAAAGACAAGTAATGTGTTTTACTGATAGTCCACATATGACATCATTCCTTTAAAACAATGGACTCATTTGAGTTTGATCAATAAACAAATTTTGGATAAAAAAAAATATGAAACTACTAGAAATTCAGCCTATTGAAAGAAAAGTTATGTGTTTTACTGATAGTCCACATATAACATCATTTCTTTAAAACAATAGACTCATTTGAAGGCATGAAAGTGTTTTCCTCTCTTTCAGGTTGGAGGATATAGACATTAAGACATTTACTATGTATACCCCAAAATCAGGGTGAACTGATTCTGGTCATACTTTCATGATTTGACAAAGACTAGGTCATAGACATAAACTGTTAAACTGTACAATGTAAAAAAATAATGTAAATTGAAGGCAAATAATTTGAAATTGACTGTAGTTTTGTTTGTTTGCTACATTTACTGCAATAAATAGATAAACGTCTTAAAGTCAATACAACTAGACAGTCGAAGATATGATAGTTTTAATAGCTATTTTCTTGAGTGGAGTCAACATTTGACAAGACGGCTTCGGCTTCAAATGACAGATACAGTCATAAACGATACACACCATGTGACGTCACGCGATGTGACGAAAGCATCGTGGATCGTTCCCAACAGATATAACAAATAATTTAGAAATGAAGTTATATTTTTAAGCAAATTATTGATATAATAAATAGCTTACCTTGAAATGAAGCTATGCCGATACAGAAACAGAATTGTTCGTCCTTTTCAGTTAAAATAATATCCGAGGCCAGTGTAACGAACGATAACTTCCGTTGAAATTATTTGCAATCATTTTCAAGTGTTTATTGCTTCTCTATATTGCAAAGATATAAAATCCATGAAATAATGATGATAGGTACAAAAGAATAGTCGACTTAGCCTTCATAAAGTCCTTCCAGTGAATGAAATCCATTTGTGACGAGTCAAACTATCTTTTCCTACCATTCCTGTCGTTTTCCTTTTGTTATTTATTTATTACTTGCCTTACAATGACGTTACTTTTCGTTGCAATGACGTCACATTTGGCAATCTCTATTACATAGGCGCTCTCACTCTCTATTACATAGGCGCTCTACATTCACCAGTAAGACCGGAAGCAAAATGGCCGAAAAAAAGTGCTATGGGGTTGAGATTTGATATGTGAAAAACAGTAAGATTGTACTGAATTCTCGTTGTTTTGATCTCGTATGATGTGTTCGTACGTGTAACCTATAGGCGTGCTTCGCTCGAGCCTTCGGCTCAAGCTTTCACACGTATAAATATACATCGATTAAATTGATAAAACTTACACTGTGGCTCAGATAGACTAGAATTTCTATTGTTTTAGCGAGCGGACGATCAGTTTCGAAACGAATAACATACGTATTTTTAGGTCAAGTACCACTAGATGCTTAGGTGTAGTACCACTAAATATAATGCCACAATGCACCCTAATAATAATCAACAGTGAAACAGAACATACATGTAGTTTACCCACGTACATGTAATCATTGCATATTATTTGTTCAAGCTAGCTGATGTTTAGTTCACCGTATTCGAACACTCAAAGTAATTTATTTTCATGAGTCTTTGTCGGTCGTATGTCTGTCCGTCTTAATGTTCAACTTCAAATGACAGCTACACCTAAACGCTTCGGCCAAATTCAACCAAACAGTCATACTTCATTTTTTCAATAGCTAATTAAATCTGTACTCTGCTGCAGATATGTTTTAAGTGTTAGTTTGTGTCAGATACACATTCTATTTTAAGTAATAACCATATTGCGGGGGTTTTAGAAAACGTTAATACAAGTTGGTGACTATTCGCAGGCTGATTATTCAAGTGTTCTGACACTCAATTATTGTACATAAATACCTATTACAGTGATAGAGGATATATCTGTCCTAAAGTGAAATATATTCATAAACCAACAGAAGGAACAATAAAACAAACAATTAAATAAATGCAAGAACAGATATATAGGGGAGATAATATATCCTGATTTTTCTATAAATATCGAAAGATTAATCTCCCTTTATTGGAAATACGAACATCTTTGCTTCTTTTTCTGCTACCACCTCGGTGGTGTAGTGGTAGAGCATCCGCCTCGGTTGCAGGAGGTTGCTGCTTTGATCCCCGATCGGTTCATATCGAAGACTGTTAAAATGGTATTAATGGCTGCCCAGGTTTACAGTGTTAGCATTACAACTGACTGGTTGGTGTCAGGATAAATGGACCAGTAGTACTGTTAACTGACACAGGAATCGCCGTGATATAACTAAACAAATGTTGATAGCGGCGTAATACACCAAACAATCACTCAACCAATTATTATTATGCTTGACGTATTTTCATTATATTTGGAGGGCGTAGACTTGACGAGAACATAGAAGATAAGTTAGATCTAACAACATTGTTAGAAAATTCCAAATACGTGTTTCCAATTTAAAATAAAAATTCATTGTGAGGAGCAGTAAATAGGATTTTTGTGTATCAAATATCAATAAAGAGGACCCTGAATAGTGCACGCCATTACACGAAGCAACCTTTTTAGGTCACTAACACGTTAACTAAAGAGTTTTCCAGAGTTTCTATTTTGGGTAACAAAAACGTCCATTTTTCAAACATAAAGATGCCGATTGATAAAAGTAGAAAGACATATATACATGGAACTTTGCGACATACAGATGCGTTCTGATTTATCCTATAGCAGTACTTTTCGTGTCAATTCAACTGTCGTATGGTGAATACATACCAAGGTCAGTCACGTGGATGTATAAACAAAAAATCTGTAGCAGAGGATTTTCGAACACATCAAGATAAACATATTTAACATAAATAAAAGTAACTTTGTTGACATTTTGCAAAGGAATCATTGCTTATCATGAATGTTTTGAAATATCGTATGCTGTATATGCATAGTCTACACGTAGACAAATGTAACGGGAACGGGGTATAGGTATAAATATCACTTATACAGCCTTGCTGTGGAAGCCGGCATTTATAGCGACGTTGGTAGAGTGGTTGACCTGTTATGCAACGTTCGTCGCGGTTAGTACCTGGATGGATGACCTCCAGTACACGTTACAAAGAAGAAGACATTTAAAACATGTTAACAATGTGAAACTGTGAAACAGACATGCAAAAAGTTCAATAAAGAAACAAATCAAATCGGGCATTGTTTTCTCTGCTAAAGTATCATGTACACCGCGACGAAGTTCTAGTCGTGTCTCGCCTTTGTTTACACCAAAAATGACTTTCTCGATGTTTTCAAAAAATGCGGCGAGATAAAAGCTTTTCCGTAAAAGTCGCCAGATGAAGTAAAATGTACGGCTAGTTTCGGCAACAAAGAATGCGGGCGATAAAAGCCGAATGTAAACGCTGTATTCCGTTGTTATGAAATAGTTTGTTTACGGAATTAAACGATTAATCTCGGCAATAGCCGTAGATATAAAATAATTGGAATTTCCCAGGAATTCTAAAAATAGACTATTGCAATTTGTACAATGGGCAGTTCTTTTCACGATATATGTGTTCTGAAATTATATTGATCTTGCTTTATGAACCGACAGATTCATTAATTGATTCTCGAAATGTAGACATCAGCGATGTAATCAAAACTAGGTTTCTTTCTATATGTCACATAAGAAAATGATTTATCGGACCCATATTAACGATTAACTCTTTCCCACATACACACACTTAGCTTACGATGACAGTGAAAACGTCTGGGCAAACATATTGAACATTTCTATCAACAAAAGTATAATAACTTAATAGAGTTGAAAACATTGTTGCAAAAGGGGAAATTGCTTGTCAAGAGCTATTTGTCTTTTTTCCACAACGTTTCGTAAATCCGTCAGATTTAGATTAGTCAATATGCGTGTGAATTTGGTGAAGGGTAAACCGACAAGGGTGTGTATACAACTAGATTCAAAATGGCGACGTCTTTAACATCAGACACCGTGCACGATTTTCCTTGTACTTCTTGTGCCGAGGATGATATCAACAAGGAAGCCATTGGTTTGTGTGTAACTTGTAATCAGTACTTTTGTAAGACATGCTTGAACGTTCACAATCGCGTGGCTGGTGCGAAAGATCATCAGTTTATCGACAAGAACGAATTTGGACACGCTACGACATCAGATAGTCAAACAGGAAAACCTTACCTTCCAACTGAGATATGTTCCAAACATTATGGAAAACTGATGGACATGTTTTGTGAGGACCATGATTTAGTAGGATGTAGTGTGTGCATGGCTCTGGCTCACAGGTTGGTATATATTTGTTAAATCAGTTGACCTCTGTATTGTACAAAATAGAGATGATTGATTGATTGCTGAGTGTGTATCCACAACATCCTTTGATACACGAATTTGTCGTTTTTTCCGGTTTGTGTACGGTACCTCTAGTCATGGTGGAGTGCCCTTGGGCAAGGCACGTTTTCTAGCCTAGTACTGGTTTGTTTACCCAGGGATCATGAATAATTAAATTTAATTGCGCGCTAAATGACCTTAGCTGTCGATGCGCCATAAAACAATATACATTCATTCATTGTACGGTACCTCAATTAAAGGTACTGTCTATAGTGGTGTGCATTTTGAGAAATCCCGATTATAAATAGAACGTTGTTTACACGTTTCAAATGCTTCAAAACATAATTATTGTTTAAGGAATGTTTTTGTCATTTATAAGAATAATCTTTCAATTTTCTATTATTTTGTTGATCATAACTTATTTTGAAGATGTCATGTTTTATTTTAAGAAAAATACTTAAATAGCGCCGTTCGTTTTATAACTAACACAACTCGATATCGTCTTTAGATTGTCTTTTAATATAAATTCTTATTCTGAACTCTGGTAGCATTTGCATTAGCCAATCAGAGCGTTGTTGACTTTTACGATTCATCATATTATTTTTATGAATGAAACGTGTAAATAAAATATGAATAAAGCCATTTTAAAAATTTGGGTTGCGTATATAAATATATAACTTACATCGAATTAAATTGACTGATGGAATCCACTGTGGTCGAGTGATTAGCGTCGGGGATTTCGAAACATTTTCTAGCCTAGTACTGGTTTGTTTACCCAGGGGTCATGAATAAGTGAACTGTCGCCGTGATATAACTGAAATAATGTTGAAAGCGGCGTAAAACCCCAATAAATAAAAACATACACAGCAGCTGTTACCCGTTCTGATTATATTGATCAATACAGATGCGGAGATCCAGCTTAGTTATGGCAACCAGCCTCGTTCGCGCATGCATATATTAGAATTAGAATGGTATGGAACCAGATTTTAAAAAAACCCTGTTATTTCCGGTTTCGTTTTTCATTCATTTTTGGGATAGGGGCGTTTCGCCACTATCTCATAGCGAAGCTGCTTTCGAAAAGTCGGATTAAAAGCTGCAACCGCAGTCCACATGTGTATACCTACACCAAAATCGAGTTTTGATTGGTTATAATCTGCCTTTTCAACGATTTCATTAGTTCGACCGAATCACAAAACCCTCCGCTTGCATAAATTTATAAGACAAAATAGTTTCTATGAATGAAACTCACTCTGAACTATGGTTGACCTCAATGTCAGTAGTGTGAGGTAACGTCGACCGTTCTGTGACCCCATTAGTTTACAACAGTCGACTTATAGAGAAATGTGCAAAGCACTGTAAATACAATTATTGAAAGGAGTTGAAACCATTGTGGCAAAAGTAGAAATTGCCTACGAAAAGCAATTTCCCCTTTTGTCACAATGTTTTCGATTGTCGTCTGCTGCACATGCGTCTGTAAGCGTCTGTAGGCGGAAACTGGTTACATCCTTCCCATGGAAGCGAAACCCTTTCCGTGATACTATAACAGTTCGAATATTTAAAAAATATTGTTGAAAATGGAGCTATTGCTGACAATGAGCAATTCCTCCTTTTCACACAATGCTTTCAAACACGTTTCAAATTAATTCTTTTCATATTTAAACGTTTTACTATGGACGTTCTTTCCCTCTTTCTCCCTTCCGGACACATTTTGAATAACATGCTAGAGATGAATGATTACGAGCAATTTTGCCTTACATCAATGGGAAAAATATATAGTTGAAACCTTTGTGGAAAAAGAGGAAATGGGTCATGATAAACAATTCTGCAGCCGTCTGCTGCACATGCGTCAAAAAGCGACTGTAAGCGGGAAAGGGTTGAACCGTTCCCGTTATAGCTACTTAGTTACAAACAAATGTTGAAAGTATATTTGCAAACGGAGCAATTGCTGACAATGAGCAATTCCTCCTTTTCAAACAATGCTTTGAAACATGAATCAATTTGTTTCTATAACTTAGATAACGAAAACATTTGTCTACAGTTATTATTTTAACCTTTGCCCCTTTTAGACACATTTGACTAACCTTAACAGATGAATGATAATCAACAAGTTTGTCTTTTTCCACAATGTTTTCATCACTATTCAAAATCATACTTTTATTAATTCAGGTCAATAGTTATGCCTTAGTTCAATGTTGTTTGCTGTATATTTAGTCTATGTGGTCAAGGTTAATGAATACTGTAAACAAACTTGTTACAACATAATTCGTCCAAAGAGAGAGGTCCTACTGTGTATACATGCCATGAAATAATGTTACAAACGGTCTCACCGCTACTGGGGAATTGTTGGTAAAACAGGTCGCGTTTTGTGTTGAATATTCTCATGTGTCGCTGTATGTAGACCCTACTAGGAAATAGAAATTAAATCTACAAATTATAGATAAGTTAATTTCAACATTGATTGATTGGGATTTAACGCCGTTTTTAACATTTCTTCAGTCATATCACGGCGGCCAGTTCACCTACAAATGTATTTCCTGGTTTTCTCAAACCAGTACTCCTCACAACAATCTTCCCAAGCAACTGGCTGCGTTTCCACATAGACTTAGCCATTGGTGAAAGACGAATGACGCATGTCGCATTGACTTTTGTCAAACGTCGGAAAGAAATTTGGCCGAATTTGTCAACACATCCGAGTTATAACCGCAAGGTCATTATTTATTTTATTTTTGAGAAGCTTCTAGCGATTTTGGGACTAAAATTATAATGTATATGCATTTGCGTTAATTTAAGACTCAACGTTCATCAACGTGTAATATAGTCCTAGATGTATCTGTTGACAAATAAACTAGAAATGTAGTCTAAATAGGTTTTTGAAAATTAACCTTGACGGTCCGGTCCCGTTTCGGAGATACAATTAAATTGCAAATACTTTACAAATACCATAATCTAAGCTGACGTGTTTTGACGCATCGAACCAGTCTTCTGTAATCAATACTTGAGTTGTCTCCGTCTGTAAAGCTTGGAGGTATAATCCGGCGTCCGGCCGGCTGTCTGCCTGAATGTGCATTCGTCCGTCCGTCATGGATTGCATGTATTGGTTAACACGTTGTTTCTGTATGGCAGATTTATTTCAAAGTGGTCACAATTATACCCGTGTGATCAGGAGAACGGCAAAGTACTAGGTACATAACTCTGGTCTGTTTTTTCAGTTATCTCCATTTTTCCTTATTTAGTTCAGCGATTGTCTCAATTAACTTTCATTTTATCAATTTCAAACTTGGTTTGTATGTAACTTATGACCTACAGATTTGCAGTGCACCATTACCATAAATTAAGCATGCTGCGTTTGGAGTGTGTATATTTTTGTCTTTCGATGTTCTCCCTTATTATATGCAACACATGCGTTCCGTGAAATTCCCTTTTTCGTTAATGAGTGCTTCCCCAAGATTTGTACTTCGTCAAATCTAATCTGTTTTTTAGGTGTAAACTCAATTTTTTCATTTCTTCGGTTATTGTCTCAATATATGTCCAATATATCAATTTAAGACTTGGTGTATAGGAAACTCAGAGCTGCAATTGTGCAGTGCAAAAGAAACATAACTCTATCATGCTTTCGATCGTCTTTCATTTATCAGCATGATTACAATATGCATTGTGGATCTTTAGTGATTTCTGAACTAGAAATATTTTAATTAAGGGTAGCTGCTCGGGTTTTTTTTGTCAATATTTTGTCCTTCGATATTTTGTTAATACAAGAAAAGGGTAAAACTTTGACAAATGAGGTATATGTTATTGGCAGGCAATATGTGTTGCTTCAAACATTTTTGGTTTGGTTTGTTTAAAGGTCATTGTTTCATTGTTTCAACATCGTTTGTCCATATGATCTATGCCATATGTTTTCAATTTACATATGCCCCTATACCATCAGCGCTTTCAGCGCTTTGATTAGTTGAGTCGTGAACGCACAAAATGGGTAGAAAACAAACAGAAACGACGTTAATGACATTCTTCAAAGCTGATAACAGCAGCGAATCTATCGTGCAAGTATTCTGAATGAAAGTGTTTATTCTGTAAAGGTAACTCAGAAAACAATAACGTAATGGAAGAAATGTTCAATATTTAGGCTCGATGTAAACGACTCAAATACGAATCTAGAATGCACAATGTGATCTGTTTTTGTTTACTATAATACAGGAAGATAACTGTGTAGTTTACTAATTACTATGAACAAGACACTGATAATAACTATTAGTGTATACTTTGATATTGTTCCTTCTTGTTTCCATATGAACAAAGGATGCAATATCATTTGATATTGCACGGGTTGATATTGCACTGGAATCTTTTTCACGTGACACTAAGGACGGAACTATTTCCATACACTAACGTTACAAAGCGCTCTCATCCAACCTTTCATGTTTTAGAGTCCAGCTAACTTCTACTTCTACTTTGTTACTGTCAGGGCTCAGTGCATCGCAGGCAAGTGAAGTAAAGCCATTAAAATGGTTAAAACAACTAATTAGGCATATTTACAAATATAAATGAAATAAAAAAACAACTGTGTTGTTTAGGCTGTGTATCAATGTAGACGGGACTTGAATCAGTTTACAGATGTGATCTGCTCAATGTTCGACTCTCTGATAGTCCTAGGAAAAAGCTGTTCTTATACGGTTCGTAGTACATTGTTTGGTACATCTTTTATAGATGACACGTAGTGAAAAAATCGATAGACATACACAAAACCCAATCTGGTCTATTTATAGCGTTAGCTACGTACGTAGTTTCTGACGTAGTTTCTGACGTAATAATGTGACGTGTACATCAATAATATTGCTCGATTGTTGTTTTGATTGTGGTTGATGATCTATTATAAGCGTATCAACAAATAAAGAGGGATTCATAACTATTAGGATGAATAAGCAAATGATTGTTTATCAACGCAGTAGCCTTTACATGTATATCAAAGATGTGTGTTCGCTTTACTGAACATACTGCGAGGTCAAAAGGCCCTTTTAAAGGGGCATCTAAATCGTAATAAAAAAACAAATATCCAAGGGTAAATACAAGAATAAGATAATACACGAGTTATTAATGAAAAACACTGTTAGAAAATGCGTTACACATCATTTTGTCGACGATTCCATGTTCGAGTCGACAACAATGGCGGTTCGTAAATTATATTTTCCGCGACCTTAGCAACCAGCGTAAAGGAGAGTATAATTGCGCGATATATCGTTAATGTTTATTTATCTGAGCAATCCAAAACGACTGTTAATTTTCTAATAGTGTGACGTGTTTAAAACAAACAAAACGACACATTTTAAATAGCCAATATCAAATTATACAATAAAAAGGTTATTGCATGATTATGGGAATCTATTGTGTTGGGACTCGTTCCTTCGGCGGAGTGCCCTCGCAAGCTCGGGCAACTCAGCCGAAGGAACTCGTCCAACACAATATTTTCCCATATTGATGCAATAACCTATAACATTAAGTAGATCATTTTGAACTGCATATTGTGTCACCACAGGGGGAACCTGTTGATAATTTTGATCAGGCAGATCATGTGTTTTGTTAAATGACCCAATATGTAAAATATAAAAGTAAAACTGTAAGTTACATGAATCATTTTTACTAGCATTTGTCAACAGTAAGAGACATTAGTAAAAATAATTGTGACAAAAGGAGAAATTGCTCGTACGGAGCAATTTCTTCTTCTGTTGCCATGTTTTCAAAAAGCCGTCTGCTGAGGGAAAAGGGAGATCGAAATATTATAACTATTTAAATCTGATCAAAGCTTTCTCTGTCTAGATTCCAGAGAGTACTGGTACATATTAAGAAGTAATTTTACAATGAAATTATTGATCACAAAAGGAATCAAAGCGCCAATGGCACTGTAGTGGCGATCGATCGTATGGATAATCCTGAAAAGTAACAAGCAGTATATCGGTGTAGGGCTTGCGATGACTGCGGGTAAATTTGAGAATGTATCAACCCTGCATCTTTCGACAGTAGAATAATGTTAGTTTGCCAGAATGTTGTCTTGGTGATTTTTTAGTTACGTTCTGAAATTGGTCGTGATGTGTTCAAAATTAGGCCATTCCAAATCTACTTGGTACTCGATAGACTACCGTTTTAGCTCATTAGAATGGCTATTTGTAATCTAAATTGTTCGGGTAATCACATGTTCCTCACCAGGTCGCTGGGCCATATTAAGATACAATATGTTGTACATGTTTTAGAAATGACTAAATTATCAAGGAAGGAGAGAAAACAGTATCCATTAGTTTGGTGTTTGTTTCAATGATGTCTGATATTAAACAGGTCTGTTCAATTTAGTCCCAGCCGATCCCCGGTAGCTCAGTCGGCAACGCGGGCTGTCAATCCAGGGGTTGTGAGTTCGAATTCCGGCTCGGCCAACTTTCTTTCCGACGATTGACAAAAGTCGATGCGACATGCGTCATTCATCTTCCACCAATGGGCTAAGTCTATGTGGAAAAGCAGCCAGTTGCTTGGGACGATTGTTGTGTACGTGGAGTACTGGTGTGAGAAGACCAGGAAATGCATGAGTAGGTGAACTGGCCGCCGTGATATTACTGAGAAATTGTTGAAAACGGCGTTAAACCCCAATCATGACGAAGATAATATTTACATATTTTAATTATATGTAGATAATGTCTCGATAAAACTCAAATATTAGTAACAATCCGGTCAAAGTAGCACTGACATAATTAGTATTAATCACGTCTCTGCATCAATGGTGGAACTATAACGGATGTGAGTAAATTAGTTTGCAGTAAGGAAAACAAATATCAACCGATTGTTCAAAACCGACTATGTAAATATTTTTCGTTGTTGTTGTTTCTGTTAGCATTGTGGCGATTGTCAAACCAATCGCCACAAAAAGTACATTATAAGATTTAACTTCTGACATAAAGTTTTAAAGATTTTATGCTGCATAATTCTATCTTTTTTAAATCACCCTTGAGCCTATGGCTCAAAGTGAGCTATTCTGATTACATCCTGATTCGTCGTCCGTCGTCGTCCGTCGTCGTCCGTCGTTATCTTTTAGCTTTAAACATCATCTGCTCCTTAACCACTGTACCAATTTCAACCAAACTTCACAATGTTCCTTTGGTGACCTTCTTTCAAAATTGTTCAAAGATTTATATTCCATTGAGAACTATGGTTGCCATGGCAACAAAAAAGGGGAACCTCTACCAAGTTTGTTCAAATTATAGCCCTTGGGTCTAAAATGGCCAAAAATGGCCCCTCTCTTGGGGTCACTGGTTTTACATAGACTCATATAGGGAAAACACATAGACTCATATAGGGAAACAACTTTAAAAATCTTCTTGTCTAAAAGTAGAAGGCCAAGGCCTTTGATATTTGGTATGTAACTTCATCTAGTGGGCCTCTACCAAGTTTGTATAAATTATAGCCATGGGGGTAAAACATTATCCCTCCCCGGGGGTTACTGGTTTTACATAGACTCGTATAGGGAAAACACTTTAAAAATATTCTTGTCTAAAAGTAGAAGGCCAAGGCCTTTGATATTTGGTATGTAGCTTCATCTAGTGAACCTTTACCAATATTGTTCAATTTATAGCCCTGGGGTAAAAAATGACTCCTCCCCGGGGGCCTATTGTTTGACAAAGACTCATATAGGGAAAACACTTTAAAAATCTTCTTGTCTAAAGGAGAAGGCCCAGGCCTTTGATACTTGGTATGTAGCTTCATCTATTGAACCTCTACCAATCTTGTTCAAATTATAGCCCTGGGGTCAAAAAATGGCTCCACCCCAGGGGTCACTTGTTTTACGAAGACTATAGGGATACATTTCGAAAGTCTTCTTGTCTGAAGGTAGAATGTTCAGGCCTTTGATATTTGGTATGTAGCTTCATCTACTTGACCTCAACAAGATTGTTCAAATTATAGCCCTGGGATTAAAAATAGCCCCATCCAGGTTCACTTGTTTTACATAATAATATACTTGTATAGGGAAAAACTTTAAAACTTAAAATTTATGAGCAATGTACATTTTGCTGTAATGTTTTTTTAAAGAGATTTGCATTAACAAGCATAAATATGAAAAAGATAAAGTAAAAATGCTGACAAAATTTAATTTAAGATTTTGACAATGTATTTTTGGAAAAGGAGAAATGGCTCATTCAGAGCAATTACTGTTTTCTAACTATGGTTTTAGTAGTTTAATAATGCTGCAGAGTTTTCAATGTAAATATGGGTTATGTTGGGTCAAAAGCTAGGGCGCTAAGCCACGTTGAAGGAAATTCTTGTTAAGATTCTGGAAGCTGCACTTTTAGCTTGAGTATGCTGAAACTTTGTCAGAATGATTGTATTTATTATACCTCCTTCGAAGAAGAGGGGGTATATAGGAGTCACTGTGTTGGGCTGTCTGTCTGTCGGTCGAAAGCCATATTTTGTCCGGCATATTTCTTACAAACCAATGGGTGGAATTCAATACAATTTAAATGAAGCTTCTATACCAAGAGGAGATGTGGATATCCTAAAGGGGTTACAATTGCATGTTATTTTACAGAGTTATGGCCCTTTTACTTATTAAGTTATGGTGTAGGTCAAGGTGCTGTTTAGGGGGTATTTATCATCTTCAGTGATAGTTCTAGTTATATTTAGTTCGAATATGGGTCATGTTTGGTCAACAATTAGGTCACTATGCCAAGCTGTAGGACAATCTTGTTTTAACACTAAAGAGACCGCATTTTTGACTAGCGGCTTGAAACTTTGTCAGAAAGTTTTTCTTGCATATATACAGACCATGTAAGACATTGGTCATGTTGAGTCAAAAATTAGGTCACTTGGTCAAATTGAAGGAAAATCGTGTTAATGCTCTTGAAGCCATGTTTTTAACTTTAGCATGATGAAACTATACCAGAATGTTTATCTTGAAGATATCTTGGCTAAGTTCGATATGGTCTGGTCAAAAACTAGGCCAATATTGAGAACAATCTTGTAAACATTCTACAGACCTCCTTTCTCTCAAATGTTCTTTGGGTGACTCTTTACTAAGAAATTAAGTTGATTCTTTAGATACTCTAGATAATAAATAGCTTTGCTACAGGTACTATTTTACCCTTTTTACACTACAGACACATGTTGTCTTATCTTCAACAGACGGATGATATGATCAATTTCGACTGTTTCCTCAATGTTTTCCTCACACGTCAATACTTTTAGTTTGATTAATACAGATTTACCAATATCTTTAGTTAGACATTTTCAAATCATCTGCTGTAGAGTTAAAATACCTATCACAAATGTGTTTGGTTATCTAAACTATATACCCTGTCTGAAATAAATGTTTGAACTATATGCATTTCTGCTTTTTTGTTTATATTATTTGAAATTATGTTACTTTTGTTGTAACTTTTCAAAACTTGGAACAGTTGACCATCTTTTTCTACTCATACCATGGGTACCGTCCCATAGCACTTTCAGTGCTCTGATTATCATAAGATTGTTATAGATTAAACGTGCAGTCATAATCAGATGAGTTTTCATATTTAGTAAACGCTCTTTTCAAAAATACACATCCCTCACAACAGTCAATCTACATGTTTCTTCTGTTATGTTCTCGCACCAGTACCTCAAACCTAATTCTTCCTGTGCAATTCATAGACAACTTTAGACATTTGATCCATTTTGTGAAAGAGGAATGACGCTGTCATAATTATATTTGTCAATCATTGAAAAACAGAGACGGTGTGTAGTGGTAAGAGAGCCAGTCTCGAGGGTGGGAAACCCATTTTTAGATCACCTAGAGCCAAAGGCTCAAGGTGAGATATTATGATCACTTTTTGGCCATCGTTAACATTTAGCATTTAGATCATCTCCTCCTTAACCACATGACCAATTTCAACCAAACTTCACAGGAATGTTCCTTTGGTGAACCACTTTCAAAATTGTTCAAAGATTTAAATTCCATCGAAAACTTCGGTTGCTGCGGCATCAGAAATGGGGAAAATTGCCAAATCTTAAAAAATCTTCTTGTCCAAAAGTACTGTTTTGCACAAATGTTCCTTGGGATACCCTCTACCAAGATTGTTCGAATATTTCCGATCCGTTGAAAAACATGGCCGCCAGCGGGGCGGAGCTTATTTTCCTTATATTTTCATTGTTAAAACTTTAAAAATCTTCTTGTCCAAAAGTATTGGCCCGATTTGAAAATTATTTTTCACAAATGTTCCTTGGGGCACCCTTTACCAAGATTGTTCAAATATTTCCGATCCGTTGAAATACATGGCCGCCAGGGATCGGAGCTTGTTTTCCTTATGTGTGCATTATTAAAAGTTTAAAAATCTTCTTGTCCAAAAGAATTAGCCCGATTTGAAAATTATTTTGCACAAATGGTCCTTGGGGCACCCTCTACCAAGATTGTTCAAATATGTCCGATCCGTTGAAAAACATGGCCGCCAGGGTTGCTGCGGCATCAGAAAGCGGGCAAAATTTCCAAACTTTAAAAATCTTCTCCTCTGAATCTGCATGTCAGATTCCGATATAGTTTGGTAGAAATGTTTCTTGGGTGAGTCCCTACAACGATTGTTCAAGGCATACTGTTTGGTTGAAAAACATGGCATTCAGGAGGCATCAGAAAAGGGGCAAAAGGACAAAATTTGGAAATTCCATTTGTTTAAGTTCTTGCCTGATATTAAGGAAATTGAATAGGAATCCTACTTCAGTGATCCTCTACTTAATTTGTTAAAGCCGTATTGATTGGTTACAAAATCATAGCAACCTCGGGTCAATGTTCCTGTGATGGTCCTCTTTCAAAATTGTTCAAAGACTTGCATTCTGTGCAGAACTTTTGTTGCTGCGGCATCAGAAATTGAGAAAAATACCCAAACATTAAAAACCTCCATCTCCATAATCCATTTGTCCGATTCCAAGATAATTTGGCAGAAATGTTCTTTGGGTGACTCTACAAAAACTGTTCAAGCCATGTTGATTTCGTTGACAAACAGGGCAGCAAAGCGGCATCAGGAAAGGTGCAAAATGACAAGACTTTATAATTCCATTCTTATTAAAGTTCTTGTTAGATTTCAAGATACAAATGGCTTTTACTGATAAACTATTTCTTTAACTGAGTGTCCACTCCTTGCAGTTTCATTTGAACTCCTGATCAAATTTTCAAGATATTTGCAATTTAATATTTGCTTCTAATTTACTATCATTCCGGTAATCGATTTAGGGCCATCTTGGCCCTCTTGTTTCGATCCGCGGTCCGGTTACACCAAATACTTCCCTCCTTGGCTCTGATGGTAACAGGAATAGCGTTACGACTGATGCTCAGATGTAAGGATACTCTTATAAACAGTATTTATAATGTACTATGGCAACTCGGTGATATGAATCAAATGCCGTTGAAATCGGACTAAAACACCATACAAAAACAAACACTCATTGGAAAAAACTGATCTAAATATCAATTCACAACCTCAGGATTAACAGTCTAAATTATCACAGCTGATAAATGAGCCGTCCCAAAAGAAAACCAACATTGTGGACTCTGCGTAAAGTATCGACCCGGATCAGCCTAAGCATGCCGCGCAGGCTAACCAGGACAGACACTTTTCGCCTCCTGTGGATTTCATTACTCTATACATCTATCCCCCTGAGACGGAATGTGTCGGCCCGGATGATCTGGATCGATACATTACGCCCAGTCCATAATGTTGGACAGCACATTCTTCATGAGTGTGCTGATTTCGCCCCTATACGAGACAGGTTTTACAAGGCTCAAAGTACATGTATGCGTCAGCTTTTTGAGTCTGTCAAACCTGAACTTTAATTTGATTTCCTTAAGGGAAATTAATATTTCTAATAAGATATGATTATTTCTTAAATCGTGCTTTTGCACATTCATTACTTTTACTGATCCTGTTCCACATTTTCTCAGGTATTATTTATCTTTATGTCAAGTATTACATAGTAATGTTGGGCTTGTTTGCCTATATCTTATTATCCCCCGCTTTTTCGAAGAAATAAGGGGGGTTATTAATTTGAGTTTGTCCGTCTGTCTGTCCGTCCGTCCGCATGAGAGAGTACTTGTGGGGTGCGTGTTTTTCCTGAAGCCCACCCACCACCCTTATGAAGACACCCACCACCCTTATGAAGACACCCACCACCCTTAGATAAATAGTTATTTTTTATTTTTTATAACAGGTATCTCATTTGCATATTAATGTTATTCATTCCGTAAAAGGGGGTTAATTACCGAATGAATTGCATACTTGTGGGGTGCACCCCACAAGTAAACATCAAAGGAAATAACCCCACAAGTACACTCCCATGAGTTTGTCCGTCTGTCTGTCACACTTCGTTTTCGTACAATAACTGCCACAAATGTGAACCGTTTTTGTTCAAACTTGGTAACAAGGTTAAATGCCTTAAGGGCTAGGCCAAGTTCGATCGTCACTTTCGGCGGACTTTATTCGGCGGAGTTATGGCCCCTTATTTAACACAAAATGTCGTTTGTTGCCGTTTCCGTGCAATAACTGCCACAAATGTGAACCGTTTTTTTTTCAAACTTGGTAACAAGGTTAAATACCTTAAGGGCTAGGCCAAGTTCGATCGTCATTTTTGACAGACTTTATTCGGTGGAGTTATGGCCCCTTATTTAACACAAAATGTCGTTTGTTGCTGTTTTCGTGAAATAACTGTCACAAATGTGAACCGTTTTTTTTCAAACTTGGTAACAAGGTTAAATGCCTTAAGGTCTAGGCCAAGTTCGATCGTCACGTTCGGCGGACTTTATTCGGTGGAGTTATGGCCCCTTAATTAACAAAAAATGTCGTTTGTTGCTGTTTCCGTGCAATAACTACCACAAATGTGACCCTTTTTTTTCAAACTTGGTAACAAGGTTAAATGCCTTAAGGGCTAGGCCAACTTCGATCGTCACTTTCGGCGACTTTATTCGGTGGAGTTATGGCCCCTTAATTAACAAAAAATGTCCGTTTCCGTGCAATAACTACCACAAATGTGAACCTTTTTTTTTCAAACTTGGTAACAAGGTTAAATGCCTTACGGCCTAGGCCAAGTTCGATCGTCACTTTTCGGCGGACTTTATTCGGTGGAGTTATGGCCCCTTAATTAACAAAAAATGTCGTTTGTTGCTGTTTCCGTGCAATAACTGCCACAAATGTGAACCATTTTTTTTCAACTTGGTAACAACCTAGGCCAAGTTCGATCGTCACTTTCGGCGGACTTTATTCCTACAATATTTCCTGCAAGCGGGGGATATAAATTTCATGAATTTGCTTGTTTTACATTGGCTTACATGTTATTATCCCCCGCTTTTTCGAAGAAAAAAAGGGGGGTTATTAATTTCGGTTTGTCCGTCTGTCCGTCTGTCTGTCTGTCTGTCACACTTCGTTTCCGTGCAATAACTGCCACAAATGTGAACCGTTATTTTTCAAACTTGGTAACAAGGTTAAATGCCTTAAGGTCTAGGCCAACTTCGATCGTCACTTTCGGCGGACTTTTTTTAGTGGAGTTATGGCCCCTTATTTAACACAAAATGTCGTTTGTTGCTGTTTTCGTGAAATAACTGTCACAAATGTGAACCGTTTTTTTTCAAACTTGGTAACAAGGTTAAATGCCTTAAGGTCTAGGCCAAGTTCGATCGTCACGTTCGGCGGACTTTATTCGGTGGAGTTATGGCCCCTTAATTAACAAAAAATGTCGTTTGTTGCTGTTTCCGTGCAATAACTACCACAAATGTGACCCTTTTTTTTCAAACTTGGTAACAAGGTTAAATGCCTTAAGGGCTAGGCCAACTTCGATCGTCACTTTCGGCGGACTTTATTCGGTGGAGTTATGGCCCCTTAATTAACAAAAAATGTCCGTTTCCGTGCAATAACTACCACAAATGTGAACCTTTTTTTTTCAAACTTGGTAACAAGGTTAAATGCCTTACGGCCTAGGCCAAGTTCGATCGTCACTTTTCGGCGGACTTTATTCGGTGGAGTTATGGCCCCTTAATTAACAAAAAATGTCGTTTGTTGCTGTTTCCGTGCAATAACTGCCACAAATGTGAACCATTTTTTTTCAACTTGGTAACAACCTAGGCCAAGTTCGATCGTCACTTTCGGCGGACTTTATTCCTACAATATTTCCTGCAAGCGGGGGATATAAATTTCATGAATTTGCTTGTTTTACATTGGCTTACATGTTATTATCCCCCGCTTTTTCGAAGAAAAAAAGGGGGGTTATTAATTTCGGTTTGTCCGTCTGTCCGTCTGTCTGTCTGTCACACTTCGTTTCCGTGCAATAACTGCCACAAATGTGAACCGTTTTTTTTCAAACTTGGTAACAAGGTTAAATGCCTTAAGGTCTAGGCCAACTTCGATCGTCACTTTCGGCGGACTTTTTTTAGTGGAGTTATGGCCCCTTATTTAACACAAAATGTCGTTTCACGCTGTTTCCGTGCAATAACTGCCACAAATGTGGATATTTTATTTTCAAACTTGGTAAAAAGGTTAAATGCCTCAAGGGCTAGGCCAAGTTCGATCGTCATTTTCGGCGGACTATATTTGGTGGAGTTATGGCCCCTTATTTAACACAAAATGTCGTTTCATGCTGTTTCCGTGCAATAACTGCCACAAATGTGAATATTTTTTTTTCAAACTTGGTAACAAGGTTAAATGCCTTAAGGGCTAGGCCAAGTTCGATCGTCACTTTCGGCGGACTATATTTAGTGGAGTTATGACCCCTTATTTAACAAAAAATTTTGTTTCTTGCTGTTTCCGTGCAATAACTGCCATAAATGTGAACCGTTTTCTTTCAAACTTAGTATCAAGGTTAAATGCTTTAAGGGCTAGGCCAAGTTTGATCGTCACTTTCGGCGGACTTTATTTGGTGGAGTTATGGCCCTTTATTTAACAAAAAAAGTCGTTTCTTGCTGTTTCCGTGCAATAACTGACACAAATGTGAACCGGTTTTTTTCAAACTTGGTAACAAGGTTAAATGCCTTAAGGGATAGGCCAAGTTTGATCGTCACTTTCGATGGACTTTATTCGGTGGAGTTATGGACCCTTATTCAACAAAAAATGTTGTTTCTTGCTGTTTCCGTGCAATAACTGCCACAAATGTGATATTTTTTTTTTTCAAACTTGGTAACAAGGTTAAATGCATTAAGGGCTAGGCCAAGTTCGATCGTCACTTTCGGCGGACTTTATTCGGTGGAGTTATGGCCCCTTATTTAACAAAAAATGTTGTTTCTTGCTGTTTCCGTGCAATAACTGCCACAAATGTGAACCGTTTTTTTTCAAAATTGGTTACAAGGTGAAATGCCTTAAGGGCTAGGCCAAGTTCGATCGTCACTTTCGGTGGACTTTATTCGGAGTTATGGCCCCTTATTTAACAAAAAATGTCGTTTCTTGCTGTTTCCGTGCAATAACTGCCACAAATGTGAATATTTTTTTTTCAAACTTGGTAACAAGGTTAAATGCCTTAAGGGCTAGGCCAAGTTCGATCGTCACTTTCGGCGGACTATATTTGGTGGAGTTATGGCCCCTTATTTACGAAAAATGTCGTTTCTTGCTGTTTCCATGCAATAACTGCCACAAATGTGACCGTTTTCAAACCGGTTTTTTTTCAAACTTGGTAACAAGGTTAAATGCCTTAAAGGCTAGGCCAAGTTCGATCGTCACTTTCGGCGGACTTAATTCGGTGGAGTTATGACCCTTTATTTAACAAAAAATGTTGTTTCTTGTTGTTTCTGTGCAATAACTGCCACAAATGTGAACCGGTTTTTTTCAAACTTGGTAACAAGGTTAAATGCCTTAAGGGCTAGGCTTAGTTCGATCGTCACTTTCGGTTTACTTTTTTCGGTGGAGTTTTGGTCCCTTAATTAACAAAAAAAGTAGTTTCTTGCTGTTTCCGTGCAATAACTGCCACAAACTTGGTAACAACCTAGGCCAAGTTCGTTTAATTTAACCTGTAATACATGTTCAATAAAAAGTCTACTGACATGTTTAAACCTAACCTCAACATTTTCCTACAATATTTCCTGCAAGCGGGGGATATAAATTTTATGAATTTGCTTGTTTTATATTAATGTTAAATATTGCATACACCATGTTTGATTGTTTTGTCTAATAGACTGTTGTTTATGTTTCTATTTGAATTATTTGATCATTCACAGTAAGTAAATTCTTAAGCGCCCAAAATTACCTTAGTTGTCGACGGGCCTTAAAACATCATTCATTCCATAATGTTGGTTTTCTCATGGAACGACTCAAATTATCTTTTCATAATAATCACTTTTACTCCCTTTCCCACATAAAACAAACCTGCAGCAGACGACTTTGAAAACATATCCGGAAAAAAATGGAAACTCATTTAAATGAAAGTACAATAGTTGAATAGAGTTGAAAACATTTTGACAAAAGGAGAAATTGCCAGTTTTGAGCAATTCTTCTTTTGTCTCCATGTTTTCAAAAAGCCGTCTGCTGCAGAGTGGTCAGAAAGTGTCTACATGTATATGTATATAGGGAAAAGGTAAAGTAAAGCTTCGTAACGTCTTTAAGATAAATATGTCATAACCAATAATGAACGTAAGGAAGAGTCTTGGTATATCATATATTGTTGAATATTGGATGATCATTGAAATACAACAGACCACTACTATGTTGGTGTATCCTGAAAATACAGCTGACCACTATTTGTGTGTGTTTAGCAAGACAATAAAGCTGACCAATATTTTCTCGGTTAATCATGATGTTTTTGCTGTCCTCTTGTTAGTGGTTAAATATATAACAGACCACTATCTTTTGGACTTAGAATGACAGATACCTGACCAATAACTTGTTGGTTTATCATAAATATTTAGCAGGACACTATCTTGTTGATTAATTGTGAAACTATAACTATTTATTGAAAATTCAAATGCCTTTTTAGGACATCACACAACTTCTTGACCATCAAGGGTATGGTCTTGAAATTTCATGTTTGGGATAAGTATGCAAATATAGTTGACTTATATTATTTCTTGAGGAAACAGTTACAGAGTAATGCCTCTTTTTCATAACACGTATTAAACAAGATAGTCCATGACTTATTCACGCCGCTTTCAACAATGTTTAAGTTATATCACGGCATTTCTGGGTAATGTACCAGTATCATTTCTTTATTTATCCTGACACCAGCAAGTCATTCGTAATGCTACCCTCACAATCTTGAGCGCTAAGGTGATAACGGCATTTATACAATTTTAAAGTCTTTGGAATGAAACGACCTTGGATCGAATCTGCGATACCCCGCAATGGAGGCGGAGGCTCTTCCACTACAACACTGTGGCGTTCTGAAAATGTTCGAAGTAAATATATTTAGTGGTTAATACTGTAAAATGTGTCCACAGTGTGATTAATGGTGATGAAATCATGGCACTTTTCCAACTGTAAAACAAATGACGTTAGACTTGTAAATTGCCATATGACGAAACTGTAGTGTAATTGTACTTTGGCTAATACTGGTTGAGATAGTTTCCTTTAAACAGGCGCAACTCTTACAGAGTGTCTTTGTGATTAAGAATTATGTAAAGCAGATTACATGTCGATCCTTTAACCTGAATACTCAGGTAGCTGTTTGTCCACACGTGTATTAACTCTTGTTATTACTAAAAATCAATATCCTTACTTTATTATTCAGAGCATGCAGAGACTTGTTCTACATTCCGGACATTGCGACTAGTCAAATTACGGATAAAACAGTTCAAACTGCCGAACAAGATTTGTCAGAGCATCTTTGTAAAGTCAAGACCTTAAGGGATGACCGATATGAACAAAAAACTCGTTTATCAAGTAAGAAAGATTTAGATTTGGAAAGTGTGAAGGAAAGGAGAAAAAAGATTGATGAATATCTAGACAAACGTGAGAATGTCATTTGTAAAGACATTTCTGATAAATACGAAGAATTCTGTGAGTATCTGGATGTTGATATTAACACATGTGATGACACCATTATAGTGTTAGAAAAAATGAACTCAAAATTGATGGTAGAATCGGACACTAACAATATATCGCAGACGTTTGTTAACATTAAAGGTGTACAGCGAATAGTAAAGGAAGCAGAACAGAGATGGCAAGCGTCCAACGATAAAAACAACTCTTTGCCTGAAATTTACTTTCAGACAGGAAATGCGATCAGCGATATTTTGAATCCAGAGACAATATTTGGTCGTGTTGTAGTAGGAAGTGAAACACCGGAATGCTTAATGCATGTAGAAAATGTGAATATAAGACATCCTGAGGATACATACACGTGTGAGTGTAACGACCTTTGTCAGCTTCCTAGTGGTACTTTCATCTTGACAGACTGGACCAATATGAAGGTTAAATCGCTAGAGTATGACACTACATACAAACTGTCTGGTCAACTATCAATGTCTGGTAACCCATGGGGTGTATGTGCTGTGAATAAAAACGAGGTGGTTGTCACTATGCCATATAAACAGACAGTTACGTTTGTTTCAGTTGAGGGTGGGTTGTCTATTAAGAACTCGTTCAAAGTAACCGTTAAGTGTACGGGGATTAAACACGTTGAGAGTCGTTTGTATATTGGGGACTTCTGGAAATCACTGGTCAATGTGTATGACTTAGAAGGCACGTGTTTGCAAACGATATCCACAGACCAGGCTGGATCAGCATTATTTGGACAGCCAACTCACATGTGTCTATGGCCAGAGAAACGACAAATAGTTGTGGCCGATGCAGCTAAGGGGAAAATTGTCACAGATCTGTCCGGTAAATTCATCGCTCAATACACGTATCCAAACAGAATATTTACCGATGGTATATGTGTTGATGGTTACGGCAATTTGTTGATAGCGGATTATAATTCAAAGGAAGTAGTAGCACTTGGTGTTGATAGATCTACCACCACAGTACTTGAAACATTAGATAGAAATCCACGAGCAGTATGCTTTCAGAGCAATACAGGGTATCTTTTCATCAGTTTTGATAAAAGTGATAACATCCAAGTGTTTGCTGTTGTCTACTGAACTGCAATCACTTTAAACTGACCTAACCGAGTCTTCACCATCGATCATTCAGCTACTTTGATTAAAAATGAACACTTAATCGTTTACAGTTGTAGACATGTCAGACTGTATACGAAACCATTGGTTACCCGTTACAAAATCTAAATCCATTTAGTCAGTTTATAATAAACATACTTACACAAACACGCACTCACTCAGGCATGACTACGTGTGCTCGATGTTCTCCTATATCGAACCTCGGTGCATTGGCTACTATTGTAATTCCAGATCACCCTGCATATTTGTGCAGTCTAATCTAGATATACACTGGTCGCGAAAGGGCCATTGATGTTTTAAAGTGTGGATAGCATGTATACATAATTATCAAACATATATATTATAGCAAGTATATCATTACATGTTTAAACATATTTAAGCCATGTCTCGCGAAAAACATCCTTTGTATGTTTACGAATAAAACTGTTAAGCACGTTTGCATATATATTTAATATATGACCGGCGTTCAACGAGAACCTACCTCCGGGCATTTGCAATCACTGTGAATCCAGATCAGCTTGCGCATTCGTGCAGTTTAATATGAATATTTAAACTTATCGCGAAATATTCGTTGAAACTTTATAGAACCTTCTAATAAACAGTGTCCTTTCGCATCCGATAGTATAACTTCATAATTATTATATATGTGTGTATGTATATTGTAGAAAGCAGATTATTTACACATTTCAGCCATATCACACTTACACCAACCTTTGGTTTTCAAATAAAAGAATGTTATGATCAAATCACATACCTTTAATGTCAGATCTAGGTCATAAACGTTCAGTAAATGTTAACAGGATGCTGTTATGGTGAGATAGCTAACACTGAATATCCTGATCAGCCTCCACAAAGGCGTAGACTGATCTGGATCTTTGCTGGTCTCAAAATCGCCTAGGTCGGTTTTCGTGATACTTGACTCATTTCATAAAACCGCTTTGGTTGATTCTTCGGGAGTAAAGCGGTTCAAATACTCTATACTCGTGCAGTTCTTGCGAAATAAGAAATCCACACTCTCCGTGCCGATACATTTCCACGAGAAAACGAACATTTTGGAATCTGCGTAAAGTATCGACCAAGATCAGCCTAAGCTAGCTCGAACAGACACTTTTCGCCTCCTGTGGATTATCTGTTTTAGGTATCTTACTCTATACCTCTATTCCCCTGATACGGAATGTGTCGGCCCGGATTAGCTTGCACAGGTTGATCAGGGTCGATACATTACGCAGAGTTCATACTGTTGGTTTTCTCTTCGAACGGCTCAATTATCTCTAAAAGTTTATTTTATACAACTTCTACAAAGAGATGCATGGAGGCAATAGTTGAACAGTATATCAATACAAATTAAATCGGAGTATGTGTATCAGGGCAACTGAACTATTTTCCCTTATGTTCCTGTAAACATTATTTAAAAGTTTCCATCTGAAAGTTTTGTTCCGATTGCAATGTAGTTAAACGGGCACTTGTCGACCCTCATCAAAGTTAGTTTGATTGGTTAAAACATGTGTCATGTGGGATGAAGCTGGTTTCAATTATATTTGCTTATAATGCAGATTCACTCACGTGGGAAGGGTTTCAATTATTTCAATCGGAATATTTAAATTTCCTGTCCGTACTGATCTTGCCTTTAATGGGACACATGCTCACGTGAGAGATCCAGGGTATCGTGGCCCTCTTGCATAGTTCCACTATCATAAGGGTGTAGATTGCATATCTTAGTCACAAAACTGTTAAGCTCATTTGTGAAGTGTATGGGAAGAATTGGTTAAAATAAAATTGCAATATTGATCCGATGTTTTTGCTTTCATGGTTCAGAATTTATCTACGTGAAGTCTGTATCTTCTAAATGATACTCATGGATGAGAGGCTCGTTTTCTTAGAAGCTTTCATCTACGAGATCTAAACACCACATCTAATTTATAGGGGATGGGTGTTGGTCTAAAAAATGGATTTGCTTAAAGTACACTCGGAATAGCTGTAACATTTGTTATATTTACAAAACATTACATTTCAGCATTAACATGTATCCATATACTGTAGATGTATATATTTACGATTTTTCACATGCAGCAAATCTGCAGCAGATGACCGTGATAATATTGAGGTTAAAGATTTTGAAAATTTTTATAAATGAAAACATGAATAATTATTACAGTTGAAAACGTCGTGGCAAAATGAGAACTTGCCACTCACATGTTCAGCTCTTCCGAATGAATTATCCATGCAAATATTACTCAAAAGTAATCAAAGTATTATGTCCTGCTTAGTTTCGGCATATACAAACGATGAAGATCGATCGCCAAATCGTGAGACAGTCTTTTTAAATTGCTTTTATCTTTAAACGTGTGGCTGCATGCTACATTTACGGCATTGAAACTTACAAAGGATTATGGTTATATTTTGCTTTAAAGGCAAACATCGAATACTACATAATAACCGATCAGTGCAATTTCAAACGAGGTTTAACGGAGACTATTATCAATTCGAATAATCAACTGATCATGCTAACTGATCGCATGTTAAGAGTAAAATACATTTGGGCCGTCCCGCGAGAAAACATTATGGTCTCTGCGTAAAGTATCCACTCGGATCAGCTAAAGCAAGCCGCGCAGGCTAACCTGGGGAGACACGTTTTGTTTCGACTACTGTAGATTTTCTGTTCCAGGAATCCTTAGACTATGCCTCTATCCACCTTAGAAGTAATGTGTAGGCATGGATCAGTATGCGCGGATTGCGCAGGCTGATCTGGATTGATACATCACGCAGAGGCCATAATGTTGGTTTTCTCGTGGGACGGCTCTTTTCTTAGTACGATTGATTAATATGCAGTATTGTCGCATTCATGTGGATAAAGTGATTATTCTGGATTTGAATCCGTTGTTATACTTTTAACTTTCTTGGCCCTTTTCTTTTGACTTAACAGTTTAATTTACATCAAATAATTCCGGAAAAATGGGAGGTCATAACCCTGAAGACATTATCAAATGAAGCATTTGTTAGAAATGTATTCATTGACCGTTTTACTTCACGCACGTAACAACATATGTGAATACCCACAAATATTCAAGAACTAAAAAATGCCTCCTCTTTTTGTTATGCCTGAGTTGAATTGAATTGCACTTACTTTACCATTAATGCTGTCTGATACAATATTAGTGATAACTGTATATGAGCCGTACCGCGAGAATACCAACATTGTGGACTCTGCGTAAAGTATCGACCCGGATAAGCTTTGCAAGCCGCGCACGCTTACCCGGATAGACACTTTCCGCCTCCTGTAGATTTTCTGTTTCAGGAATCATCAGTCTATGCCACTATCCCCCTGAGACGGAATGTGTCTGCCCGAATCAGTCTGCGCAGGCTGATCTGGGTCGATACATTAAGCAGAGACCATACTGTTAGTTTTCCCGCGGGACCGCTCATATACACTCACTCAACATCTCAATTATTGATCTACAAAATATGTTAATTTGCAAAATATATTTTGATATGTCAGTCGTGTATGTTAATTATGACTGTATATTGCCATCTTAGTAACATATTTTATGAATATGCATTAAATAATATGTATAAATATGTTTAATTATTTAAAAGTGACAACCATTTTCATTACCGTGTATGGTTATTATGTGTGAAGTGCACAATCAGCTTATATGCTTGTGTTGTAAATAAAACTGTTCTCTAATGTTCTGTACTGTAGTTCTTAAATTAACTTTTATTCTTTCTAGTGTTGTGACAAAAGATCATGCCAAAGTGAATTCACCTTTTCCGTTATAAAGTGGTTATAGACCCGCCTTGGGAGCAGGAGACTAGGGTTCAATCCCTGGCCGGGTCGTGATTGTTATATACTTAAAACATTGCAGAAATGACTTGCTCCGTGGCGCTCCTGGTTGAACGGATAGCATAACGACTGATGGATAAGTGTCAGGATCAATAGTACCGAGGGTACTGGTAAATCCCCAAGATATGACTGGGATAGGTGTCAGATCAATACTACCGAGGGTACTGGTAAATCCCCAAGATATGACTGGGATAGGTGTCAGGATCAATAGTACCGAGGGTACTGGTAAATCCCCAAGATATGACTCGGATAGGTGTCAGGATCAATTGTACCGAGGGGACTGGTAAATCCCCAAGATATAACTCGGATAGGTTTCAGGATCAATAGTACCGAGGGTACTGGTAAATCACCACGATATAACTGGGATAGGTGTCAGGATCAATAGTACCGAGAGTACTGGTAAATCACCAACATATGACTGGGATAGGTGTCAGGATCAATAATACCTACGGTACTGGTAAATCACCAAGATATGACTGGGATGGGTGTCAGGATCAATAATACCGAGGGTACTGGTAAATCACCAAGACATGACTGGGATAGGTGTCAGGATCAATAATACCGAGGGTACTGGTAAATCACCAAGATATGACTGGGATAGGTGTCAGGATCAATACTACCGAGGGTTCCGGTAAATCACTAACATATGACTGGGATAGTGTTGAAAACGGCGTCCAACACCGTCTATACTAACACAGTTCATACCGAGGGTATTGACAACTCCCCAAGATATGACTGGGATAGTGTTGAAAACGGTGTCCAAGATCGTCAATGCTAATACAGTTCATACCGAGGGTACTGGTAAATCACTAAGATGTGACTGGGATAGTGTTGAAAACGGCGTCCAACATCGTCTATACTAACACAGTTCATACCGAGGGTACTGGTAAATCACCAAGATATGACTGGGATAGTTTTGAAAACGGCGTCCAACATCGTCTATACTAACACAGTTCATACCGAGGGTACTGGTAAATCACCAAGATATGACTGGGATAGTGTTGAAAACGGCGTCCAACACCGTCTATACTAACACAGTTCATACCGAGGGGACTGGTAAATCACCAAGATATGACTGGGATAGTGTTGAAAACCGCGTCCAACATCGTCTATACTAACACAGTTCATACCGAGGGGACTGGTAAATCACCAAGATGTGACTGGGATAGTGTTGAAAACGGCGTCCAACACCGTCTATACTAACACAGTTCATACCGAGGGTACGAATCACCAAGATATGACTGGTATAGTGTTAAAAACGGCGTCCAACAACGTCTATACTAACACAGTTCATATTGTGAGGAACACATCACAGTACACGCACTATTCACAGCGTACCTTTGCGTGCCATGTGCAAGCATATAGCGAGTATAATGCTTTTGAAAGTTAACTTGTTTATCTTAGTACACTACCAAACAGCTTTAAAGGGATAAAATCTGACAAAAATGATTCTTTAACCCTTTCCCTCGTATAGACGCTTTCTGACGCCTCTGCAGCAGACGCCTTTTTGAAAACATAGTGACAAAAGAAGAAATTGCTCAAAACGAGTAATTTGTCCTTTTTTCACAATGCTTTCCATTTTTAGTCATAGGTTATCCATTCAATTATAGAGAATTTCTATTTTCAAAGTCGTCTGCTGCAAAAATGTCGTATGAGGGAATAGGTTAAACAATATAGATCCCATGATTGTAAAGAGCGATAATCCGGCACGGCTACTATGGGGTTAGAGTATTGTCAATACAATGTGCTGAAAGTCTGGGGAATTGCGATTGATATAACTGATTCACTTATATCCGTTCCCTCCACCAAATCATCAAAGAGTTAAATCAGCTTTAATCTTCAGATACGATAGTCCAACTGCGACTTTCTAATTATTTTTACAAGGATTTTAAATTGCAGATCGCTGCAGAGATGTTACAATATCATACAAAATGATTTGATATACATGTATCTATCAACATGTTCCCGTCTAGAACCGCATACCATCATATTCTCTGTAAAACAAGCATTTTCGCCTGCTTAACAGCCTATCCTTTGTTCAAAGTTTGTGTTTTATATTTTCAATTCGGTCGATTCTATATTTAGGTCGTAATGTAACGGGAAGCAAGCTGAAACACAATCAAATCCTATCGATCTTAAATAGCATATAATACGTATTAATGTAGAAAGTAGGTGGTATACGTACATACACTACTTCTACAGTCTTGCTATAGACGCCGGCTATGAAAACGACATGGGAAGGAGGTGCGTGAAGTAAGCGCCTAGATCGTAGATCGTAGCTCAACCAAAAAATGTAGTTGCTGACCTGGGTCGTAGATCGTAGCTCAACCACTTGAAACACATTGCGAATTGGCTGATCTAGGTCGTAGATCGTAGCCCAACCACTCTGAAAACATTGTGAATTGGCTGACCTGGTTCGTAGATCGTAGCTCGACCACTGGAAAAACATTGCGAATTGGCTGGTCTGGGTCGTAGATCGTAGCTCAAACACTTTAATACATTGCGAATTGGCTGACCTGGGTCGTAGATCGTAGCTCATACACTTTAAAAATCATTGCGAATTGGCTGACCTGGGTCGTAGATCGTAGCTCAACTACTTAAAAAACATTGCGAATTGGCTGACCTGGGTCGTAGATCGTAGCTCAACCACTTTAAAAAACATTTCGAATTGGATGGCATGTGTCGTAGATCGTAGCTCAACCACTTTAAAACATTGCGAATTATCTGATCTGGGTCGTAGATCGTAGCTCAACCACTCAAAAAACATTGCGAACTGGCTAACCTAGGTCGTAGATCATAGCTCAATCACTTAACAAACATTACGAATTGGCTGATCTGGGTCGTAAATCGTAGCTCAACTACTTGAAAAACATTGCGAATTGGCTGATCTGGGACGAATATCGTAGCTCAACCACTTTAAAAACATTGCAAATTGGCTGACCTTGATCGTAGATTTTAGCCAAACCACTTAAAGAACATTGCGAATTGGCTGACCTGGGTCGTAGATCGTAGCTCAACCACTTGAAAAACATGGCGAATTAGCTGATCTGGGTCGTAGATCGTAGCCTAACCACTTAAAAAACATTGCGAATTGGCTGACATAGGTCGTAGATCGTAGCTCAACCACTTTAAAAACATTGCAAATTGGCTGACCTTGATCGTAGATTGTAGCCCAACCACTTAAAAAACATTGCGAATTGGATGACCTGGGTCGTAGATTGTAACTCAACCACTTGAAAAACATTGCGAATTGGCAAACCTGGTTCGCAGATTGTAGCTCAACGACTTAAAACACATTGCGAATTGGCTGACCTGGGTCGTAGACCGTAGCTCAACCACTTAACAAACATTACGAATTGGCTGACCTGGGTCGTAGATCGTAGCTCAATCACTTAAAAAACATTGCGAATTGGCTGACCTGGATAGTAGATCGTAGCTCAACCACTTTTAAAACAGTGCGAATTGGCTGATCTGGATCGTAGATCGTAGCTCAACCACTTTCAAAACATTGTGAGTTGGCTGACCTGGGTCGTAGATCGTAGCTCAACCGCTTTAAAGAACATTGCGAATTTGCTGACCTGGGTCGTAGATCGTAGCTCAACAACTTTAAAAACATTCCGAATTGGCTGACCTGGGTCGTAGATCGTTGCTCAACCACTTTAAAAACATTGCGAATTGGCTGACCTGGGTCGTATATCGTAACTCAATCACTTGAATAACATTGCGAATTGGCTGATCTGGGTCGTAGATCGTAACTCGACCACTTTAAAAACATTGCGAATTGGCTGATCCGGGTCGTAGATCGTAGCTCAACCACTTCAAAAACATTGCGAATTGGCTGACATGGGTCGTAGATCGTATCTCAACCACTTAAAAAACATTGCGAATTAGCTGAACTGGGTCGTAGATCGTAGCTCAACCACTATAAAAACATTGCGAATTGGATAATCTTGGTCGTAGATCGTAGCTCAACGACTCAAAAAACATTGCGAATTGGCTAACCTGGGTCGTAGATCGTACCTTAACCACGTTAAAAACATTGCGAATTGGCTAACCTGGGTCGTAGATCGTACCTTAACCACGTTAACAACATTGCGAATTGGCTGACCTGGGTCGTAGATCCTAGCTCAACAACTTGAAAAACATTGCGAATTGGCTGATCTGAGTTGTAGATCGTAGCTCAACCATTTCAAAAACATTGCGAATTGGCTGACCTGGTTCGTAGATCGTAGCTCAACCACTTGAAAAACATTGCGAATTGGCTGATCTTGGTCGTAGATCGTAGCTCAACCACTTTAAAACATTGCGACCTGGCGGACCTGGGTCGTAGATCGTAGCTCAGCTACTTTAAAAACATTGCGAATTGGCTGATCTGGGTCGTAGATCATATAGATCGTAGCTTGACCACTTGAAAAACATTGCGAATTGGCTGATCTGGGTCGTAGATCGTAGCTCAACCACTTTAAAAACATTGCGAATTGGCTGACCTGGGTCGTAGATCGTAGCTCAACCACTTACAAAACATGGCGAATTGGCTGACTTGGGTCGTAGATCGTAGCTCAACCACTTTATAAACATTGCGAATTGGCTGATCTTGGTCGTAGATCGTAGCTCAACCACTCAAAAAACATTTCGAATTGGCTCACCTGGGTCATAGATCGTAGCTCAGCCACGTTAAAAACATTGTGAATTAGCTGACCAGGGTCGTAGATCGTAGCTCAACCACTTGAAAAACATTACTAATTGGCTGATCGGAGTCGTAGATCCTAGCCCAACCACTTGAAAAACATTGCGAATTGATTGACCTGGTTCGTAGATCGTAGCTCAACCACTTGAAAAAAATTGCGAATTGGCTGATCTGGGTCGTAGATCGTAGCTCAAACACTTTAAAACATTGCGAATTGGCTGACCTGGTTCGTAGATCATAGCTCATTCACTTGAAAAACATTGCGAATTGGCTGACCTGGTTCGTAGATCATAGCTCATTCACTTTAAAACATTGCGAATTGGCTGACTTGGGTCGTAGATCGTAGCTCACTCACTTTAAACACATTGCTTATTGGCTGATCTGGGTCGTAGCTCAACCACTTAACAAACATTACGAATTGGCTGATCTGGGTCGTAGATCGTAGCTCAACCACTTAAAAAACATATCGAATTGGCTGATCTGGGTCGTAGATCGTAAATCAACCACTCAAAACACATTGCGAATTGGCTGACATGGGTCGTAGATCGTAGCTCAACCACTTTAAAAACATTGCGAATTGGCAGACCTGGGTCGTAGATCGTAGTTCAACCACTTGAAAAACATTGCGAATTGGCTGATCTGGGTCGTAGATCGTAGCCCAACCACTTAAAAATCAATGCGAATGTGATGACCTGAGTCGTAGATCGTAGCTCAACCACTTGATAAACATTGCGAATTGGCTGATCTGGGTCGTAGATCGTAGCTCAACCACTTGTCAAAATTAAGCCTTAATATATGATGCTTTTCTTATCTTCTTTTCGAAGACCTATGTATTGCGCCAAAAAGCATTAAACTTGGCCGTTTCAGCCGAACAGCCTAGATAGCGTGGTATAGAAAACAATAATTTGCTTTGATAATAATTGCTTAATTGACCTAATATTTGCTTTTGTGATTTCATTTTATATCACAATTTTACCCGCCAGCTACAACCGCAGTCAAAAACAGTTTGGGGTAGGAATGAGTGTATACCATCACCAGAATGCATTGGATATATGATATTGAGCTAAAATTCATTGCAAATGTGCATAGAAATGCAATGGAAATTATTGATTTGTTCATTTTTAGTACTCCGACCTGATTTGAAAGGGAAAGAAGCGAATATTAAAGAACGGTTTTGTCCGGGCCACGATATGGTCCATAATGATGGTAACCATTTTAGCATAGTATCTTTCTTTCTTGCATAATGCACGATTAGTAAAGAAAATCATTTCTGAATACGTTTCACAAGTTTCTTTTTGAGGTTTCAAGTACAATTAAGAACATCATGAAATTGACAAATTTACCGTTTACGCTCCACTCCGTACCGTTTAGTTCAGTTTCGCTCCGCTCATATTTCAATCCGCTCTTAAAGCGTTCAGTCGTTCTAATCAATGTTATTGATTGTTCCCGTTCCGATCAAATTTATCTCCTTTTTACGCTCACTGGGAACGCTTGTTTTCGATCAAAATCCGTTCAACGATTTGATTTTCTTAAATTAATTTCGTTTCGTTACTATTTTTATTTACTTAACCCTCAGTATCAACACGTGAAAGACACATTGCTATTTATATGGAAAATTCATACTTTTTTTTTATATTTAATTCCGATGATATGAGTAACCAGAGACACTATATTACAATATTGTAATATACTGTCCCTGGAGTAACTGAGAAAGTACGTCTTGAAATGAAGCGTGATGGGATCGGCAAAACGTGGCCAGTTAACATAAAGAAGGACATTGCATTACGAAAATTATCATATATATAATATTGTTACATTATATTACAATCGGATACTCACGTGTCTTATACAACAAGGGGTTTATGATATACATGTAAATACGACTTTTAATAAAGTAGTTTCGAAAAATGATTATCGAATGAATTGAGCGAATCATTCATGAGATTGGATTGTTTCATTCATTATGGCCATTTTACTAAAATAAAGACAGATTGATAAGGCTCGAAACATATAAATACATTTGCAATACAGACCTGTTCTGACTTATCTTATAAATGTAGTTTTCATTTCAATGCAACTGTATCTTGATGAATATATAAATATATCAGTCACATGTTCTTACGAGGAGTGATCCAGAAGTAATAGGACTTTTGTTATAGTTTCGACACAAATCAAACTTGCAGAGAATAGGCCTGTTTTTAACATTTGAATCTCCGGGAGCTCATTTAAGAGCTCATTCAGGAGCTTCGCGCGCGCTTTTAAGAGCTCAGGGAGGTCATTCTGGAGAAGTAAAGCCCTTAAATGAGCTTGTGGGGGACACACCCAAAAAGAAATGTGTTTTGGCCTTAATGAAGACCCAACGAGGAACATAAGTAACTTACCCAGGAAACACCGTGATATAACTGAATATTTGTAGAAAGCGGCGTAAAACACCATACAAACTAAAGTACCAATAACGTAGAATGATTTAAAAAAGGGTCGTCATAAAGATTGTTCGAGAGCTTTAAGTGGCTAATCAAGTGCTTATCCTTACCTTCATTTCGTCTCGGCATTTAATGTTTTAGTACGCGATAAAAACGGATATAAAAGAACAAAACTGTGACGACGAACGTTCTGATTTACGAATTTTACATCGTTCAACACTTTTCGTTAAAAAACACCGCCTTTACCCTATACGTTTTAGTTAAATCGCGCCACGCCGTCTGTTCATGAAAAGGGTCAACATATATATTGGAAAACTGTATATGAGAATAATCCTTTCCCTCACATACGGACATATCTATATGTATTGAAATTATTGCTCCAATAAGCATTGTATGCGATTGACATATTCCCATTGCGATTCCCTACAGACTACGTGGAAACCGTTGCCGGCGTCGTAGATCTTGACGTTTCCGGGTTTCCCTCTTGTTTCCACAGTGGCGAGATTTCTGGATTTATCGCTAGTGACTGCTTGACTCCTGATGAACTATACTGAATTATCATTTCTAAAGATTAATTTGTGTTTCGTCTCCGTCGTGATATAATTTACTATATAGCATTTTTTTCAATATTTCGTCTATTTGTAAGTAATTTTCTTGCACGCTGCCCAGCAACTTTAATTTTCTGATGGCAATCATGGAACGACAACACTTAACTTTTGTAATTATAAGAACATAACAACGAATTAATTTTATTCAAATTGTGTTATCTTCTGTTGGTGTATATATCTATAAACAAATAATATGCTTAAAGCAAAACAATCAAATGAAGACATGGATTGTTATATCTGAAATATATTATACAGTTATAATTGAAAGTAATTTTCTCTATGACACGGTAATTGCACTGTACTGCTTGACAGGCCATACAGTAGAGCAATATATAAATAACACATTGCTTTGAATTGGACAGTAATATTGTCAGCCTGAGGAGAATACTGTCACCCGAGCCGCAGGCGAGGGTAACAGTATTTCTCCGAAGGATGACAATATTACTGTCCAATTCAAAGGAATGTGTTATTTATTTTTATTATACCAAAAAATAATAAAATAATAAATAATAAAATATACATAATAAAATTATAATTATTTTATGACCTGTAAAATGTTTCATAGCGCAAAAGTACAGCATAGAGCGCTCTACATGTCTAGTTTTAATGAGTTTCATTAACCTGCCAGTAAACAAATTTGCATACGGCCGTGAGACAGTCAAAAATTTGCATACCGCCGTGAGACAGTACAAAAATTGTCGCATGGTCACGTGGTACATTTGTCTTGACAATAAAAATAGCAACTTTTTGTCAATGGGAGTTTTATATGGACAATGAAATTGAGGTGTAATAACAACAAATATACATATACATGTAGTATGAATTTCATCAATGCGTATCAACTTAGACATAAGTTTTTTTACTGTTACTAAGAAAGTTCTCTGGAACCAGATACACTAATAAAACATTTCAATGAACGCCAGCAATGTTATTGGAATGTGACAAGACAGGGTGAACAATACACTCCCCTTTTGACAAGAGAACCATTGGTTATCATCAATGTTTTGAAATATCGTATGCTGTTTATGTGTCAAAGGGAGTCTACAAGTAGAAAAGGATAATGAACACTTTTAAATTAACTTTACGATGTAAAAACTAAGGAAACAGACTTGCAGAAAATTCAACAAAGTAAAACTCAGATCGGACATTGTTTTCTATACAAAAGTATCATGTCCACTGCGATGAAGTTGTATTCGAATCAGCACTTGTTTCATCGACTTTCATAAGGCAACTTAATTTATCGATTTACAATGATCGGAAATAATTCTTATTAATTGAAGAAAGAAATGTGACTCATCTCGTGATGGTCGCCGATACAAATCATTGGAATTTCCCAGGAATTCTAAAAATAGAATACTAAAAATTGAGTTAAATTGTTGGTACAACAGCAGTTCTTTTAATAGTATGTGTTCAAAAACTAATTACATCTTGCTTAACGTGGATATCTAATCAGTCACATAAATGAATTGATTCTAAAAATGTATTAAAACAGCGGAGTAATCAAAGTTTAAGTTACTCTTATCTTCTAGCGCGATATATATATTCCCCACATAAACAAAAATAACAGCAGTATTTAAACTCATATGGGCAGAGACCTAAATAGAAATGTATATATATGTCTCTGATATATGTAACACATTGATCATTTCTATCAATAAGTATAATTACTGTATAGAGTTGAAAATCTTTTGATAAAAGGATAAATTGCTCATCAAGAGCTATTTCTCCTTTCGACACAATGTTATCAAAAGCCGTCAGCTGCAGATGCGTCAATTACCGTCTGCGTGTTGAGAAGGGTAAACCGAAACTGGTGTATATATATTATATATATATACAACAAGATTCAAAATGGCGACGTCTTTAACATCGGACACCGTGCACGAATTTCCTTGTACTTCTTGTGACGAGGATGATATCAACAAGGAAGCCTTTGTTTTGTGTGTGACTTGTAATCAGTACTTTTGTAAGACATGCTTGAACGTTCACAATCGCGTTGCTGGTGGAAAGATCATCAGTTTATCGACAAGAAAGACTTTGGACTTTCTAAGACAGCAAATAGTCAAACAGGAAAACCTGACCTTCCAACTGAGATATGTACCAAACATCATGGAAAACTGATAGACATGTTTTGTGAGGACCATGATTTGGTAGGATGTAGTGTGTGCATGGCCCTGGATCACAGGTTGGTAGATAATTGTTAAATCAGTTGACCTCTGTATTATACTATAAATAGAGAAGATTGATTGATTGATTTCTGAGTGTGTATCCACAACATCATTTATTTCGGTTTCATTTTAGGATTGTTATAGATTTAAAGTGCAGTCCTGGTCAGACGAGTTTACACATAAAGCGTAAACAAACCTTTCAATAATACCACAACAGTCAATCTACATGTTTATGCTGACTTTCTGAGACAAACCAGTACCTAAATGTTTTTTCTTCCTGTACAATTTTTAGACAACTATAGATGTTTGAACAAAGCAGCCGAGGCCCGGTAGCTCAGTCGGTAGCGATGTTGGCTGTCGATCTAGGGTTGCGAGTTTGAATCCAAGCTCGGCCAACATTCTTTCTGACGTTTGACAAAAGTCACTGTGACAATCATCATTCACCAATCGGCTAACAGTCTATTTTGAAAATCAGCCAGTTGCTTGGAAAGTATGTTAATGCGAGAAAGCCAGGAAACACATTAGTACGTGAACTGACCGCCATAATACGACTGAAAAACTGTTGAAAACAGCGTTAAGCTCCAATCATTCAATCAAGATTTGAACCGATTGGCGAAAGAAGAATGACGCTGTCATAATTATATTTGTTAATCATTGAAAAAACAGCTACAGTGGTGGAGTGGTTAGAGAACAGCCTCGAGAGCGGGAAACCCTTTTTCGATCCACGGTCTGGTTACACCAAATACTTCCCTCCTTGGCTCTGATGGTAGCAGGTAAATCATTACGCCTGATGCTCAGTAGTAAGGATACGCTTACAAACAGTATTTCTAATGTACTAAGGATATTCCGTGATATGAATATCAAATACAGTTGAAATCAGAGTAAATACCATATCATTAACGTATAGCTGACCACTATAGTGTTAGTATATTATTCACGTATAGCTGACCACTATACTGTTGGTATATCATTCACATATAGCTGACCACTATATTGTTGGTTTATCATTCATGTATAGCTGACAACTATATTGTTGGTATATCATTCACATATAGCTGACCACTATATTGTTGGTATATCATTCACATATAGCTGACCACTATAATGACGTCGCGCAAGCTAACCCGGCACATCAACGTAACGTCAAATAACGTTAAAAGTACGTTACAATCTTAGCGTCGGATAATTTGATACGTTCGTGGTATACTGTTTGACAGTAGGGGCCGTTTTCAATAATTTAAATATATTTCATTTTTTAAAATAAAAAATTAAAATTGCATGTATCACAATAGCAACTATATGGATATTAGAATTCGCCGATGCAGCGAATCTGTCAAATTAATAGTTCCGTTGCACCAATCTAGTTCACTGCATATATATTCAATACTGCGTGCAAGAAAAGTTGCCTTATTTCTTTTAATCAAAATTTGATTCAACAGTGTTTGATCTGTTGCTTTGAAATAGTTCCCAGAAATAACTTCATCTCCAGCTTCAAAAATACCACCCATTTGTCTTGGTGAGGCTTCTTAACCGTATCACGCTTGACGAAGCTCGCAAAACATAATATGGGTATGACTCATCCTCTATGTTTCTTACGGCCACACTATATCCTGGGTAGACAACCTCTACCAACGATTCGTCTAAACCACTTTCTGTGCCAGATGGTTTTTGTTCAAGGCAATTCATCTGTTGTTGTCTTTTTGGTCCTAGAGTACGACCCGTTTGTTCACTGTTCATACATCGCAATAAAACAGTGTTCACATGCGTAACACGATAAATCACGGACACTAAGAGACCCATCGCACGTGCGATGGTGAATCTTTCTGTTTTCTTTTATAGGTTGAAAATATCTGTCATCTCGAGCTCTATTGATGGTCTCAACTTATCTGAATATGCGTTTAGAACATAAGGTTTGTCTTTCGTTTCGAAACCAGTGAACAATACAGGAACAATAAACAAGTTTAAGACGTCAAAATGACCAAGCGTGACAATTTTTCTCCACACAGATAAAGGTCGTAATAAGATATAATATGTCGCTTGTCTTTACTGAAAATTACTGTATCGATAAAAGAGAAAAATAATATTATGTAAATTTAATTATAAGGTTTTAGTTAGACTACATCTTTAAATTTCGGTATACCGATTTTACGCATTCATAATTAAACAACGTTTTATATAGGAGCGTGACAATTTTTCTCCACACGCCTTTTCCTCATTTTTTTTGAAAAGTATTTAGTCATTTGCTATATAATTCAGTACACAATAATAAAAGAAAAATAATATTGTATATTTGAGATTTCAACCCGGTTGGAGTAAAATTAATATTAAAAACCTACTTGCCATTTCTGCGTTGTTTGTTTTCCGACGTCGTTTTTTCAGATCTTACATGATTTATGTACAATTTATTTGTATTAATTTGCTAAAAAAAGTGACACGCGTTGTTATTTTGTGTTATGATGCTGAATAACATCATCTCCGGAAACTCGTGCAGTGTTTTCCCGGTAAAAAAAGCACGCGAAGTTTATATATCATAGGTGTGAATACCAAAAGAGAGCGTTTGACTGTTACATCTTATACAACGTTTTTTCATGTTATTTTCCCCGTTTTATGCTGTATTTGAAATTCTGTTAAACTAATGATACTTTTATTAATACCATATTCATCTACGTTTTGTACAGCACATATTGGTATATCATACTTTACATTCATTTCAAAAATTGAATTATCAAGGACTGACCTTGTCCTGTTGGTAGGTGCATTTGACGTTGTACCGGGTTAGCTTGCGCGACGTCTATATTGTTGATATTTCTTTCACATATAGCTGATAACTTTAGTGTTGGAATATTATTCACATATAGCTGACTACTATATTGTTGGTATATCATTCACATATAGATGACCACTATATAGTTGGTATATCATTCACATATAGCTGACCACTATATTATTGGTATATCATTCACATATAGCTGACCACTATATTGTTGGTATATCATTCATGTATAGCTGACAACTATATTGTTGGTATATCATTCACGTATAGCTGACAACTACATTGTTGGTATATCATTCACATAAAGCTGACCACTTTATTGTTGGTATATCATTCACATATAGCTGATCACTATAGTGTTGGTATATCATTCACATAAAGCTGACCACTTTATTGTTGGTATATCATTCATGTATAGCTGACCACTATAGTGTTGGTATATCATTCACATATAGCTGGCCACTATAGTGTTGGAATATCATCATTCACATATAGCTGACAACTATATTGTTGATATATCTTTCACATATAGCTGATCACTTTAGTGTTGGAATATCATTCACGTATAGCTGACCACTATATTGTTGGAATATCATTCACATAAAGCTGACCACTATATTGTTGGTATATCATTCATGTATAGCTGACCACTATAGTGTTGGTATATCATTCACATATAGCTGACCACTATATTGTTGGTATATCATTCATGTATAGCTGACCACTATAGTGTTGGTATATCATTCATGTATAGCTGACCACTATAGTGTTGGTATATCATTCACATATAGCTGACCACTATATTGTTGGTATATTATTCACATATAGCTGACCACTATATTGTTGGAATATTATTCACATATAGCTGACCACTATATTGTTGGTATATCATTCACATATTGCTGACCACTATATTGTTGGTATATCATTCACATAAAGCTGATCACTATATTGTTGGTATATCATTCACATATAGCTGACCACTATATTGTTGGTATATCATTCACATATAGCTGACCACTATATTGTTGGAATATCATTCACATATAGCTGACCACTATATTGTTGGTATATTATTCACATATAGCTGACCACTATATTGTTGGAATATTATTCACATATAGCTGACCACTATATTGTTGGAATATCATTCACATATAGCTGACCACTATATTGTTGGTATATTATTCACATATAGCTGACCACTATATTGTTGGAATATTATTCACATATAGCTGACCACTATATTGTTGGAATATCATTCACATATAGCTGACCACTATATTGTTGGTATATTATTCACATATAGCTGACCACTATATTGTTGGAATATTATTCACATATAGCTGACCACTATATTGTTGGTATATCATTCACATATAGCTGACCACTATATTGTTGGTATATCATTCACATAAAGCTGATCACTATATTGTTGGTATATCATTCACATATAGCTGACCACTATATTGTTGGAATATCATTCACATATAGCTGACCACTATATTGTTGGAATATCATTCACATATAGCTGACCACTATATTGTTGGTATATTATTCACATATAGCTGACCACTATATTGTTGGAATATTATTCACATATAGCTGACCACTATATTGTTGGTATATTATTCACATATAGCTGACCACTATATTGTTGGAATATCATTCACATATAGCTGACCACTATATTGTTGGAATATTATTCATGTATAGCTGACCACTATATTGTTGGTATATTATTCACATATAGCTGACCACTATATTGTTGGTATATCATTCACATATAGCTGACCACTATATTGTTGGTATATCATTCACATAAAGCTGATCACTATATTGTTGGTATATCATTCACATATAGCTGACCACTATATTGTTGGTATATCATTCACATATAGCTGACCACTATATTGTTGGAATATTATTCATGTATAGCTGACTACTATATTGTTGGTATATAATTCACATATAGCTGACCACTATATTGTTGGTATATAATTCACATATAGCTGACTACTATATTGTTGGTATATAATTCACATATAGCTGACCACTATATTGTTGGAATATTATTCATGTATAGCTGACCACTATATTGTTGGTATATAATTCACATATAGCTGACCACTATATTGTTGGTATATCATTCATGTATAGCTGACCACTATATTGTTGGAATATTATTCACATATAGCTGACCACTATATTGTTGGTATATTATTCATGTATAGCTGACTACTATATTGTTGGTATATAATTCACATATAGCTGACCACTATATTGTTGGTATATAATTCACATATAGCTGACTACTATATTGTTGGTATATCATTCACATATAGCTGACCACTATATTGTTGGTATATCATTCACATATAGCTGACCACTATATAGTTGGAATATTATTCACATATAGCTGATCACTTTAGTGTTGGAATATCATTCATGTATAGCTGACAACTATATTGTTGGATTATCATTCACATAAAGCTGATCACTACATTGTTGGTATATCATTCACATAAAGCTGACCACTTTATTGTTGGTATATCATTCATGTATAGCTGACCACTATAGTGTTGGTATATCATTCACATATAGCTGGCCACTATAGTGTTGGAATATCATCATTCACATATAGCTGACAACTATATTGTTGATATATCTTTCACATATAGCTGATCACTTTAGTGTTGGAATATCATTCACGTATAGCTGACCACTATATTGTTGGAATATCATTCACATAAAGCTGACCACTATATTGTTGGTATATCATTCATGTATAGCTGACCACTATACTGTTGGAATATCATTCACATATAGCTGACCACTTTATTGTTGGTATATCATTCATGTATAGCTGACCACTATACTGTTGGAATATCATTCATGTATAGCTGACCACTATATTGTTGGAATATCATTCATGTATAGCTGACAACTATATTGTTGGTATATCATTCACGTATAGCTGACAACTATATTGTTGGAATATCATTCACATATAGCTGACCACTATATTGTTGGTATATCATTCACATATAGATGACCACTATATTGTTGGTATATCATTCACATATAGCTGACCACTATATTGTTGGAATATCATTCACATATAGCTGACCACTATATTGTTGGAATATTATTCATGTATAGCTGACAACTACATTGTTGGTATATCATTCACATAAAGCTGACAACTTTATTGTTGGTATATCATTCATGTATAGCTGACCACTATAGTGTTGGTATATCATTCACATATAGCTGGCCACTATAGTGTTGGAATATCATCATTCACATATAGCTGACCACTATATTGTTGGAATATCATTCACATATAGCTGACCACTATATTGTTGGAATATTATTCATGTATAGCTGACAACTACATTGTTGGTATATCATTCACATAAAGCTGACAACTTTATTGTTGGTATATCATTCATGTATAGCTGACCACTATAGTGTTGGTATATCATTCACATATAGCTGGCCACTATATTGTTGGAATATCATTCACATAAAGCTGACCACTATACTGTTGGAATATCATTCATGTATAGCTGACCACTATATTGTTGGTATATCATTCACATATAGCTGACCACTATATTGTTGGTATATCATTCACATATAGCTGACCACTATATTGTTGGAATATCATTCACATATAGCTGACCACTATATTGTTGGTATATCATTCACATATAGCTGACCACTATATTGTTGGAATATCATTCATGTATAGCTGACAACTATATTGTTGGTATATCATTCACATATAGCTGACCACTATATTGTTGGTATATCATTCACATATAGCTGACCACTATATTGTTGGTATATCATTCACATATAGCTGACCACTATATTGTTGGAATATCATTCACATATAGCTTACCACTATATTGTTGGAATATCATTCATGTATAGCTGACTACTATATTGTTGGTATATCATTCACATATAGCTGACTACTATATATTTGGAATATCATTCACATATAGCTGACCACTATATTGTTGGAATATCATTCACATAAATCTGATCACTACATTGTTGGTATATCATTCACATAAAGCTGACCACTTTATTGTTGGTATATCATTCATGTATAGCTGACCACCATAGTGTTGGAATATTATTCACATATAGCTGACCACTATATTGTTGGAATATTATTCACATATAGCTGACCACTATATTGTCGGAATATAATTCACATATAGCTGACCACTATATTGTTGGAATATAATTCACATATAGCTGACCACTATATTGTTGGAATATAATTCACATATAGCTGACCACTATATTGTTGGAATATAATTCACATATAGCTGACCACTATATTGTTGGTATATCATTCACATAATGCTGACCACTTTATTGTTGGTATATCATTCACATATAGCTGACCACCATAGTGTTGGTATATCATTCACATATAGCTGACCACTATATTGTTGGAATATCATTCACATATAGCTGACCACTATATTGTTTGAATATAATTCACATATAGCTGACCACTATATTGTTGGTATATCATTCACATAATGCTGACCACTTTATTGTTGGTATATCATTCACATATAGCTGACCACCATAGTGTTGGAATATCATTCACATATAGATGACCACTATATTGTTGATATATCTGTCACATATAGCCTACCACTATAGTGTTGGTATATCATTCACATATAGCTGATCACTTTATTGTCGGTATATCATGCACACCTAGCTGACCACTTTCTCTGTTGGTTTATCATGAACATATAGCTGACAACTTACTCTGTTGGTTTATCAATAACATAAAGCTGACCACTAACTTGATGGTTTATCATACACATATAGCATGACAATTGTCTTGTTGGCTTATCATAAACATATAGCTGACCACTATATTATTGGCTTATCGTAAACATAAAGCTGACCACTTACTTGTTGGTTTATCATTAACATATAGCTGTCTATCTTGTTATTTTATCATGAACATATATCTGACGACTACCTTATTGGCTTGTCATGAATATATAGCTGACCACTTACGTGTTGGTTTATCATGCATATAAAGCTGACCACACTATCTGTTTGGCTTACCATGAACATATAGCTGACCACTATCTTTTTGGCTTATCATGAACATATACATGACCACTTACTTGTTGGTTTATCATGATCATATAGCTGACCACTATCTTGTTAGTTTATCATGAACATATCGCTGACCATTATCTTAATGGTTTATCATAAACATATAGCTGACCATTATCTTGTTTGGTAATCATGCACATATAGCTGACCACTCTCTTGTTGGCTTATCATGCACATATAGCTGACCACTTACTTGTTGGTTTATCACGAATATATAGATGACCACTTACTTGTTGGTTTATCATGAACATATAGCTGACTACTATCTTGTTGGCTTATCATGAACATATAGCTGACAACTATCTTGTTGGCTTATCATCAACATATAGCTAACCACTATCTTGTTGGCTTATCATGCACATTTTACTGACGACTTACTTGTTGGTAAACCATGTACATATGGCTGACCACTATATTGTTGGTATATCATGCACGTATAGCTGACAACAATTTGTGTGTGTTTATCATGGAAATAGAGCTGACCAATATTTTCTGGGCTTGTCATGAATTGATTGCTGATCACTTTTTACTGGGCTGATTATGAATATTTAACCAAAAATGTTCTTTTTGTCTGATCATGCATGTATAGCTGACCACTTACTTGTTGGTATATCATGCAAATATAGCTGATCACAATTTTCTGGGTTTATCATGAATTTATTGCTGACCACTTTTTAGTGAGTTAATCATGAATATATAGCAGACGACTATTTTTTTTGGCTTGTCATAAACATGAAGCTGACCACTAACTTTTTGATTTATCATAAATATTTAACAGACCACTATCTTGTTGATTTAGCGTGAAATTATAACTGACCACTATTTTGTTTTCTTTCGAAAAAAATAAGTATTTACAAAGTTATATTATTTATTAGCTCACCTGATCTTTGCTCAAGGTGAGTTATTGTGGGTCAAATTTTTCTCCTCAGTAATCAGTGGGTCAATTGGGATGAAACTTCACAGAAAGCATCCTCTCAATGACCTCACAAGAATTCCTTCAATTTTTAAGGGATTCATGCAAAATTCTGGTTTCCATGGCAACGAAACGAAAAAAACTTCAAAAATTTTCTTCTACCAAACTGGTTGGCAGATTTTCAAATAATGTTGTAGAAATGTTCCTTGGATGGCCCTCGATCAGATTCCTTCAAGCCATGTTGATTGGCAAATAAAAATGGCCGCCAGGCGGCGGGGCTTTTTTGCCTTATATGGCTAAAGTGAAAAATTGAAAGAATCTTCTCCGACGAAAGTGTCAGACCGATTTTCAAATAATTTTGTAGAAATGTTCTTTGGGTGACCCTCTATCAGAATCCTTTAAGCCATGTTGATTGGTCGAAAACATGGCCGCCTGGGGGCGGGCTATTTTGACTTATATGGCTATGGTGAACATTTAAAAAATCTTCTACTGAAAGTGTCAGGCTGATTTTCAAATAATTTTGTAGAAATATTCCTTGTATGACCCTCTATCAGATTCCTTCAAGACATGTTGATTTGTCGAAAAAACATGGCCACCAGGGGGCGGGGCTATTTTGCCTTACAGGCTATAGTGAAAACTTAAAAAATCTTCTCCTCCAAAAGTATCTGGCCGATTTTCAAATAATTTTGTAGGATGTTCCTTAAGTGACCCACTATCAGACTCCTTCAAGCCATGTTGATTGATTGAAAAACAAAGCCGCCACATGGCAGGACTATTTTGCCTTATATGGCTAAAGTTAAAACTTAAAAAATCTTCTCTTCCGAAAGTGTCAGGCCGATTTTCAAATACTTTTGTATGTGTTCCTAAGGTGACCCTCTATCAAAGTCCTTCAAGTCATGTTTATTGGCCGAAAAACATGGCCACCAGGGGGCGGGGCTTATATGGCTAAAGTTAAAAAAATTAAATAAGGTGAGCGATCCATTGCCATCATGGCCCTTTTGTTTGAATTTGCGTTTAGCTTGACGTTATTTTATTTTTTTTCTCAATAAGTACTGGTAATAGGGCTTTCATATTTGGAATATAGTTACATCTAATACCTTTCTGCACATTGTATGCTGAAGATGCTGAGTGTGACATTTTTGGGGAGTAAAACATTTGATATTTGGTGGATTTTGAGAATTGGACATAGCTTTTAATTTCTTGTATTTTTTAATGTTGTATTTAACTCAATTATTTTTTCTTCTTTTGGAATTTCTTGTAATTTTGAACTTTGTATTTAGCTAAAAAAATTTTTTTTAAATTTCTTGTATTTTTAACCTTGCGGTTAGCTCAAAGTTGATGTGTTGGTCTTTTACATTTTCTCAAAAGTACAAGTGCTAGGGTTTTAAAACTTAGTCATAGTTATATCTTATACTCTTCATGACACATTGCATGTTGTAGCTAGTGAGTGTTACCTGAATTTTTGTGATTTTGATTGATTCATACCTTCTTTGTTTTCTTTTTTTTTTATCAATTGTGTTTAGCTCAATATTAACGTTTTTGTTTTTTTACCTTTTTGTCTTTTACACTTGCATCGATAGTCAAAGCAGGGGACAGCGAGACATTTAATTTCGCGTAATTGTTGTTAAGTTATATCATGGCATTTTCTGGGTAATTTACCCGTATTATATGTTTTATTTTATTTTATCCTGACACCTGCTAGTCAGTCGTTATGCTACTCTCACGATTCTGAGCGCTAATGAGGGAAAGCCATTAGAACCATTGTAAAGTCACCACCGTGGCGTCCTGAAAATGTTCTAAGTAAATAAATTTAATGTTTAATATTGCAGAATGTGTCCACAGTGCGTTTAATGGTGAAGGTGTTTTATGATTTTTGGCACTTTTAAAACTCAATGACGTTATACTTGTAAATTGCCATATATGAAAGAAACTGTAGTGTAATTGTACTTTGGATAATCTGCGTTGAGGTAGTTTTAGTCTGACTGCAACGAAATTGCAAAATATATGGCTATAGTGAAAACTTAAAAAATCTTCTCCTCCGAAAGTGTCAGGTCGATTTTCAAATAATTTTGTAGAGATGTTCCTTGGATGACCCTCTATCAGATTCCTTCAAGCCATGTTGATTGGTTGAAAAACATGGCCGCCAGGGGGGGGGGGGGGGGGGGGGCAGAGCTATTTTGCCTTATATGGCTATAGTGAAAACTTAAAAAATCTTCTTCTCCGAAAGTGTCAGGCCAATTTTCAAATAATTTTGTAGAAATGTTCCTTAAGTGACCCACTATCAGATTCCTCCAAGCCATGTTGATTGGTCAAAAACTATGGCCACCAGGGGGGCAGGGCTATTTTGCCTTATATGGCTATAGTGAAAACTTAAAAAATCTTCTCCTCCGAAAGTGTCAGGCTGATTTTTAAATAATTTTTAAGAAATGTTCCTAGTGTGACCCTCTATCAGATTCCTTCAAGCCCTGTTGATTGGTCGAAAAACATGGCCGCCAGGGGGGGGGGGGGGGGGGGGGGGGGGGGGGCTATTTTGCCTTATATGGCTATAGTGAAAACTTAAAAAATCTTCTTCTCCGAAAGTGTCAGGCCGATTTTCAAATAATTTTGTAGAAATGTTCCTAGGGTGACCTTCTATCAGATTCCCTCAAGCCAAGTTGATTGGTCGGAAACTATGGCCGCCAGGGGGCGGGGCTCATATAGTTAAATTGAAGAAAAAAAAAATCAGGTGAGCGATCCAGGGCCATCATGGCCCATTGTTGGGGTAAACAACATGACTTCGGTATATTTTCAGATTTAGTCATAGCTTACTAATATTTTGTTAGATTGATTTCAAATTGTTCACAAACATTTCATAAATAAAGTACTATACTTCAACATATCTAACGGGTTTTTGGGTCAAACATTTGGATTTTGTATTTTTTTATTTCTTTTCTTGTCCTCAGTAATCAGTGTTTCAATTTGGATGAAACTTCACAGAAAGCATCCTCTCAATGATCTCATCGAAATTCCTTTCAATTTATTGGATCCATGTAGAATTTTGGTTTTCATGGCAACGAAACAAGATTTTTTTTTAAATTCTTCATAAGTGTCTGGCCGATTTTCAAATGTTTTTGTAGAAATGTCCATAGGGTGACCTGACCCTCTTATCATATTCCTTCAAGTCATGTTGATTGGTCGAAAACTATGGCCGCTAAGGGGCGGTGCTTATATGGCTAAAGTGAAAACAAAAGAAAATCAAGTGATCGATCCAGGACCATCATGGCCCTCTCGTTGAACTTTGCGATTAGCTCAACGTAAAAGTTTTTTTTTTTTAATTTATCTCAATAAGGACTTGTACTAGGGCTTTCATATTTGGAATTTAGTTACTTGTAATACCATTCTTCACATTGTATGCTGAAGATGCTGAATGTGACCTTCTTTGTTGGGTACAAAACATGATTTTTGGTGGTTTTGGGTGGACTTTGCGAATTGGAATTAGCTTTTTTATTTTTAGCTCATTAGATCACGAAGTGCTCTAGGTGAGTTATTGTGATCGCCTTTTGTCCGGCATCCGTCGATCGTCGTTCGTCGTCAACACTTGCTTGTGAACACTCTAGAGGCAACATTTTGCATCCAATCTTCATGAAAGTTTATCAGAACATACATCTCCATCTGGGTTATTTGGGCTCGCAAACTAGGTCACTAGGCTAAGTTTAATAAAAGAAACTTCATAACACTCTGGAAGCTGCATTTTAAGCTTCAGCATGTTGAATTAGGTCACTAGGCCAAATTTAAGGAAAGTCGTGTTAACACTCTGTAACCACATGCTTGGCTTGAGCATATTGTAACTATGTATGAATGTTTGTCTTAGTGATATCGAGGCCTAGTTTGAATATGGGTCATGTCGGATTAAAAACAAGGTCACTACGCCAAATGTAAGGAAAATCTTGTTAACACTCTTGAAACCGCATTATGAATTTGAGCATGTTGAAACTTTATAAGAAAGTTCGATTATGGGTCATGTCCAGTCAAAAACTAGGTCACTAGGCCAAATTTAAGGAAAATCTTGTTAACACTCTGGAAGCCACATTTTTGCTTGAGCATGTTGAAACTTTGTCAGCATAATTTTCTTAGTGATATCTAGGCCAAGTTTGAATATATGTCATGTCGGGTCTAAAACTAGGTCACTAGGTCAAGTTTAAGGAAAATATTGTTAACACACTCTGGAAGACACATTTTTGTTTGAGCATATTGAAACTTTGTCAGAAAGTTTGTCTTAGTGATATCTCGGCCAAGTTTGAATATAAGTCATGTCAGGTTAAAAACTAGGTCACTAGGCCAAATTTATGGAAAATTTTGTGAACACTCTTGAAGCCGCGTTTTGAACTTGAGCATGTTGTAATTCTATCAGAATGTTTGTCTTACTAATATCTACGCCAAGTTCGAATATGGGTCATGTCCGGTCAAAACTAGGTCACTAGGCTAAATTTAAGGAAAATCTGGTTAATATTTTTGGTTGAGCATGTTGAAACTTTGTCAGAATATTTGTGTTGATGATATCTAGGCTAACTTTGAATACGGGTTTGGTCAGATCAAAAACTAGGTCACTAGGCCATATTGTAGAAATATCTTGTTAGCACTTTAAAGATCACATTTTTTAATTGAGCAGCTTAAAACTTTTCCAGAAAGTTTGTCTGGATGATATCTAGGTCAGGTTTGAATATGGGTCAAAAATTAGGTCACTAGGCCAAATTGAAGATCCATCTTGTTAATAATCTGGAGGCCGCATTTTTGGCTTGAGCATGTTGAAACTTTGTCAGAATATTTGTCTTGATGATATCTAGGATAAGTCCGAATATGGGTCAGGTCAGATCAACTACGTCACTAGGCCAAATTGTAGAACAATCAAGTTAACACCATAGAGATCGCATGTTTGACTTGAGCAGCTTAAAATTGTGTCAGAAAGTTTGTCTTGATGATATTGCCATTGGCGCTGAAATAGTTAAGTCTTAAGAAGCCCATTCTCAGGTGAGCGATTCCAGGGCCTCATGGCCCTCTTGTTTAACTTTGCGTTTAGCTCAATGTAAAGTTTTTGTTGTGGTTTTTTTCCTCAATAAGAACTGGTGTTAAGGCTTTCATATTTGGAATAAAGTTACTTCTTGTACCCTTCTTCATATTGCATTCTTCAGATGCTGAGGGTTACCCTGTTTTTGGGGTGAAAAATATAAATTTTGTTGAATTTTGAGAATTGGACACAAAGTGCTCAAGGTGAGCTATTGTGATCACATTTTGTGCTTTTTTTTTTAAATATCCACTTCTCAGTTCAGTTCAAATTGTTTTTGGGTCATTCCTTTTGAATTTTGTTTAAGACTTTTGTGTACTTTTGGTCAATTGTCGTTTTTACCTCAACTGACTGAAAGCCAGTCGAGCTTATGTCATGGCGAATTGTCCGTGGTGCGTGTGTTCGTGCTTCCGTAAACAGTCTTCATCAAACGGCTCCTCCTCCTCAACCACTTTGCCAATTGGTATGAAACTTTATAGGAAGCATCCTCTCTATGTCATCTCCTAAATTCCTTCAAATCCTTTGGTGACCTTCTATCAGATTCCTTCAGCTCATCTTGATTGGTTGAAAAACGTGGCCGCCAGGGGATGGCGCTATTTTGCCTTATATGGCTAAAGTGCAATCTTAAAAAATCTTCTCCTCCGAAAGTGTCAGGCTGATTATCAATTATTTTTGGAAAAACGTTCCTTGGGTGACCCTCATTAGATTTCTCCAAGCCATGTTGAGTGGTCAAAAAACATGGCCGCCAGGGGGCGGGGATATTTTGCCTTATATGGCTATAGTGAAAACTGAAAAAATCTTCTTTCCGAAAGTGTTCGGCCGATTTTCAAATAATTTTGTAGAAGTGTTCCTAGGTAGACCCACTATCAAATTCCTTCAAGCCATGCTGATGGGTCAAAAACATGGTCACCACAGGCCGCGGCTAATTTGCTTTAAATGGCTATAGTGAAAACTGAAAATAATCTTCTTCTCCGAAAGTGTCCGGCCGATTTTCAAATCCTTTGTAAAATGTTCCTTGGGTGAATCCTGTATCAGATTCCTTCAAGCCATGTTGATTGGTCGAAAAACATGGCCACCAGGGGGCGGGGCTATTTTGCCATATATGGCTAAAGTAAAAACTTGAAACATCTTCTCCGACGAAAGTGTCAGGCCGATTCCTTCAAGCCTTGTTGAGTGGTCAAAACACATGGCCGCAAGGGGGCGGGGCTATTTTGCCTTATATGGCTATTGTGAAAACTGAAAAAATCTTCTCCTTCGAAAGTGTCCGGCCGATTTTCCGATAATTTTGTAGAAATGTTCCTAGCTTGACCCACTATCATATTTCTTCAAGCTATGTTCATAGGTCGATTAACATGGCCATCACAGGCCGGGACTATTTTGCCTTATATGGCTATAGTAAAAACTGATAAAATCTTCTCCTCCGAAAGTGTCCGGCCGATTTTCAAATAATTTTGTAGAAATGTTCCTAGGGTGACCCTCTATCAGATTCCTCCAAGCCATGTTGATTGGTCAAAAACTATGGCCGCCAAGGGGAGGGTTTTATATGACTAAAGTGAAAACAAAAATATCCGGTGAGCGATCAAGGGCCATCATGGCCCTCTTGTTTTAAATTGTGATAATTTTACCCCATCATTTTGTTCAAATTGAATTTTTGCACGACTTCAAATCATCGTGACAAAGCGAGACATATTGATCAAAGTCCCCTATTCTTACAATATTCCAAGGTTGTTTAGATAATGCTTCTAATTGTTTGAAAATCTATATATTTGGGGATCGCTCATTCATCCAGACACAGTTTTAATTTAGTTTTGCTTTAAACTGTATGCACAGTGTACATCTAAGATTAGTATTTGTCTCGTTTATATCAAGCCATAGATCATTCGGATCTTGTTTGATTTCATGTAAATTATTTAAGCAATACAAATGTAAACAATTGCTTTATTTTCTTTGTATTTGCTTTTACATGTAAGTACTCATCATTTTAAAAAGAATTGCGTTTTTTGCTTTTTTAATTACAAAAGCTGCTTATCTGTAGCCCTGGTAACGTTAACGTCGGATACCTGGAATGCCGCTCATCTGTTTTTATAAGCTCGACTATTCGAGGAATAATGATAGCTTAACTACTCGCCCCGGCGTCGGCATCGGCGTCTCAGTCGGCGTCGGCGTCCGGTTCAAGTTTTAGGGCAAGTTGGCATTTTCATTCATAAATATTTGTGCTTGGGCTTTTATATTTGGAATATAGTTACATCTTATACTTTTCTTCACATTGAATGCTGAGTGTGACCTTCTTTTTGTGGTAAAACACATAATTGTGGGTGGTTAAAGTTTTAGGGCAAGTTGGAATTTTAATTTGTTTTTTACTTTTTCTCAAAAAGTAGTTGTGCTAGGGCTTTCAAATTTGATATATAGTTACATCTTATATCTTTCTTCACATTGAATGCTGAAGATGCTGAGTGTGACCTCCCATTTTTGTGTGTGTGTGGTGGGGGGGGGGGGGGGGGGGGGGGGGGGGGGGGGGGTGAAAGACATGATTTTAGGTGGTTAAAGTTTTAGGGCAAGTTGGAATTTTCATTTCTTTTTTACTTTTTCTCAATAAGTACTGTTGTTAGGGCTTTCATATTTGGAATATAGTTACATCTTATACCTTTCTTTACATTGCATACTGACGATGCTGAGTGTGACACTTTTTGGGGGTAAAAAACATGATTTTAGGTGGTTAAAGTTTTAGGGCAAATTGAAATTTTCATTTTTTTTTTTACTTTTTCTCAATAAGTACTGTTGTTAGGGCTTTCATATTTGGAATATAATTACATATAATACCTTTCTTCATATTGTATGCTGAAGATGCTGAGTGTGACCTTTTTGGGGGAGGGGGGGGGGGGGGGGGGGGGAGGGGGATAAATAGTGTGAGTGTGACATTTTTTTGGGGGTAAAAAAACATGATTTTGGGTGGTTAAAGTTTTATGGCAAGTTGGATTTTTCATTTCTTTTTTCAGTATTTATGTTAGGGCTTTCGAATTTGGAATATAATTACATATAATACCCTTTTTCACATTGTATGTTGAAGATGCTGAGTGTGAATATAATTCTTCAACATGTCAAACAGGCTTAGGTGTCAAACATTTAAAAATCCGTTTTTTAAGGTTTTGCTTTTTTTCGACTCCGTCAGTTTTATCATTTGCGTTTAGCTCAACGTTTAAGTTTCGCTCGACTATTCGAAGAAAAATGAGGACTTAACTACTCGCCCCAGTGTCGGCGTCCGGTTAATGTTTTAGGGCAAGCTGGCATTTTCATTTATAACTCCAATACCCTTCATTCAAATCACTTCAGACTTCACACATTTGTTAAGGACCATCACACGATTAGGTTACATAACTCCATTGTATCCTTAATGTGGAGTTATGGCCCTTGATTGACTTAGGAAATATGATTTTTTAAATTACATATATTTAAATGTATTTTTCTGTACAGTTGCTTTTACATATAGAGTATATATGATTTAATAGTACATAAAGGCAATATACTAAAATATTGCTTAAGTGAATAAGCATTGTAAAGTCGAGCGCGCTGTTCTCCGACAGCTCTTGTTTTACTTTTTCTCAATAAATAAGGTTTTGGTTTTGGTTTTATATATTTGGAAAACCTTTTTTTAAAGTTTTGCTATTTTTGGACTCAGTCAGTTTTAACATTTGCATTTAGCTCAACGTTAAAGTTTCGTTTTTAGCTCGATTATTCGAAGAAAAATGAGGACGTTACTACTCGCCCCGGTATCGGGTGTCCGGTTAATGTTTTAGTGCCAGCTGGCATTTTCATTTATAAATTATATATATCTATTCAGTTGCTTTTATATATAGAGTATATATCATTTAGTAATACTTAAAGGCATATATACAGAAATAGTGTTTAAGTGAAAAAGCATTGTAAAGTCGAGCGCACTGTCCCCCGACAGCTTTTGTTTTAAATGTCCTCGAAAACCCGAGCATGCTATCCTAAGTAAACTCTTGTTATTACTTAAATATATCCTTACTTTATTATTCAGATCCTGCAAAGACTTGTTCTACATTCCGGACATTGCGACTAATCGAGTTACGGATAAAACTGTTCAAACTGCCGAACAAGATTTGTCAGAACATCTTTGTAAAGTCAAGACCTTAAGGGATGACCGGCATGAACAAAAATCTCGTTTATCAAGTGAGAAAGATTTAGCTTTAGAAAATGTGAAGGAAAGGAGAAAACAGATTGATGTTCACCTAGACAAACGTGAGAATGTCATTTGTAAAAATATTTCTGATAAATACGAAGAATTCTGTGATATTCTAGATGTTGATATTAACACATGTGATGACACCATTACAGTGTTAGAACGAATTAACTCAAAGTTGCTGATAGAATCGGACAGGAACAATGTATCGCAGATGTTTGTTAACGTTAAAGGTGTACGGGGAATAGTTAAGGAAGCAGAACGGAGAAGGCAAGCATCCAACGACAAAATAAATTATTTGCCTAAAATTAACTTTCAGACAGGACATGCGATCAGCGATATTTTGGTTCCGGAGATCATTTTTGGACGTGTCGTAGTAGGAAATGAAACACCGACAGGCTTAAGTCTTGTAAAAAGTGTGACAATAAGAGATCCTGAGGATAAATACATGTGTTACTGTAACGACTTTTGTCAGCTTCCTAGCGGTACTTTCATCCTGACAGACTATAACAATAACAAGGTTAAATCGCTAAAGTATGACACAACATACAAACTGTCTGGTCAACTATCAATGTCTGGTTCCCCATGGGGTATAAGTGCTGTGAATGAAAACGAGGTGGTTGTCACTATGCCACATAAACAGACAGTTACGTTTGTTTCAGTTGATGGTCGGTTATCTATTTTGAATTCGTTCAAAGTAACCGTTAAGTGTTCGGGGATAATACACGTTAAGAGTCGTTTGTACATTGGGGACTACTTTAATTCATTGGTCACCGTGTATGACTTAAAAGGCACGTGTTTGCAAACGATTAACACATACCAGGCCGGATCATCATTATTTGGAAAGCCAACTCACATGTGTTTATCGCCCCAGAAACAACAACTATTTGTGGCCGATCGAGCTAAGGGTATAGTTGTTACAGACCTGTCGGGAACACTTAGCGCTCAATACACGTATCCAAACAGAATCTTAACACAGGGTATTTGTTTTGATGATGACGGCAATTTGTTCATAGTTGATCATAAATCAAAGGAAGTTGTAGCACTTGGTGTCGATAGATCTACCACCACAGTACTTACAACATTAGACAGAAAACCACAAGCAGTATGCTTTCAGAGTGATACCAGAGAGCTTTTCGTCAGTTTTAAAGGAAGTGATGATATCCAAGTTTTTTCTGTGGTCTACAGAACTTCAATCACGTTTTACTGACCTTTCCGAGTCTTCACATTAAATCATTTAGTTACTTTGATTAAAAATGAACACTTAATCGATTAAAGTTGTAGACACAGTGAAAATAAGCTTGGACAGATCAGCCTGAATACTAGACCATAAGTGCACTGTTTGAGTTTACCGGTTACATAATCTAAATATATTTTAGTCAGTTAATAACAAACACACATACATGTACACAAACAAACACGCACTCATGCAGGCATACATACGTGTGCTCGGTTTTCTTCTATAACAAACCTCAGTGCATTTACTACCAGTGTATAGCTAGATTACCCTGCGTATGTGTGGAGTCTAATCTAAATATACACTGGTCGCGAAAGGGCCATTGATGATTTAAAAAGTGATTTGGAATTGGATAGCATGTCTACATATTTATCCAACATTATCTATTATAGCAAATATATCATTACATGTATCTTCATATTTAAGCAATGTCTCATGAAAACCATCCCTTGTATGTTTTCGAATAAAACATTGTTAAGCACGTATGCATATATATAATATATGAATGGCGTTCCACGTAAACCTACCTCAGGGCATTTGCAATCACTGTACTGTACTGAGGACTAGATAAGGGAGAAACGAGTCTTTTACAAACAATATCTCTCTTATTAGTTAACCAAACCCTATATCGTGGGTTATCGAATGAACCAACAACATAGTGTTTGAGTGTCAAATAAGGATTTTAGAACATGTACAATGCCCATTATCTAGAACTATGTGTACTTTCAGATCAGCTTGCGCATTCGTGCAGTTTAATATAAATATATAGAATACTCGCGAAACAGTCGTTGAAACTGTATAGAACCTCCCAATAAGCAGTTTCCCTTCGCATCTGATAGTATAACTTCATAATTAGTACATGCATGTATATTGTAGCAAACAGATTATCTACACATTTCACACTTAAACCCACCTTTGGTTTTCGAATAAAAGAATGTTACGATGATCAAATCACATACCTTTAATGTCAGATCTAGGTCGTAAACATTCAATGAATGATTCCAGGATGCTTGTGAGGTGAGATAGTTAACAATGAATACCCTGATCAGACTATACAAAGATGCAGACTGATCTGGATATTTGCTGTTCTCAAAATCGCCTAGTCGGTTTTTGTGATACTTGGCACATTTCATAAAAACGCTTTGGTTGGTTCTCTAGAAGAAACACGACTCAAATAGTCTATATTCGTGCAATGGTTGTTGCGAAATCAGAAATGCATACTTCCTGTACCGATACATTTAATAAAACATAAGCAGTCCCACGAGAAAACCAACAGTGTGGACTCTGCTTGAAAGCGTCGACACGAATCAGCCTAACCGTGCCGCGCAGGCTAACCTGAATAGACACTTTTCACCTCCTGCTGATTTTCTGTTTCAGGAATCATTCCCCCCTGAGATGGAATGTGTCGGTCCGGATTAGTCTATGCGGACTGCGCAGGCTAAATCTGAGTCGATACATTACGCAGAGTTCACAATGATGGTTTTCTCGTGGAACGGCTCATTATCTCTAAAAGTTGATTTTATATAACTTCTACAAAGAGAGGCAAAGAGGCAAATAATTGTACAGTATATCAATACAAATCAAATCGGATTATGTGTATCAGGTCACCTGAGCTATTTATCTTGATGTGCCTGTAAAGAAATATTTGAAATGTTTCAATCTGAAAGTTTTGTTCCGATTTTAATGTAGTTAAACGAGCACTTGCCGACTCTCAGCAAGTTATTCTGATTGGTTAAAACATGTACATTTATCAGAATATTCAAATGTCCTGTCCATATTAATCTTGTCTTTAAAGGGACACATGCTAAAGTGAGAAATCCAGGGTCTCGTGACCCTCTTGCATTTTCAAAAATGTGCGGATTGAATATCTTAGTCACAAAACTGTTCGGTGAAGCTCATTTGTGATGTTTATGGGAAGTATTTGTGAAAATAAAATTGCATTACTGATCCGATGTTTTTGCTTTCATGCTTCAGAATATATCTACGTGAAGTCTGTATCTACTAAATGATACTCTCGTTTTCATCTACGAGATATACACACCACATCTAGTTAAAATGGGACGGGTGTTGGTCTAAAAATTACATTTGCATAAAGTACACTTGGAATAGCTGTAACATTTGTTATATTTATAAAACATTACATTTCAGCATTAACATGTATCCATTTACTGTAGAAGTATGTATTTACCCTTTTTCACATGCAGCAAATCTGCAGCAGATGACTGTGATAATATCGAGGTTAACATTTTGAAAACCTCTGTAAATGAAAACTTATATAATGAATACAGTTGAAATAGTCATGGCATATGAGAACTTGCCAATCACATGTTCAGCTCTTCCAAATGATTTATCCATGCAAATATTACTCAACAGTAATCAAAATGTTATGTCATGCTTAGGTTCGGCCTATACAAAAAAATCTTTGTTTGAAAAGATTGATCTCCAAATCGAGAGAAAGTCTTTTTAAACTTCTTAAATTACTGTTATCTTCAATCGTGTGGCCGCATGCTACATTTACGGCATTGAAAATTACAAAAGATTATGGTTATATTTTGCTTTAAAGGCATGACATCGAATACTACATCAAAACCGATCAGTGCAATTTTAAACGAGGTTTAACAGAGACTATTATCTATTCGAATAATCAACTGATCATGATAACTAATCGCATGTTAAGAGTAAAATACATTTGAGCCGTCCCGCGAGAAAACATTATGGTCTCTGCATAAAGTATCTACCCGGATTAGCTAGAGCATGAAGGCAGGCTAACCCGGACAGACACTTTTCGCCTACTGTGGATTTTCTGTACCAGGAATCATTAGTATATGCATATATCCACCTGAGACGGAATGTGTAGGCCCGGATCAGTCTGCGCGGATCGCGCATGCTGATCTGGGTCGATACATTACGCAGATGCCATAATGTTGGTTTTCTCGCGTGACGGCTCTTTTCTTAATACGATTGATTAATATGCAGTATTGTCGCATTCATGTGGATAAAGTGATTATTCTGGATTTGAATCCGTTGTTATACTCTCTTTAACTCTCTCGGTCGTCTGCTTTTGACTAATCAGTTTAATTTATATCAAATAATTCCGGGAAAATGGGAGGTCATAACCTTGAAGACCCTATCAAATTCAAATGGAACATTGTTAGAACTTTATTCGTTGACCGTTATACTTTCCGCACGTAACAACATAATTATAAGAATACCCACAAATATTCAAGAACTAAAAAATGCTTTCTCTTTGTGCTATGCTTGAATAAATTGAGTTGAATCGAATTGCACTTACTTCAACAGTAATGCTGTCTGATACAATACTAGTGATGACTGAATATACTCACTCACCATCTGAATTATTATTATTCAAAATATGTTTATTTTCAAAATTATATTTTGATATGTCATTCGTGTATGTTAATTATGACTGTATATTGCAATCTTAGTCACAAATTTTAGGAATATGCATTAAATAACATGTATAAATATGTTTAATTATGTTAAGTTGACAACCATTTTCATAACCATGTATGATTATTATGTATGAAGTTCACAATCAGCTTATATGCTTGTGTTGTGAATAAAACTATGTTCTCTAATGTTCTGTACTGTAGTTCTTAAATTAACTTTTATTCTTTCTATTGTTGTGACAAAAGATCATGACAAAGTGAATACACCTTTTCCGTTATAAAGTGGTTAGAGATCAACCTTGAGAGCGGGACACTAGGGTTCAATCTCTGGCCGGGTCGTGATTGTTATATAATTAAAACATTGCAGAAATGGCTTGCTCCGTGGCGCTCCTAGTTTAACGGATAGCATATCGACTGATGGATAGGTGTCAGGATTAATAATATCGAGGGTACTGATACATCCCCAAGATATGACTGGGATAGTGTTGAAAACGGCATCCAACACCGTCTATACTGACACAGTTCATACCGAGGGTACTGGTAAATCACTAAGATATGATTGGGATAGTGTTGAAAACGGCGTCCAACACCGTCTATACTAACACAGTTCATACCGAGGGTACTGGTAAATCACTAAGATATAACTGGGATAGTGTTGAAAACGGCGTCCAACACCGTCTATACTAACACAGTTCATACCGAGGGTACTGGTAAATCACTAAGATATGACTGGGATAGTGTTGAAAACGGCGTCCAACACCGTCTATACTAACACAGTTCATACCGAGGGTACTGGTAAATCACTAAGATATAACTGGGATAGTGTTGAAAACGGCGTCCAACACCGTCTATACTAACACAGTTCATACCGAGGGTACTGGTAAATCACTAAGATATGACTGGGATAGTGTTGAAAACGGCGTCCAACACCGTCTATACTAACACAGTTCATACCGAGGGTACTGGTAAATCACTAAGATATAACTGGGATAGTGTTGAAAACGGCGTCCAACACCGTCTATACTAACACAGTTCATACCGAGGGTACTGGTAAATCACGAAGATATGACTGGGATAGTGTTGAAAACGGCGTCCAACACCGTCTATACTAACACAGTTCATACCGAGGGTACTGGTAAATCACTAAGATATAACTGGGATAGTGTTGAAAACGGCGTCCAACACCGTCTATACTGACACAGTTCATACCGAGGGTACTGGTAAATCACTAAGATATGACTGGGATAGTGTTGAAAACGGCGTCCAACACCGTCTATACTAACACAGTTCATGTTGTGAGGAACACATCACAGTACTCGCACTATTCACAGCGTACTATTGCGTGCCGTGTGCAAGCATCGAGTATAATGCTTTTTAAAGATAGTACACTATCAAAAAGCTTTTAAGTGATAAAATATGACAAAAATGATTCTTTAAAAAACATAGTGCCAGAATTGTAAAGAGCGATAGTCCGGCAAGGCTACTATGGGGTTCGGGTATTGTTAATACAATGTGCTGAAAGTTTTGGGAATTGCGATCGATATAACTGATTCATTTATCCGTTCCCTCCACCAAATCATCAAAGAGTTAAATCAGATTTAATCTTCAGATACGAGAGTCAAACCGCGATTTTTTTCAATTATTTCATATACATGTATCTATCAACATGTTCCCGTTTAGAACCGCATACAATCACATTCTCTGTAAAACAAGTTGTTTCGCCTGCCTAACTGCCTATCCTTTGTTCAAAGTTTCTGTTTTATATTTTCAATTCGGTAGATTCTAAATGTGACATATTTAGGTCGTAATGTAACGGGAAGCAAGCTGAAACACAGTCAAATCCTATCGATCTCGAATAGCCTCTAATACGTATCCATGTAGACAGTATGTGGTATACGTACACAAACTACTTCTACAGTCTTGCTATAGAAGTCGGATCTGATAGCGACATGGGAAGGTAGAATGGTGGGCTTTTTATGCCCCCACGGAATCTCCGATTCGGGGGGCATATAGTTTTTGGCCTGTCTGTTGGTCTGTCTGTTGGTCTGTCTGTTGGTCTGTCTTTCTGCACAAAAAAACCTTTAACCTTGGCCATTACTTTTGAACCATAACAGGTACGGCTACCATATTTCACATGTGTATTCCTTGTGACATGACCTTTCTGTCAGTACCAACATTTTTGACCTTGCGACCTTGACCTTTGACCTAGAGGTTGTCATTCTCGAAAAAAACTTTAACCTTGGCCATTACTTTTGAACCATAACAGATACGGCTACCATATTTCACATGTGTATTCCTTGTGACATGACCTTTCTGTCAGTACCAACATTTTTGACCTTGCGACCTTGACCTTTGACCTAGATGTTGCCATACTCAAAAAAAACTTTAACCTTGGCCATTTCTTTTGAACCATAACAGGTACGGCTACCATATTTCACATGTGTATTCCTTGTGACATGACCTTTCTGTCAGTACCAACATTTTTGATCTTGCGACCTTGACCTTTGACCTAGATGTTGCCATTCTCGAAAAAAACTTTAACCTTGGCCATTTCTTTTGAACCATAACAGGTATGGCTACCATATTTCACATGTGTATTCCTTGTGACATGACCTTTCTGTCAGTACCTTGCGACCTTGACCTTGACCTAGATGTTGCCATTCTCGAAAATAACTTTAACCTTGGCCATTACTTTTGAACCATAACAGGTATGGCTACCATATTTCACATGTCAGTACCAACATTTTTGACCTTGCGACCTTGACCTTTGACCTAGATGTTGCCATTCTCGAAAAAAACTTTAACCTTGGCCATTACTTTTGAACCATAACAGATACGGCTACCATATTTCACATGTGTATTCCTTGTGACATGACCTTTCTGTCAGTACCAACATTTTTGACCTTGCGACCTTTACCTTTGACCTAGTTGTTGCCATTCTCAAATTTTTTTTTAACCTTCCCCACTACTTTTGAACAATAACAGGTAATGCTACCATATTTCACATGTGTATACCTTGCGACCTTGACCTTTGACCTAGATGTTGCCATTGGGGGGCATCAGTGTTTCACAAACACATCTTGTTCATAAAAGTTAATCAAGTAACGTGGTCGAATTCAATTTAAAGAAGAAGACATGTAACGATAATTGGAAACAGGTGCAGATACCACGTCGCAGCCTTGCTGTTGAAGATTGGTTGATTGTGTTTTTTACGCCGTTTTAAACAATCTTTTAGTCACATCATGGCGGCCAGTTTACCTACTCACATGTTTCCTGTTTTTTTGCTCGCCAAGTTGGCTTGTATTGCGACGTTGGTATAGTTATTGTATTTGTCTGAAGTTAAGCAACGTACTTCTCGATTAACCATTTTATATTTGATATCCTTGACGCTCAGGGTTGCATGGATATCAATATGACTGATACTTCGGTATCATGATATGTAATATGAGCCGTTCCACGAGAAAACCAACATTGTGTAATCTGCTTTAAGTAACAACCCAGATCAGCCTAAGCATAGGCTAACCCGGACAGACACTTTTCGCCTCCTGTAAATTTTCTGTTTCAGGAAGCATTACTCTGTACCTCTGTCCCCATGAGACGGAATGTGTCGGCCCTGATTAGCCTGCACGGATTGCGCAGGCTGATCTGGGTCGATACATTACGCAGAGTCGATAACGTTGGTTTTCTCATGGAACAGCTCATATTGGTAGTAATGGTAATATAACTAGAGAACGTCTCAATATAACTGAAACACGAATTGTTTCAAGTAGACTATTCCATTTCCATGATCAAAATCGAGCGTCTCCATTTCTCATATAATAAAAGTTTTGGGCTTTTCTCATAAAAAAAGGCAAACAATGTTGAGTTCAGGGTAGACACGCGCTGACTCATCTGGATCTGTATTGTTTGCAAAAACCTCAATACTGCCATTGGCGCTGAAAGAGTTAAAGGCGGTGTAAAACACAATTCCAACACAATTCCAACAACACAAAGTAGCTGTTTACAGGCTATATATAAGATAAACACGTGAATAAATAAGAATACATATATCGGATATAATGCAGACCTATAACAATACCTTGTTAAAATCGACACTTTCACTCTACCGTAAAATCAGAGTACTGTTTCTTCCTCCGTGAAGGATTACTGTTTCAATAGGTAAAACACGTACTAATTTTCATAAAAAAGCGATCCAGTTTTTTCTTAGCCGTGTCAGGGGGGAATTAGAGTGTTTCTGTATCGTATCCATTTTGGGCATTCACGCCTCTCCCACAAACAACAAAACTGAGCCGTTCCTCGAGAAAACCAACATTACGGACTCTGCTTAATGCATTAATCGAACCACATCAGCCTGTGCAGTCCACGCAGGCTAATCCGGGCCGACACATTCCGTCTCAGGGAGATAGAGGTATAGAGTAACGTGTTCTAAAACAGAAAATACACAAATGGCGAAACATGTCTGTCCGGGTTAGCCTGCGCGCCATGCTTAGACTGATCCGGGTCGATAATTTACGCAGAATCCACAATGTTGGTTTTCTCGCGGAACGGCTGAAATGCAGAAGTCGACTTTGAGTACATCAAGACAAAATATAGCAGGTTTCTGTTAAGGACAGTTTAACCATTGAATATTGTTCTAATATAGAACAATCTTTATTCATACTAGACCTATGTCATAGTGTATATCTATTTTTCTCCTATGTACGTATTGTGTAAATTTTAACTATTTTGACGATGAACCATAATTCTTTAAGTCTATGAACAATTTCTTCTTCTGTCAGAATGTTTACAAAAGTCGTCTGCTGCAGAAATTAAATTATGTTATGGTCAGTGTGTCTGGTCATAACCGTTCCCTGGTGGCGTGTTCGAGTTGATGGCGAACGGAAAAGACCCTGATCTAACGGCTCGGAAATGCATGCTGATCTGGATTCTTTCTGATAACAATACCCGGAAGATCGTTTTACATGTGACTTCATGCAATTTCTTGAACAACAATTCTATATTATTCTGACAAGTTACATACACATATATAATAATAATCGTAGGCCGTCAGTTAATCTTTGATACTGTGGTGTGCCAAGCTATAGTCTAGCCTGAGTATACACTTTTCGCTGTTGAAGCAATACCATACCATGTTACGTGTGGTGAGGGTTTTTTGTTAGTACAAGCAATACTTTTTATAACGTGGTCATTTTCATTTTGAGTTAGATATGTATAACCCGTTTGCTACAGATCCGTCACAATGCAGTGGGAACAGCTTACATAATAGTGCCTATGCTGGAAGCGAGTCGAATTTTACCTGATGCCACATAATATATATTAGTTTAGCCTAAGCTGACATCCGCCCTATGTCCATCAATTATGGCAGTATTATGCAGAAATTGATGTCAATTTAGTTAGCCGTGCACCAGGAAAACAAAACTTTGTAGAAACATATCTGTTTTGGTAGAAACATCCAAATCAATACCGTTGGGTACACTTGACACTGCGGCGTGCATAGCTATTTGATTGCCCGAGTATACACTTTTTTTTTCTGTTGAGGCTATACCACGTATATAGTTTAATGCGGCGTATTTGTTAGTATATCTTATTTGTATTTCTATTGTATGAGAATGTAAAATTCATACACATAATATATCACAAGTAATACTTTTTATATCGTGGTCATTTTCGTTTTGAGTTAAATATAAGTTCTACACTTTTCTTTTCAAATTGCTGCTACGGCAAATACTGCCTATAAAATATGCAAACATTAAATGTAACTTTTTTAAGTGTGAAATCATTTCTTTACGAAAAGTATTTTCCTGTGTAATAACTTTTCGCCATCGAACGGAAATACAGATAGAAATATCTACATGTACTAGTTTGTTTTCACGTACATGTACCATTAAGTAATGAGTCTCTGTACTATATAATAAAATAGAGTAAGCAATTCAATTTAAAAATGAGCTTACGTATTGTTCGAGTAAATTGAACTGTGGCATGACGAATTCACCGTGTACATAACAAGGACATTTGAAATAGACTAAAATAAAGTAAACTGACATTGTTACATATTCATCCTTCGGCAGTTCAATTTGCACTGGTAATAGTTAATCAGGAAATGATGCTAATACACTTTCATCATAGTTTGTATAGCGGGCCAAATTTTCACATTGACAACATTCTGACGGTAAGAGTGGTAGATTAATATGTCAAAGGGAAGCAATTCGGATTGTAGCGCCGGGCAGATAATTTTGTTCAGGAGATTTCATATGAATTCACAAGACTGAAGAGGTCTCCCATTGGACAATAATGAAGTAAAATTCACTGCGGGATAAGGTTGACCTTTGATTATCATAGCTAATAAAAAGGTGGAATAACATGTCAGTTTTTGTGTGCTATTTAGCTCACCTGAGCAAGAAGTGCTCAAGGTGAGTTATTGTGATCGCCTTTGTCCAGCGTATTGGCTTTAGTGAAAACTTTAAAAACTTTCTCCTGACAATCTATTTGGCCGATTTTCAAATAATTTTAAAATGTTCCTTGGGTGACATTCTACGATATTCGTTCACGCCATGGTGATTGGTCAAAAAACATGGTCACCAGGGGGCGATACTGGCTTACCTGACCACGAAATGATTTAATGTAGTTGACTGTGAAGTTGGCATGACAAATCACATTGCATAAGTCAGGTGAGCGATCCAGGGCCATAATGGCCCTCTTGTTTGGTTGTTTTGATAATGAATTTTAATTGAATATAGGTTTCTGGGTTATTTCGGCTATTGGGAGAGAGCCAAAGCCCAAAACGCTATAATGGTCGCCTATGGAAAATGAATTGCTTCCATCTGACCTAAATATATAAACTTTAGGGGAGATAACAATTGCAGAAAATCGTCTCTGGGTTATCACAGTAGCCTACCTTGAACTAGTGTATACATGATTTAGTGTTTGAATGTACATGGATCGTCTGCTAAAACCAGGTTCAAATACGTAAATGATACGTGGTTGACATACGGACAAACAGATGTACAGAAAACATAGAATGGAATCTTAAACTCTCCTGTTAAGGCAGTAAAAACACAATTTTAATAAACGTTTCGTTGATTTCTCGGCAATCAGATATACATACTTCCGATGTAAAATGTAATAGCTATTTCTTTACAATAAATGTAAAAAGTAACCTGTGTTTCACTGTCATCGGATATACATACTTCCGATGTAAAATATACATGTAGCTATATCAGATAATTTATACATGTACAATACATGTAAAAAATAGCTTGTGATTTACAGCCATGTTCTATATACAATTTCTTGTATTTCAGGATCACCATAGTTACATATTTTCAATGTAAAACGACCTGTGTTCACAACTATTACATCTAACTGATCTTTAATTCCGTTGTGTACATTACCGAGAAAGACGTGACTATTATCTTATCCAGAGTTCTGTCCCTTTGCAGATGTAAGAACTTCTTCAGTCACCTACATGTATATCTTCTATCGACCGTCTATGTGTGATACATAGTTAAACATATTTGAGCCGTTCCGCGAGAAAACCAACATTGTGGTCTCTGCGTAAAGTATCGACCCGGATCAGCATAAGTATGTCGTACAGGCTAACCCGGACGTACGCTTTTAGCCTCCTGTGGATTTGCTTTCAGGAATAGTTTCTCCTTACCTCTACACCCCTGAGATGGAAAGTGTCGGCCCGGATTAGGCTGATATAGGTCGATACATTACGCAGAGTTTACAATGTTGGTTTTCTCGTAGATTGGCTCATTTGATAGATATAATTTCTTTTTTTGCCACAATGTTTCCAACTTTGTTCAGTAATTATGCCTTCAATTATAGAGATTTTCCATATTTTTAGCAGACATTTTTATAATATATATAGATAGTCGACACGCGTACATTGTGTCATACTTATCAAAAATTCTGTAAAGCAGATTCCATGTGGATCCTTTAACGTGAATACTCAGGCAGCCGTTTTAACACACGTGTATTAGTTACGTTAACGTCGCATACCTAGAGTTCCGCTCATTTTTCATTTTTTAAATGTCCTCGAATATTCGAGAATGTGGTCCTAAGTTAACTCTTGTTATTACTAAAATCAACATCCTTACTTTATTATTCATATCTTGCAAAGACCTGTTCTACATTCCGGACATTGCAACTAGTCGAGTTACGGATAAAACAGTTCAAACTGCCGAACACGATTTGTCAGAGCATTTTTGTAAAGTCAAGACCTTAAGGGATGACCGATATGAACAAAAAACTAGTTTATCAAGTAAGAAAGATTTAGCTTTGGAAAGTGTGAAGGAAAGGAGAAAGCAGATTGATGAACGCCTTTGACAAACGTGAGAATGTCATTTGTAAAAATATTTCTGATAAATACGAAGAATTCTGTGAGAATCTGGATGTTGATATTAACACATGTGATGACACCATTACAGTGTCAGACAAAATGAACTCAAAATTGCTGATATACTTGGACACGATAATGTATCGCAGACGTTTGTTAACATTAAAGGTGTACGGCGAATAGTTAAGGAAGTAGAACAGAGATGGAAAGCATCCAACGATAAAAACAACTATTTGCATACAATTAACTTTCAGACAGGAAATGCGATCAGCGATATCTTGAATCCAGAGATCATTTTTGGACGGGTTGTAGTACACAATGCATCACCAACAGGCTTAAGTCATGTAGAAAATGTGAATATAAGAGATCCTGAAGATATAAACACGTGTAACTGTAACGACATTTGTCAGCTTCCTAGCGGTACTTTCATCTTGACAGACCGGGACAATAAGAAGGTTGAATCGTATGTATGACACTACATACAAACTGTCTGGTCAACTATCAATGTCTGGTTCCCTATGGGGTATAAGTGCTGTGAATGAAACCGAGGTGGTTGTCACTATGCCACATAAATAGTTGTGGCCGATGCAGCTAAGGTTATAGTTGTTACAGACCTGTCGGGAAAATTCATCGCTCAATACACGTATCCAAACAGAGACTGTACCAATGGTATATGTTTTGATGATGACGGACATTAGTTCATAGCGGATTATGATTCAAAGGCAGTTGTAGCGCTTTATGTCGATAGATCTACCACAACAGTACTTACATCTCTTGATAGAAAACCACAAGCAAAACACTTTCAGAGTATTACAGGGAGGCTTTTCGTTAGATTTGGAGTAAGTGATGATATCTAAGTTTTTCTGTGGTTTACTGAACTGCAATCACGTGTTGCTGACCTACCCGATTATTCACCATAAGTCATTCAGTTACTTTGATTAAAAAGTATCACTTTGTTGATTTAACGTGTCGACACAATGAAAAGGAGCTTAGACATGTCAGACAGTATGCGAGACCATATACGACACCATTGGTACACTATTTGAGTGGACCGGTAACACAATCTGAATCCATTTTAGTCAGTTAATAACAACTACACCCACACAAACACGTACGTATGCTCCGTGTTCTTCTATAACAAATATCAATGCATTTGGTACCAGTAATGAACCAGATCACCCAGCGTATGTGTGCACTGTAATCTAAATATACACTGTGTGTGCAAGGGCCATTGATGTTTTAAAGTATACATTTGAATCAGATAGCATTTCGACATATTTATCAAACAATATTATAGCAAATATATCATTACATGTTTATATATATTTAAGCCATGTCTCCCGAAAACCACCCTTCGTGTGTTTTCGAGTAAAACATTGTTAAACACGTATGCATGTATACATATATATATATAATATATGAGCGGCGTACTACGATAACCTACCTCAGGGCATTTGCGATCACTTTACATCCAGATCAGCCTGCGCATTCGTGCAGCCTTATATGGTTATATATCTACTCATCGAGAAACAATAATTAAAACTCTATAAAACCTTCTAATAAACAGTTTCCTTTTGCATCCGATAGCATAACTTCATAATTTATTACATGCATGAATATTATAGCAAACAGATTATCTACACATTTCAGTCATTTCGCATTTAAACTAACCTTCGGTATTCGAATAAAAGAATAGTGCGATCAAATGACATACCTTTAATTTCAGATCAAGGTCATCAACGCTCAATAAATGCTAACATGCTGCTTGTGTGATGAGGTAGCTAACACTGAAGGTCCTGATCAGACTACACAAAGGCGCACACTGGTTAGTTCTCTGGGAGATTGGTCAGAAGCATATTCATTCGAAATTGACCAATCAGAAGTCTTATTTGGAGCATGGTGTTTATTTCTGAGCACAGAGAAAGTTTTAATCCACCTTAGAATGTATGATTGCATTCAACCGACACTCAGTATTAAATGTGACGTGAAGATCAATTTAATCTCAAAGTCGCATTTCATTGAAAATAAGTGAAAAGGACTGGGTTTTCGCATGTCGTTTTTTGGTTTCAATGCATTTCGGACACACTACTTGTTTCAACGAGGAATATTCAAAATGTACAATCGATAGACTTAACTTAACTGTACCATAGTTTCAGACAGAACAAATTATTTGCTCTAAAACATTGATTCATTTACATCGGACTCTCTGTAACTTGAATATGTCATAATTAAAAAAAAAAGATTAACTCGAACATGTGATAATACGAATTTAACGATTAACTCGAACATGTGTTAATTCGAATATAACGATTAACTTGAACATGTGATAATTCGAATATAACGATTAACTTGAACATGTGATAATTCGAACATAACGATTAACTCGAACATGTGATAATTCTAACATAACGATTAACTTGAACATGTTATAATTCGAACAAAACGATTAACTCGAATATGTGTTAATTCGAAAATAACGATTAATTCGAACATTTGATAATTCGAATATAACGATAAACTCGAACATGTGATAATTCGACATAACGATAAACTCGAACATGTGATAATTCGAACCTAACGATAAACTCGAACATGTGATAATTCGAACATAACGATAAACTCGAACATGTGATAATTCGAACAAAACGATAAACTCGAACATGTGATAATTCGAACATAACGATAACTCGAACATGTGATAATTCGAACATAACGATGAACTCGAATCAATTCCTGGAATAGAAGTGTCTATAGAAAACAACATTGCAACTGTTCTGATTAAATAGACGAACAATTAGAACTGCTGTTATGCTGTTTTCTGGATATAATGTTATCACTGGCTTGCTATTCATGATCACTTTTGAAGAATAAATGAATCAGGAAGCTGTGATTACATGAAGTTCTTCAGCATACATCGAGGGCTTACTCGACCATGTCTATAACTTTAAGTAACTTATAGGTCATTCTCGAGTTATCTCGAATCCACTGTATAACTTGACAATATTTACCTTATTTCGCTCGATTACGTTATGTGCCTTAAAAACTTTCAGGCTTGATTAAAGTCTGTAAACATACAATTTTGCATTAGTATTGATGTTTTGCAATAATGAATTTTATTCATATTTTCCCAATCAGGCTAAACGCGTAAAATATGACCACTTCATGGCATGTACATGTATGTACATGTGCATATTATGCAATGGCTACGTAGATAAACTATATCAGGATCTGTTAAACAAAATCTGATATACATGTAGTTTACCCACGTACATGTAATCATTGCATATTATATGTTCAAGCTAGCTTATTTTTAGATTACCGTAGTCGAATACTCAAAGTAGTTTATTCTCAGCACTCTCTGTCGGTCGTCTGTCTGCCCGTCTTAATTTTCAACATCAAACGACATCTCCCAATTTAAACGAAACTGTTCATACTTCATGTTTTCAATAGAGTTGACTAAATCTGCACTCTGATGCAGATATGTTGTAAGTGTTAGTTTGTGTCAGACTCAGAGGTACACATTATATGTTAAGTAATAACCATATTGCAGGGGTTTCAGAAAGCGTTAACACATGATAGTGACTTTGCGAAAACAAACATGTGTCCTAAAGTAATAGATGTGCGAAAACAAACAGAGGGAACAATAGAGGAAACAATTCAATAAATGCAAGTTAAGATAAGTCCCCAAAGCTATAGAGAGATAATATATCATGGCCTGATTCTTTTATAATTATCGAAAGATTAATCTCCCTATATCGGAAATACGAACATCTATGTCTTTGCTTCTTTTTCCGCTACCATCTCGGTGGTGTAGTGGTAAAGCGTCCGTCTCGGGTACAGGAGGTCGCCGCTTCGATCCCCGGTCGGGTCATATCAAAGACTGTTACAATGGTAGTAATGGCTGCTATCCTTGGCACTCAGCGTAACAGTGTTTACATTACGACTGTCTGGTTGGTGTCAGGATAAATGAACCAGTAGTAATGGTAATTTACACAGGAAATGCCGTGATATAACTGAACACATGTTGATAGAGGCGTAATACACCATACAATCAATCAACCAATTGTATTATGCTTGTCGTATTATCATTATATTTGGAGGGCGTAGATTTGACGAAAACATTGAAGATAAGATAGATCTAACAAAAGTATTAGAATATTCCATATACGTGTTTCCAATATAAAATTAAAATTCATTTTAAGGAGCAGTGAATAGGATTTCCGGGTATCAAATATCAATAAAGAGGACCATGAATAGTTCTGTTGAAAGCACGCCATAACATGAAGCAACCTTATTAGGTCACTAACACATGTTTTTACTAAACGCTTTTCCAGAGTTTTTATTTGGGGTAACACGAACGGCCATTTGTACAAACATAAAGATGCCGATTGATAAAAGTAGAAAAACATTAATACCTTTGCGACACACAGATGCGTTCTGATTTATCCTTTAGAACAGGGACATATAAAAAATGTGTTTATATGTCTCCGTATAGAATTACTTTCCTTGTCAAGTCAACTGTCGTTTAGTGAATACATACCAAGGTCAGTCACGTGCACTCTGTAGCAGACGATTTTCGAACACATCAAGATAAACAGTTCAATGAAAGAAAGTATCTTTATTAAAATGTGGCAAGACAATCATTGCTTATCAAGAATGTTTTGAAATATCGTATGCTGTTTATGCATAGTCTACACGTAGACAATTATGAAGAAGACATTTAACACATGTTAACTAGTCAAGCCATTTTTTACATCGAAAATTTGAAGAAAGGCGACACATCTCCCGTGTTTCTGGATGACAAAAGCTTTTCCGTAAAAATCGCCAGATGAGGTAAAACGTACTGCTCGTTTCGGAAATAAAGAATGCGGGCGATAAAAGCCGAATGAAAAACGCTGTATATCGTAGCTGTAAAATAGTTTGTTTACGGAATTAAACGAAAAATCTCGGCAATAGCCGTAGATATAAAATAATTGGAATTTCCCAGGAATTCTAAAAATAGACTATTTAAATTGGTATAATTTGCAGTTCTTTTAACAATATATATGTGATCTGAAAATAAATATAAATATTGCTTTCTTTAGATATATGAACCGAGAGATACTTTGTACAGAAAATCGGCGGTGTTATCAAATGTTTCGTTATTTATGTCACATAGGATGATTATTTATGTGACCCATATTAACGATTAACTCTTTCCCACAAACACACACTTAGCTTCAGGTGACAATGAAAACGTTAAGGCAAACATATTAAGCATTTCTATCAACAAAAGTATAATAACTGAATAGAGTTGAACACATTGTGACAAAAGAAAAATTGCTTATCAAGACAATTCCGCCTTTTTCCACAACGTTTCGTAAAGCCGTCAGATTCAGATTCAAGATGCGTGTGCATTTGGTGAAGGGTAAACCTATGCTACTATAGATTCAAAATGGCGACATCTTTAACATCGGACACCGACCACGATTTTCCTTGTACGTATTGTGCCGAGGATGATATCAACAAGGACGCCATTAGTTTGTGTGTTACTTGTAATCAGTACCTTTGTAAGACATGTTTGAACGTTCACAATCGCGTGGTTGGTACGAAAGATCATCAGTTTATCGACAAGAAGGAATTTGGACACGTTACGACAGCACATAGTCAAACAGGAAAACCTGACCTTCCAACTGAGATATGTACCAAACATCATGGAAAACTGATGGACATGTTTTGTGAGGACCATGATTTGGTAGGATGTAGTGTGTGCATGGCCCTGGATCACAGGTCAGTAGATATTTGTTAAATCAGTTGACCTCTGAATTGTACAAAATAGAGATAATTGATTGTTTGCTGAGTGTGTATTCACAACATCCTTTGAGGCACGAATGTGTTGTATTTAGCTCACCAGAGCTCGAAGTGCTTAGGGTGAGTTTTTGTGGTCATCTTTTGTCCGTAGTTCGTCGTTCGCCAACAATTTGCTTGTTAACACTCTAGAGGCCACTATTATCATATAATCTTCATGAAACTTATTCAGTATACATGTATCTTGCTGATTTCTAGACCAAGTTCGCATATATGGGTTATGTCGGGTCAAAAACTAGGTTATTAGGCCAAATTGTAGAAAAATCTTGTTAATACTATAGATATCGCATTATTTTCTTGAGCAGCTTGAAACATTGTCAGTAAGTTTGTCTTGGTGACATCTAGGTCAATGTAGAATATTGGTCATGTTGGGTCAAGAACTAGTCACAAAGCCAAATTGAAGGAAAATCTTGTTAATACTCTGGAAGCCGCATTTTTTGGCTTGAGCATGTTGAACATTTGTCATGATGATATCTAGCCTAATTTCGAATATGGGTCATATCCGGTCAAAAACTAGGTCACTAGGCCATTTTTTCTTACTTGAGCAGCTTGAAACTTTGTCAGATAGTTTGTCTTGACGATAGCTAGGCCATGTTCGAATATGGGTCATGCTGAGTCAAAAACTATGTCACTCGGCCAAATTGAAGGAAACTCTTCTTAGCACTCTGAAAGCCGTGTTTATAACTTTAGTTTGCTGAAACTTTAACAGAATGTTTGTCTTTGTGGTATCTAGGTTAAGTTCGAATATGGTCTAGTCAAAAACTAGGACTCTAGGCCAAACTGTAGACACATCTTGTTAATACACTAGGAACCGCATTTTTGACTTGAACATGTGGAAATTTTGTCAGAATATTTGTCTTGATGCTATCAAGACTACGGTTGAATATAGGTTATGTCCGGTCAAATATTAGGTCACTAGGCCATTGTTGAGAAAAATATAGTTAACACTCTAGAGACCATATTTTTCCTCTCAGATGTTCCTTGGGTGACCCTCTACTAAGATTGTTAACATTTATTCGATGAAATGATCCGTTAAAAACATGGCTTCTCTTATTAAGTTTTAAAGAACACATTCTCAGGTGAGCGATCCAGGGCCTTAAGGCCCTCTTGTTTTCGGTGTTTATTATAAGAGTGTGTGACTGTGTGTGCATGGCCCTGGGTCACAGGTTGGTATATATTTGTTAATTCAGTTGATCTCTGTATTGTACTAAATAGAAAAGATTGATGGTTTTTGTTTTCGGATTTTAGTATTATATTGTTATATATTAAACGTGCAGTCATGGTCAGATGAGTTTACACATTTAGTGTAAACGCTCTTTTCAGAAATATGCATCTTTCACAACCGTCAATCTACATGTTTATGCGGACTTTCTCGCACCAGTACCTCAAACGTTATTCTTCCTGTGCAATTCATAGACAACTATAGACATTTGATCCATTTGGTGGAAGAGGAATGACGCTGTCATAAATATATTTGTCAATCATTGAAAAAGAGCTACAGGGGTGTAGTGGGACATTTGTTCGATCCACGGTCCGGTTACACCAAATACTTCCCTCCTCGATGGTAGCACGGATAGCATAACGACTGATGCTCAGGTGTAAGGATACGCTTACAAACAGTATTTCTAATGTACTAAGGAAACTCCGTGATATGAATCAAATACGGTTGAAATCGGAGTAAAATACCATAAATCAAGAGGGCCATGACGGCCCCGGATCGCTCACTTGAGTTATGCAATATAATTGGTCATGTCAACCACATCATCAAGACTAACATTCAGACAAAGTTTCAAGCTGCTTAAGTCAAAATTGCGGTTTATAGCGTGTTAACAAGATTTTTATCAATTTTGGCCTAGCGACTTAATTTTTGTTCTCAAATTCGGGCTCGTGACCTAAATGCTGACAGGACATGACCCTTATTCATAATAAGCCTATATATCACCAAGACAAACATTCTGACAAAGTTTCAACTTGCTTAGGTAAAAAGTGTTTACATGATTTTCCTTCAAGTTAGCCTAGTGACCTAGTTTTTGAACCGACATGACCCATATTCGTACTTCGCATGTATATCACCAAGAACACTGTAACAAAGGTTTCAAGCTGCTGAAGTAAAACGAATGCGGTCTCTTGAGTGTTAGTAAGATTTTCTTAAATTTGGCTAAGTGACCTAGTTTTAAACTGGACATGACCCCATATTTAAACTTAACCTAGATATCATAAAGAAAAACATTCTCACTTTCAACTTGCTAGAGTTCAAAAGAAACTGTAGTGTAATTGTACTTATACTTGTTGAGATAGTTTACTTATAACAGGCGCCACTCTTACATTGTGTCCTACTTATTAAAGATTCCGTGTGGTTGCTTTAACGTTGATACCCAGGCAACTGTTTCCACACGTGTATAAGTTACGTTAACGTCGGATACCTGGAGCCCCGCTCATTTGTTTTTATTGTAAATGTCCTCTAATATTCGAGAATGCTGTCCTAAGTCAACTCTTGTTATGACTTAAATCAATATCCTTACTTTATTATTCAGAGCCTGCAAAGACTTGTTCTACATTCCCGACATTGCGACTAGTCGAGTTACGGATAAAACTGTTCGAAATGCCGAACAAGATTTGTCAGAGCGTCTTTGTAAAGTCAAGACCTTAAGGGATGACCGATATGAACAAAAATCTCGTTTATCAAGACATAAAGATTTAGCTTTGGATAGTGTGAAGGAAAGGAGAAAAAAGATTGATGAATACCTAGACAAACGTGAGAATGTCATTTGTAAAAATATTTCTGATAAATACGAAGAATTCTGTGATATTCTAGATGTTGATATTAACACATGTGATGACACCATTACAGTGTTAGAAAAAATTAACTCAAAATTGCTGATAGAATCGGACACAAACAATGTATCGCAGATGTTTGTTAACATTAACGGTGTACGGCGAATAGTTAAGGAAGCAGAACGGAGATGGAAAGCATCCAACGACAAAACAAACTATTTGCCTAAAATTAACTTTCAGACAGGAAATGAGATCAGTGCTATCTTGAATCCAGAGACAATATTTGGACGTGTCGTAGTAGGAAATGAGACCCCGAAAGGCTTAAGTCATGTAGAAAATGTGAATATAAGAGATCCTAAGGATAAGCAGACGTGCAACTGTACCGACCTTTGTCAGCTTCCTAGCGGTACTTTCATCCTGACAGACTGGAACAATGAGAAGGTTAAATCGCTAAAGTATGATGATACTACATACAAACTGTCTGGTCAACTATCAATGTCTGGTTCCCCATGGGGTATAAGTGCTGTGAATGAAAACGAGGTGGTTGTCACTATGCCACAAACAAAGACAGTTACGTTTGTTTCAGTTGAGGGTGGGTTATCTATTATGAATTCGTTCAAAGTAAACGTTTGGTGTAGGGGGATAATACACGTTGAAGGTCGTTTGTACATTGGGAACTTCTCGAACTCACTGGTCATTGTGTATGACTTAAAAGGCACGTGTTTGCAAACGATATCCACAGACCAGGCTGAATCAGCATTATTTGGACAGCCAAGTCACATGTGTCTGTGGCCAGAGAAACAACAGATAGCTGTGGCCGATGAAGCTAATGGTATAGTTGTTACAGACCTGTCCGGAAAATTTATCGCTCAATACACGTATCCAAACAGACACGGTACCTATGGTATATGTGTTTATGACGACAGCAATTTGTTCATAGTGGATTATAAATCAAGGGAAGTCGTATCACTTGATGTCGATAGATCTACCACCACAGTCCTTACAACATGTGATAGAAAACCACGAGCAGTAAGCTTTCTGAGTAATACAGGGAGGCTTTTCGTCAGTTTTGATGAAAGTGATTACATCCATGTTTTTTCTGTGGTCTACTGAACTGCAATCTCTTTTAACTGACCTAACCCAGTCTTCACCATCAATCATTCAGCTACTTTGAGTAAAAATGAACACTTAATCGTTTACAGTTGTAGACACAGTGACACGGAGCTTGGACAGGTCAGACTGTATACGAGACCATTAGTGCACTAATTGAGTTTACCGGTTACGCAATCTAAATCCATTTAGTCAGTTAATAACAAACATACACACACAAACACGCACTCACTCAGGCATAGCTACGTGTGCTCGGTGTTCTCTTATATCGAACCTCAGTGCAATGTCTACCAGTGTAGAAACAAATCACACTGCATATGTATGCAGTCTAATCCAAATATACACTGGTCGTGAAAGGGCCATTGATGTTTTAAAGTGTGAATTTGAATTGGATAGCTCGACATATTTATCAAACATATATATTATAGCAAGTTTATCATTACATGTTTATACATATTTAAGCCATGTCTCTCGAAAAACATCCCTCGAATAAAACGGTGTTAAGCACGTTTGCATATATTTAATATATGAGCGGCGTTCTACGAGAACCTACCTCCGGGCATTGGCGATCACTGTGCATCCAGATCAGCATGCGCATTCGTGCAGTTTAATATAAATATATAGACTTATCACGAAATATTCGTTGAAACTTTATAGAACATTCTAATAAACAGTGTCCTTTCGCATCCGATAGCATATCTTCATAATTATTATATACGCATGTATATTGTAGCTAACAGATTATCTACACCTTTCAGTCATATCACACTTAAACCAACCTTCGGTTTTCAAATAAAAGAATCTTATGATCAAATGACGTACCTTTAATATCAGATATAGGTCATAAACGCTCAATAAATGTTAACAGGATGCTTGTGTGGTGAGATATCAAGTATTTCAAGTATTTATTTTATTTGTGGTGAGATAGCTAGCATTGAAGATCCTGATCAGACAACACAAAGGTGCAGACTGATCTGGATATTTGCTGGTCTCAAAATCGTCTAGGTCGGTTTTCGTGATACTTGGCTCATTTTATAAAACCGCTTTGATTGGTTCTTTGGGAGAAAAACGGTTCAAATACTCTATATTCGTGCAGTTCTTGCGAAATCAGAAATCCATACTCTCCGTGCCGATACATTTCCACGAGAAAACGAACATTTTGGAATCTGCGTAAAGTATCGAACAAGGTCAGCCTAAGCTAGCCCGAACAGACACTTTTCGCCTCCTGTGGATTATATGTTTCAGGTATTTTTACTCTATACCTCTATTCCCCTGATACGGAATGTGTCGGCCCGGATTAGCCTGCGCGGACTGCACAGGTTGATCAGGGTCGATACACTAAGTAGAGTTCATAATGTTGGTTTTCTCTTCGAACGGCTCAATTATCTCTTAAAGTTTATTTCTACAAAGAGATGCATGGAGGCAATAGTTGTACAGTATATCAATACAAATTAAATCGGAGTATGTGTATCAGGTCACCTGAACTATTTTCCCGTATGTGCCTGTAAAACATTATTTAAAATGTTTCAATCTGAAAGTTTTGTTCCGATTGCAATGTAGTTAAACGAGCACTTCTCGACCCTCAGCAAAGTTAGTTTGATTGGTTAAAAAACATGTGTCATGTGGGATGAAGCTGGTTTCAATTATATATGCCTTTATTGCAGATTCACTCTACGTGGGAAGGGTTTCAATTATATTAATCAGAATATTTAAATGGCCTGTCCATATTGATCTTGCCTTTAAAGGGACACATGCTCAAGTGAGAGATCCAGGGTATCGTGGCCCTCATGCATAGTTCCATTGTCAAAATATTGCGGATTGAATATCTTAGTCACAATACTGTTCGGTGAAGCTCATTTGTGATATTTATGGGAAGTATTTGTAAAAATAAAATTGCAATACCGATCCGATGTTTTTGCTTTCATGCTTCAGAATATATCTACGAGAAGTTTGTATCTTCTGAATAATAATTTTTGATGAGTGGGTCGTTTTCTCAGAAGCTTTGCTCTACGAGATCTAAACACAACAACTAATTTAAAGGGGATGGGTGTTAGTCTAAAAATTAGATTTTCATAAAGTACACTTGGAATAGCTGTAACATTTGTTATATTTACAAAACATTACATGTCAGCATTAACATGTATCCATGAATTGTAGTTGCATGTATTTACCCCTTGTCCATGCTGCAAATATGCAGCAGATGACTGTGACTGTGATAATATTGATGTTAACTTTTAAAAACTTCTGTAAATGAAAACAAAAAAATTGAATACAGTTGAAAACGTCGTGGCAAAATGAAAATCGCCATCTTCCAATTGAATTTCCATGCAAAATATTACTCAAAAGTAATCAAAGTGTTCTGTCATGCTTAGTTTCGGCCTATACAAACAATTGTCTTTGTTTAAAAAGATCGATCTCCAAATCGTGAGACAGTCTATTGCTGTTATCTTTTAACGTGTGGCTGCATGCTACGTTTACGGCATTGAAACTTGAAAAAGGATTATGGTTATAATTTGCTTTAAAGTCATACCATCGAATACTACATAATAACCGATCCGTGCAATTTCAAACGAGGTGTAACGGAGACTATTATCAATTCGAAAAATCAACTGATCATGAAAACTGATCGCATGTTAAGATTAAAATACATTTGAGCCGTCCCGCGAGAAAACATTATGGTCTCTGCATAAAGTATCCACCCGGATCAGCTAAAGCATGCCGCGCAGGCTAACCCTGACAGACACTGTTCGCCTACTGTGGATTTTCTGTTCCAGGAATCATTATTCTATGCCTCTATCCACCTGAGACGGAATGTGTGGGCCAAAGGCTCAAGGTGAGCTATTCTGATCACTTTTTGTCCGTCGTCCGTCGTCCGTCGTCCGGTGTCCGTCGTCCGTCCGGCGTTAACTTTTAGCTTTAAACATCATCTCCTCCCAAACTCCATGGACAATTTCCGTGAAACATCACAGGACTGTTCCTCTGGTTGGCCTCTTTCAAAATTGTTCGAAGATTTAAATTCCATTGAGAACTTTGGTTGCTGCGGCATCAGAAAGGGGACAAAATGTCCAATTTTTAAAAAAATATAATTTGGTAGAAATGTTCCTTGGGTGACCCTCTATAAAAATTGTTCAAGCCATACTGATTGGGCGAAAAACATGGCAGTCAGGCGGCATCAAAAAAGGGGCAAAATTTGAAAATTTGAAAATTCCATTTTTATGAAAGTGTTTGTCTGATTTTAAGAAAATATAATACGAATCTTACTGTAATGATCCTCTATTTAATTTTTTTAAGCCGTTTTGATTGGTTACACAATCATAGCAACCAGGCGTCATCACAAAAGGGGTAAATTGAACTTTTAGCTACAAATGACAACCAACTCCTACCATTCCAATAGACCAATTTCCACAAAACATCACAGGAATGTTCCTTTGGTGGTCTTCTTTCAAAATTGTTCAAAGATTAAAATTCCAATGAGAACTTTGGTTGCTGCGGCATCAGAAAGGGGACAAAATGTCCAAACTTTAAAAATCTTCTCCTCCGAATCTGCCTGTCAGATTCAAATATAATTTGGTAGAAATGTTCCTTGGGTGACCCTCTATAAAAATTGTTCAAGCCATACTGATTAGGCGAAAAACATGGCAGTCAGGCGGCATCAAAAAAGGGGCAAAATGACAAAATTTGAAAATTCCATTTTTATGAAAGTGCTTGTCTGATTTTAAGAAAATATAATGAATCTTACTGTAATGATCCTCTATTTAATTTGATTAAGCCGTTTTGATTGGTTACACAATCATAGCAACCAGGCGTCATCACAAAAGGGGTAAATTGAACTTTTAGCTACAAATGACAACCAACTCCTACCATTCCAATAGACCAATTTCCACAAAACATCACAGGAATGTTCCTTTGGTGGTCCTCTTTCAAAATTGTTCAAAGATTAAAATTCCAATGAGAACTTTGGTTGCTGCGGCATCAGAAAGGGGACAAAATGTCCAAACTTTAAAAATCTTCTCCTCCGAATCTGCCTGTCAGATTCAAATATAATTTGGTAGAAATGTTCCTTGGGTGACCCTCTATAAAAATTGTTCAAGCCATACTGATTGGTCGAAAAACATGGCAGTCAGGCGGCATCAGAAAAGGGGCAAAATGACAAAATTTGAAAATTCCATTTTTATGAAAGTGTTTGTCTGATTTTAAGAAAATATAATACGAATCTTACTGTGTAATGATCCTCTATTTAATTTGTTTAAGCCGTTTTGATTGGTTACACAATCATATCAACCAGGCGTCATCAAAAAAAGGGTAAATTTAACTTTTAGCTACAAATGACAACCAACTCCTACCATTCCAATAGACCAATTTCCACAAAACATCACAAGAATGTTCCTTTGGTGGTCCTCTTTCAAAATTGTTCAAAGATTTAAATTCCATTGATAACTTTGGTTGCTGCGGCATCAGAAAGTGAGAAAAATACCCAAATTTTAAAATCCTTTTCCTCCATAATGTACTTGTGCGATTGCAAGATAATTTGGAAGAAATGTTCCTTAAGTGACCCTCTAAATAAACTGTTGAAGCCATATTGATTTCGTTGAAAAACAGGGCAGCAAGGCGGCATCAGGAAAGGTGCAAAATGACAAAAACTTTATAATTCCATTCTTATTAAAGTTCTTGTTAGATTTCAAGATATAAATGGCCTTTACTGATAAGCTGTTTCTTGAGAAGTGTCCACTCCTTTGCAGTTTCATTTGCACTCCCTGATAAAATCTTCCCAGATATTTGCAGTTAAATATTTGCTACTAATTTACTATCAATTAGGTGATCGATTTAGGGCCATCTTGGCCCTCTTGTTTAAATTAACTATTGTTATTTCTATTATTGTGACAAAAGATCATGCCAAAGTTAATACACCTTTTCCGTTATAAAGTGGTTAAAGATCCGCCTTGGGAGCGGTTCAATCCCTGGCCGGGTCGTGATTATTATATACTTAAAACATTGCAGAAATGTCTTTCCCCATGGCGCTTCTGGTTTCAGGTGTCAGGATCAATAATACCGAGGGTACTGGTAAATCTCCAAGATATGACTGGGATAGGTGTCAGGATCAATAATACCGAGGGTACTGGTAAATCACCAAGATATGACTGAGATAGTGTTGAAAACCGCGTCCAACACCGTCTATACTAACACAGTTCATACCGAGGGTACTGGTAAATCACTAAAATATGATTGGGATATTGTTGAAAACGGCGTCCAACACCGTCTATACTAACACAGTTCATACCGAGAGTACTGGTAAATCACTAAGATATGATTGGGATAGTGTTGAAAACGGCGTCCAACACCGTCTATACTAACACAGTTCATACCGAGAGTACTGGTAAATCACCAAGATATAACTGGGATAGTGTTAAAAACGGCGTCCAACGACGTCTATACTAACACAGTTCATACCGAGGGTACTGGTAAATCACTAAGTTATGATTGGGATAGTGTTGAAAACGGCGTCCAACACCGTCTATACTAACACAATTCATACCGAGGGTACTGGTAGATCACCAAGATATGAATGGGATAGTGTTAAAAACGTCGTCCAACACCGTCTATACTAACACAGTTCATACCGAGGGTACTGGTAAATCACTAAGATATGACTGGGATAGTGTTAAGAACGGCGTTCAACACCGTCTATACTAACACAGTTCATACCGAGGGTACTGGTAAATCACTAAGATATGATTGAGATAGTGTTGAAAACGGCATCCAACACCGTCTATACTAACACAGTTCATACCGAGGGTACTGTTAAATCACCAATATATGACTCGGATAGTGTTGAAAACGGCGTCCAACACCGTCTATACTAACACATTTAATACCGAGGGTACTAAATCACCAATATATAACTGAGATAGTGTTGAAAACCGCGTCCAACACCGTCTATACTAACACAGTTCATACCGAGGGTACTGTTAAATCACCAAGATATGACTGGGATAGTGTTGAAAACGGCGTCCAACACCGTCTACACTAACACAGTTCATACCGAGGGTACTGGTAAATCACTAAGATATGACTGGGATAGTGTTGAAAACGGCGTCCAACACCGTCTATACTAACACAGTTCATACCGAGGGTACTGGTAAATCACCAAGATATGACTGAGATAGTATTGAAAACGGCGTCCAACACCGTCTATACTAACACAGTGCATACCGAGGGTACTGTTAAATCACCAAGATATGACTGGGATAGTGTTGAAAACGGCGTCCAACACCGTCTATACTAACACAGTTCATACCGAGGGTACTGGTAAATCACCAAGATATGACTGGGATAGTGTTGAAAACGGCGTCCAACACCGTCTACAAAAACACAGTTCAAACCGAGGGTACTGGTAAATCACTAAGATATGACTGGGATAGTGTTGAAAACGGCGTCAAACACCGTCTATACTAACACAGTTCATACCGAGGGAACTGGTAAATCACTAAGATATGACTGGGATAGTGTTGAAAACGGTGTCAAACACCGTCTATACTAACACAGTTCATACCGAGGGAACTGGTAAATCACCAAGATATGACTGAGATAGTATTGAAAACGGCGTCCAAAACCGTCTATACTAACACAGTTCATACCGAGGGTACTGTTAAATCACCAAGATATGACTGGGATAGTGTTGAAAACGGCGTCCAACACCGTCTATACTAACACAGTTCATACCGAGGGTATTGGTAAATCACCAAGATATGAGATAGTGTTGAAAACGGCGTCCAACACCGTCTATACTAACACAGTTCATACCGAGGGTACTGGTAAATCACCAAGATATGACTGGGATAGTGTTGAAAACGGCGTCCAACACCGTCTATACTAAAACAGTTCATACCGAGGGTACTGGTAAATCACCAAGATATGACTGGGATAGTGTTAAAAACGGCGTCCAACACCGTCTATACTAACACAGTTCATATTGTAAGGAACACATCACAGTACTCGCACTATTCACAGCGTACTATTACGTGCCATGTGCAAGCAGCGAGTATAATGCATTTGAAAGTTAACTTGTTTATCTCAGTACACTATCCAACAGCTTTAATGTGATAAAATCTGACAAAAATGATTCTTTAACCCTTTCCCTCATATAGACGGTTTCTGACGCCTCTGCAGCAGACGGCATTTTGAAAACATAGTGACAAAAGAAGAAATTTCTCAAAACGAGCAATTTCTCCTTTTGCCACAATGTTTTCCAATTTGAGTCATAGGTTATCCATTCAATTATAGATAATTTCTATTTTTTGTCAAAATTTGTTCAAAGTCGTCTGCTGCAGAAATGTCGTATGAGGGAATGGGTTAAACAATATTGTAAAGAGCGATAATCCGGCAAGGCTTTTTGGGGTTAGAGTATTGTTAATACAATGTGATGAAAGTCTAGGTAATGTGATTGATATAACGGATTCACTTTTATCCGTTCCCTCCACCAAATCATCAAAGGGTTAAATTAGCTTTAATCTTCAGATACGAGAGTCCAACTGCGATTTTCTAATTATGTGTACAAGGATTTTAAATTGCAGATCGCTGCAGAGTTGTTACAATATCAGAAACCTAAAAGAATCTTCTCCTCCGCAAGTGTCTGGCCGATTTTTCTAATTTTAGAAATGTTTCTTTGGTGACCCTCTATCCGATTCCGTCAAGCCATGTTGATTGGTTAAAAAACATGGCCAACAGGGGGTCGTTTTGCTTAATATGGCCGTAGTGAATACTTAAAAAATCTTCTCCTCCGAAAATGTCAAGCCGATTTTCAAATAATGTTGTAGATCCAGATTCCTTCAAGCCATGTTGACCGTATATTGGCTTTATTGAAAACTTTAAAAACCTTCTCCTTCCAAACTATTTGGCCGATTTTTTCAAATAATGACACTCTACAATATTCATTCAAGCCATGGTGATTGGTCAAAAAACATGGCCACCAGGGGGCGGGGCTGTTTGGAGATTTAATTTGTGCATAATTGAAGTGGAGCGATACTGTATCGCCTCTTGTATTAGCTTACCTGACCACGAAATGAGTTAATGTGGTTGACTGTGTAGTTGGCATGACAAATCACATTGCATAATTCAGATGGGCGATCCACGGCCATCAATTCCCTCTTGTTTGGTCGTTTTGATAATGAATTTTAATTGAATATAGGTTTCTGGGTTATTTCAGCTATTGGGAGAGAGCCATAGCCCAAAACGCTATAATGGTCGCCTATGGAAAATGAATTGCTTCCATCTGACCTAAAAATATAAACTTTAGGGGAGATAACAATTGCAGAAAACTTCTCTGGGTTATCACAGTATCCTACCTTGAACTAGTGTATACATGATTTAGTGGTTGAATGTACATGAATCGTCTGCTAAAACCAGGTTCAAACACGTAAATGATACGTGATTGATATACGGACAACAGATATACAGATAACATAGAATGGAATCTTAAACTCTCCTGTTAAGGCAGTAAAAACACAATTTTAATAAACGTTTCGTTCATTTTCCCGATGAGTTTGTCTTTATCATTCATGTAGTACAGGTGTCTGTACTAGGAATGCGATTTTATATTTTACAATGCAATATGTAACGGCGATATATTGAGACTATCATTCATGGGAAAATGTAGTAAAACAGGTAAAAGTGACGTGTGTTTATCATTCACAACAGTTCCATACTATTAATGCCAAATCAAGTGTGTTTCAACTGCTCCATCATTTAATATAAAATTCCCTGTGTTGCACGGCCATCAGATATACATACTTCCTACGTAATATGTAATAAATATTTCTTTACAATAAATGTAAAAAATAACTTGTGTTCAACAGCCATGTTTTATATAAAATTTCTTGTAATGACCTGTGTCAACAACTAGTACATCCATCTGATTTGTAATTCCGTTTTGTTCATTATTGAGACACACGTGACTTAAGTTCAATTGTATCTGCTATTATCTTATCCAGAGTTCTGTCCCTCTGCAGATGTAACAACTTCTTCAGTAACCTACATGTATATCTTCTATCGACCGTCTATGTGTGATACATAATTTAACCTATTTGAGCCGTTCCGCGAGAAAACCAACATTGTGGTCTCTGCGTAAACACCCCCCCCCCCCCCCCCCCCCAACCCCCTGAGATGGAAAGCGTCGGCCCGGATTAGCCTGATCTAGAACTAGACTGATCTAGGTCGACACATTACACAATGCTGGTTTTCTCGTAGATTGGCTATTTGATAGATATAATATCCTTTTTTTGCCACAATGTTTCCAACTTTTTTCAGTAATTATGCCGAAAATTATAGAGATTTTCCATATTTTTGAGTAGACATAACCAAAGTCGTCTGCTGCATATTTTCTGTGTGTGGGAAAGGATTAATTGCTTATGTCGAGGATCAGGTGATCACGAGTGAGGTAGAATTTGAAACGACGCTGTTAACGAGAGAAGAGGGCATTTTGTAATAAGTCATTCTTAACATGATATTGAAATCCAGAAGTATTCTTTATAAGTAGTTAGACAACACCAAGGATAGCTAGCCCTAAACTCTGGCAGCCAGGTTTTGTCAACCAATTAATTTGGTTTGACTATTTTGTTTGTAAAGAGTCATCTTTGAAACATTTCTATAAACTTCTTTCAAATATCTTGAAATCAGAAACACAATCGAACGATTTTGAAAGATGACCAAAGAAAAGAACGTTTCGATTGTTGACTCCCTAGAGATAAAAAGATGTTAAAAACAATACATTTTGTCATATTACAAATACATGTATCAGAGCTCTAGATAAAGGGCATTTTGCATGTTCTAAAATCCTTAATTGACATTTAAATCCTATGTTGTGGGTACTCAAAAGAATCGTCTCATTGAGACGATTCTTTTGAGTACCCACAACATAGGATTTGGATGAGTAATACGAGAAATATTGTGGGGAAAAGACCTGTTCACTCCCTCTTATCTAGTCCTCTGTGTATATAACCACCAACCTGCGGTAGCTATCTTCTATATTTAATTCGTGTGCGATTATATGAAAGATAATAAAGTTCAAGTGTAGCAAATACAATGATATACTTTATTTCATGTATTAATAATTTAATTATTATTTCTCTATAGTTCGCTTTTTTTGTTTAGCTTTTCACTTTCTTCATGATCAAGAATTGATATACACGTTCTAGCCAGTTCACAACCCGTTCTACTATTTGTGTAGGAAGGGGTCGGACGTTCTGAGAACTAGTTTGGTGTAACGGAAGCATATATAACAAAATATCTGGCTAGTGAACAACCTCCGGTTTGAGACCCGGCCGGGTAGCTCAATTGGTAGCGTATCTGACTCGTGATCTGGAGGTCACGGGTTCGATACCCGGTTGCGGCGACATTCTTTCGGGCGATGTTTTCCATTGCCTCTCACCTCTGATCTATGTGATAAAGCAGTCAAGTAGTCAGTGGCTTCGAAAGAATGTTGTGTAAGTACTGGTGTGGGAAAGCCAGGAAAACATGGGTAGGTGCACTGACCGCCGTGATATGACCAAAGATGTTGAAAGCGGCGTTAAACTCCAAACAAACAAACAAATCCTCCGGTTTGACGATCTATCAAAATAAAGGGAATGGAGCGAGGCTTAGGGGTGGTATCGTTTAAAATAAACTCAAAATAGCGACGTCTTTAATATCGGACACCATTCACGATTGTCCTTGTACTTATTGTGCCGAGGAGGATATCAACAAGGAAGCCATTAGTTTGTGTGTAACCTGTAGCCACTACCTTTATAAGACATGTTTGAAGGTTCACAATCGCGTGGCAGGTGCGAAAGATCATCAGTTTATCGTCAAGGACGAATTTGGACACGCCACGACAGCAAGTAGTCAAACGAGAAAACCTGACCTTCCAACTGAGATATGTACCAAACATCACGGATTACTTATGGACATGTTTTGTGAGGACCATGATTTGGTAGGATGTAGTGTCTGCATGGCCCTGGATCACAGGTTGGTAGATATTTGGAAAATCAGTTGAATGCTGAGTGTATATCCACAACATCCTTTGAGACACGAATTTGTCTTTCTTTTTTCGGTTTTCATTTTAAGATTGTTATAGATTAAACGTGCAGTCATGGTCAAATGAGTTTACACATTTAGTGTAAACACTCATTTCAAAAATACACGTCTTTCACAACAGTCAATCTACACGTTCATGCTGACTTTCTCGCACCAGTTTCTCAGACGTTATTCTTCCTGTGCAATGCAAAGACAACTTAAGACATTTGAACCATTTGGTGGAAGACGAATGACGCTGTCATAATTATATTTGTCAATCATTGAAAAACAGCTACGGTGATGGAGTGGTTAGAGCGCCAGTCTCGAGGGCGGGAAACCTTTATTCGATCCAAGGTCCGGTTTCACCAAATACTTCCCTCATTGGCTCTGATGGTAGCAGGGAAAGCATTACGACTGATGCTCATGTGTAAGAATACGCTTACAAGAAGTATTTCTAATGTACTAAGGAAACTCCGTTGTATGGATCAAATACAATTGAAATCGGAGTAAAATATCATAAAACAGAACTTCTAATGTACTAAGGATACTACGTTGTATGAATCAAATACGGTTGAAATCGGAGTAAAATACCGTAAAAGAAAAGCACTTGTTGGAAAATACTGATCTAAATTCCAAATAACAACCTCAGGATTGACAGTCCAAGTCTGAATGATCACAGCTGACAAATGAGCCGTCCCACAAGAAAACCAACATTGTGGACTCCGCGTAATGTATCGACTCGCATCAGCCTAAGCATGCCGCGCACGCTAACACGGACAGACACTTTTCTCCTCCTGTGGCATTTTTGTTTTAGGAATCATTACTGTATACATCTATCCCCCTGAGGCGGAATATGTCGGCCAGGATTAGCCTGCGCGGTCTGTGCAGGCTATTTTGGATCGATACATTACGAAAAGTCAATACTGTTGGTTTTCTCATGGAACGGCTCCAATTATCCTTTCATAATAATAACTCTTAATGCACAAATATGCCCTTGTCCTCCTTATTATTGTAGCGCTTTGTCACGTCTTTAATATAAATATGTCATAACTAATGAAGTGAGTAAGGAAGAGTCTTGTGTTTCATACATTGTTGACTATGGGATTGTCATTGAAATACAACAGACTACTATCATGTTGGTGTATCCTGAACATATATCTTACCAATATAGTGTTGGTGTATCATGAAAATAAAGCTGACCACTATTTGTGTTTGTTTATCAAGGCAATAAAGTTGACCCAATATTTTCTGGGTGTATCATGAATTTATTACTGACCACTTGTTCGTGGGTAAATCATGAATATATAGCACTTTCTGTTAGGCTTATAAGCATAAAGCTGACCACTCACTTGTTGGTTTATCATAAATAGTTTACAGACCACTATCTTGTTGATTAATCGTGAAACTATAACTGACCACTATTTTGTTTCCTTTCGAAAACATAAGTATTTACAAAGTTATACTATTTATTGAAAATTAAAATGCCTTTTTAGGACATCACACAGTATGGTCTTGAAATTTCATGTATGTGTTAAGTATGCAAATGAAGTTGACTTATATTCTTTCCTGAAAGAAACAGTAACAGAGTAATGCCCCTTTATCATAACACGTATTTAACTAGATAGTCCATGACTTATTTACGCCGCTTTCAACAATCTTTAAATTATATTACGGCATTATCTGGGTAATCTTCCAGTATTATTTTTTGCAGGAATTTTTCTAAAACGTTGTCAGATGTATTGTTTGGTCATGGGACATCATTCAACGTCAAATGTTCAAAGTCAAGGTCATAATTTGGCAGGACTTGATCTTGATTAGGTAACTTTACCTCAACACCTAACCCTGGTTATATCTCAGCAACCCCTGCTGGAATATTTATGAAACTTTGTCAGATGTATTGTTGGGTCATGGAACATTATTCAACGTCAAAATATCAAAGTCAAGATCATAATTTGGCAGAACTTGAACTTGGTAAGGTAACTTAACATCAAAGCTTAACCTTGGTTATATATCTGCAAACCCCTGCTGGAATTTTTCTGAAACATTGTTAGATGTATTGTTGGGTCATGGAACATCATTCAAGGTCAATGTCATAATCTGGCAGAACTTGACCTTGGTTAGGTAACTTAACCTTGGTCATACCTCAGCAAACCCTACTGGAATATTTCTGAAACTTGTTCAGATCTTTTGTTGGGTCATGGGACATCATTCAACGTCAAAATGTTCAAGGTCAAATTCATGATCTGGCAGAACTGGACCTTAGATAGGTAATTTAACCTCCGAACTTAACCTTGGTCAACTTTGACTGTAGAGTCATTTAATCTTCATGAAAGTTTATCAAAACATTTATTCCATCATTTAACATCAAAATTACCAAGGTCAAGGTCATAGTTTGCAAAAGATTTACCTTGATTAACTTTGACTGTAGAAGCCACATTTTTCATTCATTGTTCGTGAAAGTTTATCAGAACATTTATCTCCATCAAATCTCGGTCAAGTTCAAAACTAGGTCACGAGTTAAATTTTTAGAAAAACCTTGTGAACACTCTAGAATTCACTTTTGATATTCAATCTTCATGACTTTTAATTAGAACAATTGTCTCCATCAAATCTCGATCAAGTTTTAAACAGGCTCATGGGGTCTCAAGAACTAGGTCAGAAGGTCAAATGTTTGAATAATCTTCTGAACACTCTACAAGTCTATTTATTCACTCAATCTTCACGAAATTTAACCACTAAATTTTTCTTAATCAAACTAGGTCAAATTCACAACTATGTCATGAGGGGTCAAAAAATAGATCACTAGGTCAAATGTTAGAATAACCTTGTGAACACTCTAGAAATAACATTTTTTATTTAATCCCATGAAAAGTTATTAGATCACATCTTGGTCAAGTTCAAATCTGGGTAATGGGGTAGGTCAAACACTAGGTCACTAGGTCAAATGTTCGAATAACCTTGTGAATAATCTAAAATTCATGTAAGTTTATCAAAACATTTGTTTCCATCATTCAACGTCACAATTACCAAGGTCAAGGTCATAGTTTGGCAAAACTTGACCTTGGTTATGTAACTTAACCTTAAAACTTAACCTTGGTTAACTGTGACTGTAGAGGCCTCATTTTGTATTGATTATTCATGAAAGTTTATCAGAATACTTGTTTCAAAAAAATCTCTGTACTCAGGCAGCTGTTTCCATACGTGTATTGGTAACGTTAACGTCGGACACCTGGAGGCCCCGCTCATTTGTTTTATTTTAAATATCCTCGAATATTCGAGCATGCTTTCCTAAGTCAACTCTTGTTATTACTCATATCAATATCCTTACTGTATCCTTCAGATCATGCAAAGACTTGTTCTACATTCCGGACATTGCGACTAGTCGAGTTACGGATAAAACTGTTCAACATGCCGAACAAGATTTGTCAGAACATCTTTGTAAAGTCAAGACCTTAAGGAATGACCGGCATGAACAAAAATCTCGTTTATCAAGTGAAACAAAATTAGCTTCGGAAAGTATGAAGGAAAGGAGAAAAGAAATTGATGAACAGCTAGACAAACGTGAGAATATCATTTGTAAAAATATTTCTGATAAATACGAAGAATTCTGTGAGAATCTGGATGTTGATATTAACACATGTGATGACACCATTACAGTGTTAGAAAAAATGAACTCAACATTTCTAATAGAATTGGACACGAACAATTCATCGCAGACGTTTGTTAACATTAACGGTGTTCGGCAAGCATCCAACGATAAAATAAACTATTTGCCTAAAATTAACTATCACACAGGAAATGCGATCAGCGATATTTTGGTTACGGAGATAATTTTTGGACGGGTTGTAGCTCAAATTGCATTACCAACGGGCTTAAGGCATGTAGTAAATGTGAATATAAGTCATTCTGAAGATAAAAACAAATGCGACTGTAATGACCTTTGTCAGCTTCCTAGCGGTACTTTCATCCTGACAGACTGGAACAATAACAAGGTTAAATCGCTTAAGTATGACACCACATACAAACTGTCTGGTCAACTATCAATGTCTGACACACCTTGGGCAATTTGTGCTGTGAATGAAAATGAGGTTGTTGTCAGTATGCCACATAAACAGACAGTTACGTTTGTATCAGTTGGTCGTAGGTTGGCTATTAAGAACTCGTTCAAAGTAACCGGTACGTGTACGGACATAATACACGTTGACGGTCGATTGTATATTGGGGACCCCTGGAATTCACTGGTCAATGTGTATGACTTAAAAGGCACGTGTTTGCATACGATATCCACAGGCAAGGCCGGTTCAGCATTATTTGGAAACCCAAATCACATGTGTCTATGGCCAGAGAAACAACACATAGTTGTGGCCGATGACGCTAAGGGTATAGTTGTTACAGACCTGTCCGGAAAATTCATCGCACAATACACGTATCCAAACAGAGACTGTGCCAATGGTATATGTGTTGATGATGATGGACATTTGTTCATAGCGGATTATGATACAAAGGAAGTTGTAGCACTTAATGTCGATAGATCAACCACCACAACACTTACAACATTTGATAGAAGTCCACAATCAATATGCTTTCAGATTAATACAGGGAGGCTTTTCGTCTGTTGTTATGAAAGTGATTATATCCAAGTTTTTTCTGTGGTCTACTGATAAGTATGTGCGGACTGCATAGGCTGATCTGGGTCGATACATTACTCGAAGTTCATAATGTAGGTTTTCTCGTGGATTTTATACAACTTCTTTAAAGAGAGGCATAGAGGGAACAGTTGAACAATATATCAAAAAAATGTGGAAGACAGTGGTACAGAGGTAGAGCGTCGGCCTCTTGTACCAAAGGTCCCGGGTTTTTAACCCGTGATGAGCGGGTTCTGCCTTTGTTTTGTTTTCCACACAAATGGCGCGAGTACTGGTTAAGACAAAATAAATTAGATTATGTGTATAGGTCACCTGAGCTATTTTCCCTTATGTACCTGTAAAGAAATATTTGAAATGTTACCATCTGAAAGTTTTGTTCCAATTTCAATGTTGTTAAAGGAGCACCCTCAGCAAGTTATTTTGATTGGTTAAAACATGTGTCATGTGGGATGAAGCTGGTTTCAATTATCTTTGCCTTTATTGCAGATTCACACTATATGGGAAGGATTTCAATTACATTAATCAGAATATTAAAATGTCCTGTCCATATTGATCTTGTCTTTAAAGGGACACATGCTCAAGTGAGAGATACAGGATCTCGTGGCCCTCATGCATAGTTCCATTGTCAAAAAAGTGCGGATTGAATATCTGTTCGGTGAAGCTCATTTGTGATGTTTATTGGAAGTATTTGTCAAAATAAACTTGCAATACTGATCCGATGTTTTTGCTTTCGTGCTTCAGATCTACACACCACATCCAATTTAAAGGGGACGGGTGTTTGTCTGACAATTAGATTTGCATAAAGTACACTTGGAATAGCTGTAACATTTGTTATATTTACAAAATATTACATTTCAGCATTAACATGTATCCATATACTGTGGAGTTATGTATTTACCCTTTTTCACATGCAGCAAATCTGCAGCAGATGACTGTGATAATATCGAGGTTAACATTTTGAAAACTTCTGTAAATGAAAACATAAATAAGAAATACAGTTGAAAAAACTTGCCAATCACATGTTCAGCTCTTCCAAATTAATTATCCATGCAATGTATTATTCAACAGTAATCAAAGTGTTATGGCCTGCTTAGTTTCGGCCTATACAAACAATTGTCTTTGTTTGAAAATATCGATCTCCAAATCGCGAGACAGTCTTTTTAAACTTCTTACTTACTTTTATCTTTAAACGTGTGGCTGCATGCTACATTTACGGCATTGCAATTCACAATGGATTATGGTAATATTTTGCTTTAAAGTCATAACATCGATTACTACATATAATTGATCAGTGCAAATTCAAACGAGGTTTAACGGAGACTATTATCAAATCGAATAACCAATCGATCATGATAACTGATCGCATGTTAAGAGTAAAATACATTTGAGCCGTCCCGCGATAAAACTTTATGGTCTCTACGTAAAATATGTACCCGGATCAGCTAAAGCATGCCACGCAGGCGTACCCGGACAGACACTTTTCGCCTACTGTGGATTTACTGTTCTAGGAATCATTATTCTATGCCTCTATCCACCTGAGACGGAATGTGTCGGCCCGGATTTGCCTGCGCAGATTGTGCAGGCTGATCTGGTCGATACATTACGCAGAGGCCATAATGTTGGTTTTCTCGCGGGACGTCTCATTTCTTAATACGACTGATTAATATGCAGTATTGTCGCATTCATGTGGATAAAGTGATTATTCTGGATTTGAACCCGTTGTTATACTCTTTCAACTTTCTTGGTCGTCTTCTTTTGACTAATCAGTTTAATTTAAATCAAATTATTCCGAGGAAATGGAAGGTCATTACCTTGAAGACCCTATCAAATTTAGCATTGTTAGAACTTTATTCTTCGACCGTTTTACTTCCCGTATATAATGGCATATGTGAATACCCACAATTATTCAAGAATTAAAAAATGACTCCTGCAGTTTGTTATGCCTGAAATAATAGAGTTGAATCGAATTGCACTTACTTCACCATTAATGTTGTGTAATACAATACTAGTGATAACTGTATATACTCACTCACCATCTGAATTATTAATCTTCAAAATATGTTAATTTTCAAAAATTACATTTTGATATATCATTCGTGTATGTTAATTATGACTGTATATTGCCATCTTAGTTACATATTTTATGAATATGCATTAAATAATATGTATAAATATGTTTAATCATTTTAACTATTTTCATTACCATGTATGGTTATTATGTATGCTAAATAATATCCTTGTGTTGTAAATAAAACTATGATATCTAATGTTCTGTACTGTAGTTCTAAAGTTATATGCTTGTGTTGTAAATAAAACTGTAGTGCTTAATTTAACTTTAATTCTTTCTATTGTTGTGACAAAAGATCATGACAAAGTTAATACACCTTTTCCGTTATAAAGTGGTTAGAGATCGTACACAGAGGTTATATGCTTGTGTTGTAAATAAAACTGTAGTGCTTAAAGTAACTTTAATTCTTTCTATTATTGTGACAAAAGATCATGCCAAAGTGAATACACCTTTTCCGTTATAAAGTGGTTAGAGATCGTACACAGAGGTTATATGCTTGTGTTGTAAATAAAACTGTAGTGCTTAAAGTAACTTAAATTCTTTCTATTGTTGTGACAAAATATCATTACAAAGTGAATACACCTTTTCCGTTATAAAGTGGTTAGAGATCCGCCTTGGGGGCGGGAGACTAGGGTTCAATCCCTGGCCGGGTCGTGATTGTTATATACTTAAAACATTGCAGAAATGGCTTGCTCCGTGGCGCTCCTGGTTGAACGGATAGCATAACGACTGATGGATAGGTGTCAGGATCAATAATACCGAGGGTACTGGTAAATCACCAATATGTGACTGGGATAGGTGTCAGCTCAATACTACCGAGGGTACTGGTAAATCCCCAAGATATGACTGGGATAGGTGTCAGGATCAATAATACCGAGGGTACTGGTAAATCACCAATATATGACAGGGATAAGTGTCAGGCCCAATAATAACGAGGGTACTGGTAAATCACCACGATATGACTGGGATTGTGTTAAAAACGGCGTCCAACACCGTCTATACTAACACAGTTCATATTGTGAGGAACACATCACAGTACTCGTACCATTCACAGCATACTAGTGCGTGCCATGTGCAAGCATCGAGTATAATGCTTTTAAAAGTTAACTTGTTTATCTTAGTACACTATCAAACAGCTTTAAAGGGATAACATCTGACAAATATGATTCGTAAACACCTTTCACTCATATAGACGCTTTCTGACGCCTCTGCAGCAGACGGCTTATTGAAAACATAGTGACAAAAGAAGAAATTGCTCAAAACGAGCAAGTTCTCCTTTTGCCACAATGTTTTCAACTCTTAGTCATAGGTTATCCATTCAATTAAAATAATGTCGTATGAGGGAAAGGGTTAAACAATATTTGCCAGAATTGTAAAGAGCGACAGTCCGGAAAGGCTACTATGGGGTAACATTAAAATTGCTACTTCGGGGTTATGGTATTGTAAATACAATGTGCTGAAAGTCTAGGGAATTGCGATTGATGTAACTGATTCACTTTTTATTCGTTCCCTTCACCAAATCATCAAAGAGTCAAATCAGCTTTAATCTTCAGATACGAGAGTCCAACTGCGATTTTCTAATTATGTGTACAAGGATTTTAAATTGCAGATCTATCAACATGTTCCCGTCTAGAACCGCATACAATCATATTCTCTGTACAAGCATTTATCCTTTGTCCAAAGTTTATGTTTTATATTTTCAATTCGGTAGATTCTAAATGTGACATATTTAGGTCAGCAATTTGCCGGTGTCAAGCCATGTTAGGGAATTAATATTTTCTTGCGAGAATAAGTGTTGAAGTTGAAACTCCATTGTAACATATGTGATGTGATTTTAGCCTGTAATACATAATTGGGAATTGAAACATGCAATTTGCAGCATAGTTATTTTATTTGAATTTTTGTGATACAGAATTTCGTATTTTTTCTGCAAGTTGCAGAAAAGTTATTTCATTGGAGTTTTTGTGATAAAGTTTTTAGAATATACTCTGCAATTTGCAGTAAAATGTATTTACTTTATATTTTGAACAAATAGGTTCACGCCCTTCAAAACGCTAGAATTAAGGTCTTTATAGTATTGAGTTCCGTTATAGGATAACTATTTAGGAGCAATTGCCAAGTCTAACAGGTTTATGATTTATTGTATTAATACAATACATTAGGTATATTTTGGATTATTAATAATTGGTGTAAAAGAAATTTGCCTTTTCTAAGTTAACAGCAGCGCTCTCAGAGAAAACGAGAGATTTGCTCGTAATCCGGACAGGACAGCTGAATATATGAGAGTTAAGCAGCCCCTCTAGGATTCCTCTTAGTCCATCACACGTTCTGCTTCCTGTTCGGCATATAGGATGCCTGTCAAACAATTAGGTCGTTATGTAAAGGGAATGTGGTATACGTACACAAACTACTTCTACAGTCTTGCTCTAGCGACATTGGAAGGTAGAATGGTGGGATTGTTCATAAAAGTTAATTAAGGAACGTGGTCGAAGCCAATTAAAGAAAACATGTAACGAGAATTGGAAACAGGTGCAAACACCACGTCACAGCCTTGCTTTTATTGCGACGTTGGTATAGTTGTTGTATTTGTCAGAAGTTAACAACGTACATCTCGATTAGTGCCTGGATTGTTGACAGGCAATAGCTTAACACTCATCCTCATGTTGACGCATTCTGACGCCTCTATAGCAAACGAATTGTGTAAACATTGTGGTAAAAGGAGAAATGATTCATAATGAGCAATTCTTTTCAATCATTATACTTCCATGTTCAGTTCTTCTACCAAGAGGTTTACAAAGTCGTCTACTGCAGAGATTTTGTGTGTAGCAAAATGTTATGTTCCTGGGGGACATGTGATAGTATGATATGGAATGACGCGATTTACATAATATTATTAGTACAATATGTTTATCATTTCGTGGAAGATTTGCAACAAAAAAAATCTCGTTTCAAATCAAATAAGCAAAACATATCACCACTACATTGATTGCATGTATAAGTTTCAAAAATACATTAGTATTTCTTAATACCATAACATAACTGAACAGGTTTGATTTTATTTGAAATTAAATTTCAAAGATATCTTGTTGTTATATTGTTATGAATGTGTATATATATAAGTTAACATGGTATGCCTAGTGACAATTACGCTTAGTTTCAGATCAATTTGTCTATCATATCACGGCGGCCAGTTCAAATAGTTGAACTCCTGTGATTCTTTGGCTTTCTCACACAAGTAGCCTACTCCACACATCCGTCTGTTTCAAACAATAAGTTAATTTTACACAAAGACTTTTAGCCCATTGGTCGAAGAGCATTGAAGTTTGTTGCATTTTACTTTTGTCAAACATGGAAAATAATGTTGGCCGAGCCATGGTTCGAACAGACAACCGCTAAATAAACAACTAAGCTACAGGGGCCTGGTGAAACATATGGAGAAATTTGTTATTTGCAAATGCTATAAATTATTTTAATGCTTAATTAATACATGTCAATCAAAACATTTTGTGTATGTCATTATCGTGTATTGTACTAGTTCGTAAACTGAGCCACGCCCTTGGACATCATAGAACCTCCTTCAATGAGATAGATGATTGGCCACACATGGAATTCTACGCTAGAACCAGAACGGGTGTATGGTTTAAGAAGCTCTGGGCGATCTTCGTCGAATACAAGATACATCGGCGGGTCCTGCACTGACATTCGCCAAGATATCTCAACACACTGGGCTGTGTATGTTTTCAGGCATCCGCTGTCCAAACATCTGGCGAAAGGCGTTTCAAAATATTGTTTCCTTATGTTTAATTCAACCTGCTGCAATTAGAAAACGAAATAGCATTATCCCTTAGAAATCAACTAATAATGCTAAGCAGGATTCGTTCTCCGTATGGCATACGAGACATGAATTCAATTTAAAGGGAATCAGCTGAAATTGTTATATATAAACAGTTTTAACACTTTCCCACATAAAGTAAATATGCAGCAGACAAATTAGAAGACATACAGATACAAATCCGGAATATCGTTTGAAATGAAAGCTATTGAATATAGTTGAAACCTCTTGGCAAAAGAAGACATTGCCAATTATTAGCAGTTGTTTCTTTTGCAGAGTCTTCAGAAGAGTTGAAACTGTTAATTTCTTAGTTTATATCGAATGTAATAGCTTTGATTACCCATCTACCCAACAATTGCTCACGCAGACTCGACGCGCTCTGGGAGGCCCCAATTATTGACCATGATGTCGCGGCAGTCGAAAATAGGACCCGTTGGACACGATCCTGACCCTCTATTTTTTAGCTTCGTCACTCACTAGTATTGCTATTTCAGGATGGTAGGTATTCTGGTTACAAACAATGCCATCAGATGATGTTTTACACTTTTAGAATGTTAAAAAATCCAATGATGGCAATTGTTATGTATTCTAAATATGTCGGCATTGATCGAAAGAAGAACCGATATCTCGTTTTCTAGCTTGGGTATGCACTGTTTGTAATGCGGCACCTCCCGTTCAAGTCTATAGACATATGTATAATGTGCATCAATACCTACTATATGGTCAGAAAGTTTCTAACGCCTCTTCAGCAGACGACTTTTGAAATAATCGTGTCAAAATGAGAAATTACCCTTTTATGAGCAATTTCTCATTTGGCCAACTTGTTTTCAACTACTATATGCAAAAGTTACACCAACTTTTGCGACACTGTTTTCAACTTTATTCACTATTATACATTAATTCATAGAGATATTTCATATTTTGCAAAGATGTTTACAAACTCGTATGCAAACAAATTTGTATTATATGGGAAAGGGTTATACTTTACTGTCAAAGATGTCTTACGTTTCTGATCAGCGACAGGTCCGGTGTGATTATCTTTCGCTGGTCTTTCACGCGCTTCATGAAGTCACTGGGTAACATCGTCTGCTGATGATAAATTGGAAAAATCAAACTTAGTCAGTTTTATTGTGTAACACTGGTAGTGGAAAACAAATTATGGTCTTCCAGTCAGTGAAGATCAAAAGCAGCTGCGTCTGTGTGATCAGATTATTTCCAGAATCGCCCACCGTCGGTCAAGTATTTCGGCAACCTCAAGTGTATATATATGTACTTGAACATGATGCTCCTCTTTTCGTGGTGTGGCAAATCATAAATAATTAAAGAAAATATATTTTACCATTTTATAGTATTGATCTTTATTTAGAAAATACTTTATTCAAGTAAATTGTTATGTGTGCATTTCTTCTCTCAATAAATAAGCGTCGAATTTGTTGTTAAATGAAAATGAAGGCAATTCAGATTTCCGTTTGCATTATAGACACACGTTCATTATAAGTCAATACGTGAAAAGAATACGAATACCAACGCGTAACTATTGTATACGTGTATCATTCTATAATCTAATTAAATAAATGTAATGTTATACTACTATAAGCGATGTAAAGCAATGTTGCGATTTGAAAACCTTGTAGAGAAAACGTGGAATTGTCAATTGTGATAACATACACTAATTTCCCGGCTTGTTAACCCTTTCCCACTAAAACAACAGCATGGTATGCTAATTTACGCGGCTTGAAGGAAAATAAAGAAAACTAATGACGTACAACTGTAAGCGATATAAAGCAACTAATTATGTACTACTGAACGCGACTTACAGCAAACTACTGCAGTACAAGTGTAAGCGATATAAAGCAACTAACAAGAGAAAGTTGATGCAACGCATCAATGACGCCGGGAATCCATACTGCAGTTATGCATAACACTAACATTATAGTAGTTGAATAAACAGGTATCAACTGAGGGGCATATTGGAACATCAGGGGTGGGGTCAAGTGAAAACGTATCATAACTTGCATTGTTTTGTCAACGAAGTGGATGATAATTGAAGCTTTCCATAGTTTATGATCAATCTCCATTCCAAAGTAGGTTAACCATACACACAGCCAACTAATCATTGATCATAAACAGTAATGGAAAGGAGTAATCTTGCCAATCATTAGTCTTTGTATGTATACAGTGCTTTCATTAAGGAATAATTATAAGATTTGCGAATTCCACATACACTTTTCAAGATGTTGGTCAGAATATTTGAATTTTATTACTTATCAATAAAACCACAACACAGACAATTTAGGATTTGCATGCAATAGCACGTCATTTTACCTTTCCCCTATTAAAGTCAACATTGGACACCTTTGCAGCAATCTACTTTTGAAACAATGAGATAAGGGTTAAATCGCTGAAGACATGAGTTTTCTCTTTTTCTCAAAATAATATTAGCTTGGCATCCTAATTATATCATACTTTAACAAATGTTGAAATGTAGTCCAATATTTATAAATAAGACCACCTTCGAAATATAATATCAGCTAAACAGTTTAATCTCATTGAAATTGTTGTATAATTTAAACTAAATTTCGAACATAAACTGAGCCCTATAACTTGTTAATTTATTGTAATTCTTTCTTTCCTTTTTTATAATAAAAAAAAAAACTACTCATGTTTTAAAATTATACTATGATGAGCACCCTTGTGTCAATGATGCATAACAATGTGCAGATCGGAAGCAATATGCCTTTAGCGAATTAAATGACACATTTAAAATTGTCAAGGATGAAATAATTTTGTACGAAAGACCCGATTCGTGACCCACATTCTTCTTCGCAGAGGTGTCGTTCTTGAAACTCTCTTGACGTGATTTTTATCTCGATAATAACACATAACAGTCTGCTGCAAATCTCATAGGGACGGTTTTGTCTTCGTATATAAAACCCCAAAAAAGAAATGCGAGTCAAAATAAAGAAACTGCAAATACTTCAAACATCGGAATATTTATTTCATTTTAGATATGTCATAACTTAGTGATTTTAAACAAACGCAATTGTAATATGTTCAAAACATTTAAATTTGTTTTTTTCTAATAATAACTCCTCCCATGTGATTTCCGAAAAGATATTAAAAATAGAAGTCGCCGGCTTCTTCCCGGCGAGTAATTACGTACTACTTAACTTGACTTACAGCAAACTACTGACGTACAACTCTAAGCGATATAACGCAGCTAATTATGTACTACTATTCGCGACTTAAAGCAACATAATGCCATACAACTGTACGCGATATAAAGCAACTAATTATGAAATTCTAAACGCGACGTAAAGCACCATAATGCAGAGAACTGTACGCGATATTAAACAACTTCCATGTTTTATGTACTACTTAACACGACTTACAGCAAACTAATTATGACGTATTGTACAACTGTAAGCAGCTAATTATGTAGTACTATACGCGACTTAAAGCACACTAAGGACGTAAAGCTGGAAGCGATACAGAACGGCTAATTATATACTACTTAACGCGACTTAAAGTAAACTACTGCCGTGCAACTGTACGCGGTATAAACAACTACTTATGTACTTCTATACGCGACTTAGAACAACATCATGACGTACAACTGTACGTGATATAAAGCAACTTAGTATGTACTAGTATACGCGACTTAAGCAAATTTTAAAATTACTAACAACTGTACGCGATACAAAGCAACTACTTATGTACTTCTATATGCGACTTAAAGCATCATAATGCAGACAGCCGTACACGATATAAAACAACTACTTATGTACTTCTATATGCGACTTAAAGCATCATAATGCAGACAGCCGTACACGATATAAAACAACTACTTATGTACTTCTATATGCGACTTAAAGCAACACAATGCAGACAGCCGTACGCGATATAAAACAACTACTTATGTACTTCTATATGCGACTTAAAGCAACATAATGCAGACAGCCGTACGCGATATAAAACAACTACTTTTGTACTTCTATATGCGATATATAGCAACTAATTATGAAATTCTAAACGCGACGTAAAGCACCATAATGCAGAGAACTGTACGCGATATTAAACAACTTCCATGTTTTATGTACTACTTAACACGACTTACAGCAAACTAATTATGACGTTTTGTACAACTGTAAGCAGCTAATTATGTAGTACTATACGCGACTTAATGCACATTAAGGACGTAAAGCTGGAAGCGATACAGAGCGGCTAATTATGTACTACTTAACGCGACTTAAAGTAAACTACTGCCGTGCAACTGTACGCGGTATAAACAACTACTTATGTACTTCTATACGCGACTTAAAACAACATCATGACGTACAACTGTACGTTATATAAAGCAACTTAATATGTACTACTATACGCGACTTAAACGCAGACAGCTGTACGCGATATAAAACCACTTATTATATACAACTTAACCGACTTGAAGCAAATTTAAAAATTACTAACAACTGTACTCGATATAAAGCAACTACTTATGTACTTCTATATGCGACTTAAAGCATCATAATGCAGACAGCCGTACGCGATATAAACAACTACTTATGTACTTCTATATGCGACTTAAAGCATCATAATGAAGATAGCTGTACGCGTTATAAAACAACTTAGTATGTACTTCTATATGCGACTTAAAGCAACATAATGTAAACAGCTGTACGCGATATAAAACAACTACTTATGTACTCCTATACGCGACTTAAAATAACATCATGACTTACAAGTGTACGCGATATTATGCAACTTAGTATGTACTACTTTTCGGGACTTAAAGCCACATAATGACGTACAGTTGTACGCCGTATAAACCAATTACTTGTGTACTTCTATACGTCACTTAAAGTAACATAATGTAGACAGCTGTACGCCGCTGTACGCCGTATAAACCAACTACTTATGTACTTCTATACGGGACTCAACGCATCATAATGAAGAATGCTGTACGCGATATAAAACCATTTATGATGTACTGTTTAACGCGATTTACAGAAAACTAATGCAGACAGCTGTACGCGATATAAAACAACTTATTATGTATTTTTTAACGTGACTTACGGCAAACTAATGCCGTTCAACTGTAAGCGGTATAAAGCAACCAATTACGTACTAGTATACGCGACTTAAAACTAATGACGTACTCCTTAACCAGATATAAAGCAGCTAATTGTCTAATACTATACGCCACTTAAAGCACTCCCATGACATACTAAACCCGACTTTAAGCAAAATAATGGCGATCTACAATACGCGACTTAAAAGTAGAAAAGTAGAAATAAATCGTCTACTGTTGGTCGATATTGATCTCAATCCATTTATTAAATCTTAACAAAGACTAGTTTACAAATCTACAAGAAGGTTCAATAATTGATACCAGTTGTAGACAAACAGCACATACTAATGGTGGAAGAAGTTGCATATAATACAGTTGATATGTTAATGTCTATTTGATATATATATTCAATCTCGAAAAGCAGTTATCGTAAAACAAAATCAGAAATTCAACCAAACAAACTATTCTTTCAATAGTTTGAATGTCATTATTGTTTCCAGAGACATATTTGTTTTACATCAAAGCTATTTCTTCGATAAAAAAAAATAATATAATTTATTGTCTGTCACAAAAATATGTATTCAATAGTTTTTGTATTCATTTTCTGAAATATTAGTTCCATGCGAAAATGTCTTCGTGTTAAAAAAAAAAAAAGGTTTTCTATATCTCATTGAAAATTTCATTTGATAGTTAGCATCATTGAAAAGATTTTGTTTTTTTAACGAAGTTTTTCATGTGTTGACTTAAAACCATGCCGCGGTCTGATACTACTAAATGTTGCAGACGGACGCTGCACGTTTGCTTCGCGCTGAAAGTGTGGTAATTTATTCCCAGGACCTTTCTTGATTAAAGAAAACACTATCATGTTGTTCGTATTCATTATGAAAAGCATGCATCTTCTGCACATAGCAAAAGAGATAAAGAATTCCAACGCTATTCATTCGTGCTTTACTAGGGTACTGCCCTATTCGATGAAATCCTGTGTAACAATTATGAGGGTCATGCCAAAGACTTTAAAATGGTAGTAATGACGGACCTCCTTGGCGTTCAGGGTTGTTGGTTAGCATTACGACTGACTGGTTAGTGTCAGGATAAATGGACCTGTATAGTAGTACTTGTAACTTACACAGGAAGCGCCGTGATATAACTGAACTATTGTTGAAAGCGGCGTTAAATACCAAACTATCAAAACTTTGTAACAAAACACATATTGCTACTTAAACAGTATAATAATCGGGTAGAATACATTTATTGTATGTTTTTTACAAAATTAATTTGCAAAACAATCACATATTTCACAGGATTGAATGTAAATATAAATATATGTCTAGTCAATGACATTAAATAAACATTTCTGGGTGTTTTACGAACACAAATATTTTGTATTCATCATAAATATTTTGGGAATTGAATGTATATTAAAACAACTGAACAAATACTACTTATTGAATGACTATCTCTGTTTTGACGTAAATGTATAACCATATAGAATAAATATTTAAAACAAAAATAGTATAAATCAAAGTCATGATATTGCAACAGATTACACGTCATATTTAAGGGCTAAGAAATTTACCGAAATCGTCGGCGAATCCCTTGGTACCTCGGTTATATCTACCTGAAAGTAAAAGAGAAACACGGAACGGTTACAATTGTTATTACACCATTATTATGCTGCTAAATAAAATTTAGGTTGCAAAATTAAAACATCTGAAGAAAAAAAACAGACAACGACGTATCCTTGTTATGTGTAGTTGTACACGCAGTAACAACACCGTCTAAAGCTTGTTTTAAGTGACATTCTATTCTTACAAATCTAGAAAATTAACCAAGGTGTTTTAATAACTCATCAATAACTAAGGATAGAAGAGAGACTACTAATATGTAAGCGGACACTGGTGAAGTTAAACTTACAATTGGAAACAAGATAATCTGTTGAACCATCGACAACTGATTTCGGGCCGCACGTGTACAATACTTGAATGCATTCTGTAAGAAAAAACGATATCATGTTTTACGAAATCACGAATTGTGGGTATATTTTGTTTGTTTGTTTGTATTGTTTTTTAAGTTATAATTGAGCCGTTCCGCGAGATAACCAACAGTATGGCCTCTGCGTAATGTATCGACCCAGATCAGCCTGCGCATTCCGGGCCGACACATTCCGTCTCATGGGAATAGAGGTATAGAGTAATGATTCTTGAAACAGAAAATTCACAGGAGGCGAAATGTGTCTGTCCGGGTAAGCCTGCGCGGCGTGCTTAGGCTGATCCGGGTCCAGAATGTTGGTTTTCACACGGGACGGCTTATATCTCGGCGTTTCTTAAGTTATTTATCCAGACACTAGCCAGTCGGTCGTACTACAAACCCCATACTCCTCAGTTCCATAGAAGGACACTATGCGTTTTAAGTCTTTGTTTGGAATGACTCGGCCGGGAATTTAACGAGCGACCTCTCCCAACCGACCCGGATGCTTGACCACTCCACGACCGAGGCGGTCAATGTGGGTATAAGTTCGAGAGACAAATATAATTATCCGACTTAAATTGAAGCATCTAATAACATACACTATATACTTAGTTCAGCTCCTGGAAAGCGGCAGAATCAGACAGAGTGTTTTCGTATTTAGAGCAATATCTCGTTTTGCGTACACCAGAATTGCTATGAAAAGAGGAAAAGGTAAGACACTCTTGTTTGGGTTTTAGAAAGAATGTCGTTGCAAGCAGTTTCGAATCAGTTCACATACCTATGTGTTTTGCTCACTTACTCGCACTCGAATCTTAAATACTGGTGTTAATCGTTGGAAACAACGACTGTCCTAACCGGGTTTCGACCTCGCGACACATTCCTCGTCGTAATCGATTGAGCTTTAACGAGTCGACGACCCGTCTGAATAAAGAAACCTGCTGTTATGCTGTTGAAGGGCAGATCCGTTCCAGTTATAGGTTGGACATGAACTACACTGTATTTAAATATTCACATGTTCGAGATATCGCGAGCCCATTGTAGTTGTACAGTTAGGATCAGATTCATATTTTATCGTTGGCTCAACTGAATCATATTCCAACTACATTTCAATGACCATAGTATGTGTGATGTAGATAAAAGGCATTCGTACTTTTAATATATCTAGCAACAGCTTTGCCATTTCTTTCTGTAGGTCATCCCCACTGAAACTATGTTGGAATTCAGCTTCAAATTCGTAAGCAACATCGGTATATTCATTGTCGTAAAGTTCACTAAGTTTATCTTTTAACTTTGATGGGCGGTTTTCATCATTGAGGTCTACTATATTAGGGTTTCCATCTCTGATGCGTGTAGACATTAATTCGCTCAATCTGAGGTTAGAAAAATTGATTAAATAAACCCTCTGTGGAAATACAACAACGTATGTTTGACTCAGTTACTCACTCGTCGAACTACCCACTAACTCAACCACTGACTCAAATCACTTGTCCTTGCCATTCGCTTTCGAGACAAGGATATATAATATGTAAGTAAGTGTTTTTCGTCTGTACGGTCTTTTACGCTGATGTCCTGTGTAAGTTACCATGCAGTTCCTCTGGTTCATTTAGTTTGATACGCGTCAAGAAGGGAAAGGCATTACTAGCCTGTGTGAACTGTATATAGTGTATACAGACTGAGCGGCTGCACAGACTGATCTGAATACATACCATGTTTGTACTGTGTAGTTTATAGTGTTTAACATGTGTGATCGCATTTATTGCAGGAACAATAACTTTATGATAATATATAAGTTGCATACAGAGTAAATGTTACACTTTCACGTTAGATAACTATTACAAGCAAAAACACTATTATTATTTCAATATGTATAAATGCTGCTGGTTATAGCATGTATGGTGGCATATTACTGCCGTAAGATAACCAGTTAGTGTTTTGTAAATATTAACTGGTTATCTAGTTAGGGTTTGCGAATTTCACTTAATAAGTAACATACTAACTAGTTAACTAGATAAGATTCGTGTTACCACTTATTTGATATTCTCGAAACGTAAGACGAAAACAGGCATTAAAGTGCCCAGAACTGCCACCAGTTACCTTTTCTTGCTGTAAAATAAGACTTAAACGACCATTAACGTACAAATGAAATCCTATCTAGTTAACCACATATTATGTCACATACTAAATGGTTAACTAGATAACATTCGTGTTACCAGTTATAAATAGATACTGCGGAGTTCCTTTGTATTTTTCCTTTGGACAGTTATCGATCCAAGGGAAAAACACAAAGGACCTCCGCAGTATCTATTTATATCTGGTAACACGAATCCTATCTAGTTAACCATTTAGTAATATATACTGCGGAGGTCCTTTGTATTTTTCCTTTGGACAGTTATCGATCCAAAGGAAAAATACAAAGGACCTCCGCAGTATCTATTTATAACTGGTAACACGAATCCTATCTAGTTAACCAGTTAGTATGTGACATACTAAGTGGATAACTAGATAGGATTCGTGTTAATTTAATGCTTGTGTAAATCTTATTTTACAGCATGGTAAGGTAACTGGTGGCAGTTCTGGGCACTTTCAAGAATATCAAATAAGTGGTAACACGAATCCTATCTAGTTAACTAGTAAGTTTGTTACTTATTAAGTGAAATTCGCAAACCCTAACTAGGTAACCAGTTAATAATGTACAAAACATTAACTGGTTATCTTACGGCAGTAATATGCCACCATAAGTATGTTATGATAACGTTATTATCTTAATGCATAAACATGTAACACGGCCTTTACCTTAACATTGACTGGTCTCTTTCCTCTCTGCATTTAACTAACTCTCTTTTCGTTTCACTGTTGTTATCGAAGGATGCATAGCCTAACCTGTATTCAGTAAATATTAGAATAAAACCTTGGTTTGATGAACGTCCAAAGGGCTTGCACAACGGGACTGTTCTCACACCAGTATTTCACAAAGCAGTCTTTCCAAGCAACTGGCTGCTTTCCCTTATTTATCCCATTGGGGGAGACGAATGGTGTATGTCGCGTTGACTTTTGTTAAATGTCGGTATATAGTTTAAACTTATTTATTATACATCGATTGCGAAACAAGCCTTCAGCAGATATTAATCACGCCCGATGTCTGCTTCCTGGAGACTAAACCAGTACTCGCGCCGTTTGTGTTGAAAATCCCAAAAGCAAAACCGGCTCATCACGGGATTCGATCCCGCGACCTTTGGTACGAGGGGCCAACGCTCTCCCTCACCACCACTGTCGGTATATCATTAGTTAAAACAGAATCTACGGGTATAACATTATACCACTAAGAAGATACGGGTTTAACATTAGACCACTAAGAAGATACGGGTTAAACATTAGACCACTAAGAAGATATGGGTTTAACATTAGACCACTAAGAAGATACGGGTTTATCATTAGACCACTAAGAAGATACGGGTTTAACATTGCTCACAATGAAGCATACGTACATATCACTGGCCCTATAAGAATCCAGGGTATACTATTACACCCAAAAACAAAAAGGGTAGTTCATTACGCGTACTTCTCATAACTTCTCATAACATTTTCCAGCCAATTTACCCGCGTCGGGAATGGGTATATAAACGTGCTTTCTCACTGGGAAAGGGGCGCTAACTTGTGTATATACAGTCCGGACTCACCCTCGAACGTTTCTAACCGGTTCATAGGACGTGCAACAGACTTAAATGAAGTTTTTTAACACAATCAGTGAAGTGTGGCCGTTTATATTCACCATTTCGAAGAACATGGTTCATGAATAAGAAGCGATCACTGAAGACTATGCAGCATGCATGTTAACTCTGATCTTGATCAAATTGTTCGCAAAAATCTCTTTTCGAAGGATACCGGTTAATGATAATTACCTCAATTTACTCCGGAAGTGGAGAACACACAGCAACAAAATAAGGTTAGAAATCACCATTATACCTAATGGCACTAAGACAGCTACCTCGTCAAAACACTCTAAAATATAAATACAAATCGATAATACTATTCAAAAGAATAATGTTCACACAACAACACGTACAGACGGTTTGTATAGTTAAAGTGACGAAATTGTAATATTCGAAGGACTCCTGCTCCTCTAACCATTTTCTTATGATAAAGTTAACGCTTTCCCTCATATAGACGCTTTCTGACGCCTCTGCAGCAGACGGTTTTTTGAAAACATACTGACAAAAGAAGAAATTGCTCAAATCGAGCAATTTCTCCTTTTGACACAATGTTTTCCACTTTTAGTCATAGGTTATCCATTCAATTATAGAGATTTTCCATTTTTTGACAAAATGTGTTCATAGTCTGCTGCAGAATTGTCGTATGAGGGAATGGGTTAATTAATGAAATAAGATTAAGGTGCTTGTACTAGCTATTTCCTAAGTTTACATCGGAATTGTTGGTCGAGTGGTTAGATACTTGTAACAAATTGAATTGGAGGTCTAATCCAGGGGGTTACTCCTTCTGTGAATAAAGACCACCCCTGGGGAAACAACAATATGGTCTTTGTTCACAGGTTGTCTTTAATTGCAGCACGTATTCAGAAAATGATTAACTGGGAAACTAAAAGTGTGGTTGCTATAGACAGGGTATCGCTATACCAAGGTGGTCTTTAGCACAGGTTTTAATATAACTATATATGTATGTATATGTATGTATATATATGTATGTATATGTATGTATATATATATATGTATATGTTTTCAACGGTTAATTAGTATTTTATTGCGCACGATTTTCCCAACATTGAATTGAAGATACTGGTGAATTATTGTAGAATTTTCACCGTTGTTAGTGAATTGTATTTATATGATGTGTTATGTTTGTTATTGTTTACAATATCGAACGCACTGTACATGTAATAGTACTTCTACTACTTATAATAAAAATGATAATAATTAAAAGTAATAGTCAGGGAAAAAATAAAATAAAAATGATAATAATGCTCATGCTGCTGATAAAACATGTAATTATGATAATAATAATAATGATAATGATAATAATAATGACAATAACAACGCTAATTATATCATATAAATGATAATGATGATGATAACAATAAAGATAATACTAGATATCTCGATAGAGTTCTCTCCTCAGTGAAAAAATAGATCAGCCTTTCGACAACTGATCAAGATGTTCACTCATAATAGCATTTAGTCATTTGCCATTTAAGAAATTCGCCGTAGCCGAGTGGTGAGCGTCGGGGAATTCGAACCGGGCGTCCCGGGTTCGATCCTCAATCGCGGCGGGCATGGAAAATTGCCCTTAAGCATGGAACATTTCCCAACCTAAAAGTGTTTGTTTACCCCAGGGATTATGAATAAGTGAACTGTCACTGTGATATAACTGACATAATGTTGAAAACGGCATAAACCCCTAAATAAAACAAACCAGCTATTCAAACATCCAAAACGCTGTGTTTTTTATTCAGAAGCATTGAAAAGATGAAAACGAAAGTAGAAGCAAATACAATATTTATGAATATATATATATATATGTGTGCATATATTGAAACATCAAGATACATGTAGTTTATTGTTGTTATTATTTTAATATATTTTATTTTTAAATAAGATGTTTCTCGGCAATGAAAATCTCATACCATGGTAGATCTGAAATCGAAAGAGGAAAATGTTACTTTACAAAATGTCAATTAAGTAAACATAATGCCCTTTATATTTTGATGATAGCATACGTACCTCTTAATTCAAATGTATCCTCGGACATTTTAGATTCTTGCGATGGTCTACTTTGCACAAAAACGGAATATTAGATCGCGAATTTACTTTCCATCAACAATTAACATTATAATTGTATTAATTTAGTTCCTCGTTAAAATCAAAGTGTTGAAAGTACGGCCAGTTGACAGTTATGCGAACTGTGTTTTAAATACATACGTAGTTGTTAAAATACTGATCAAGAAAATTAATAAAGTAAATATTTTGGCAAACCGGGCCAGATTGGATTGGAGAGGATGTTGTGAATAAGATATATCGACTTCAAATGACGCTCGGAAACAGTCACTTTTTTTCATTTTCCAGTACCAAAAACTTCACAATTTAGATAATAATAACTGGGTTGACTGACATTCCCTAGCTACCCGAGTGAACTAATTTATAACCAAGTCCATCTTGCTGTTTTGATCTTGAGCTCTGCTTGTTGAGAGCTTGTCGCGGTTATATCATGCCGACTTGTCCACCGTTCGTGCCAGCGAGCGTCCGCCAATGCGTCCTTTCGTGCGTTAACGTTTAACCCTGTAACAAATCTAGCTGTTTAAGAGATGAAAGGGTTATTTATTAAACACTGAAATGGTAAAGGGTTGTGTGTGTATGTGAGTCAGTGTGAGTTTTGCTGTGAGAGACGAAACAAGTGTCTATTTGGAGATAAGAAGGTGTCATGCATTATGCAAGAAATAAATCACCCCGCGAAAATGGTTACCGTCATTTTTGACTTAATTCTACGCAAACTAAGGTTTTTAGGGACTACATGTATGTTGTCATAGTTTAGCAATTAATTTCCTTCTTTATTTCCATGTAAATCAAAAAGTTTTAACCCTCACAAATTGGCACACTTTCTTCATCTTTTAAAGGTAGAATCCCCAACAATAATTGTAAAGAGTATATAACCCCTCAACCTTATAACAATCTAAACAAACGTGTGTGTTGTGTGCGGGAGGGGTGCGGGGGAAGGGGTCATATAGAAATCACTCATTTTGGTATACAATCGGGCTGGACAAAAACTGGTTTTCTATGAGCACATACTCTATTTTCAGAATCAGGTCAAAAATACATATTAAATTAATACTTTTAAACAGCTCCAGTGCATCTTAATTATATATACAATGAATGTTTAAACGTATTGTCACATAGTGTCAGCAGTTTGGTGAAGATACAACAATTTCTAGGCAAACACATGTTTTAGGGACTATTTCAGCCTGTCCGCGGATGTATTTAGTCTCTCTCTAACGGTAACTCTATCAGCTTAATACATTCACACAGTTTTATATGTCATGTAGCGGAACGACAACTCTGGGAATGACAATGGTATTTGGTATCCTTTGAACTGAGATTTGCACATATTGCGGTAAAAAAAATCCTACTTTGTTTCCATATAAATCAACAAGTTTAAAAGATATTATTATGTAAAATCCCTGTGGGGAATAATGTTTTGAAACAAATGAAGGCTGTATTTGTTCGATTAGAAATAGCATGCTTGATGTACATAGCTAAAACCAAACACGCCCGCGTATTCGTACGATTCGTACCCACTTCCTGTTGAGAAGTTATGATATATTGTGATACACAACGGTGAATATGACATCTAAAATTGGCGTTAAGAAGAAAAAAGAAGGCGGAGGGGAACCTGCGTTTGATCTAGAACAACAGTTTATCATGCGCCTACCTCCAGTAAGAACCGTATAACGATTTAGTATCAATAAGCTTCAATAAGAGTTCAAGCTAGATACATTTTAGCGAAACTAACAAAGATGCAGATTTATATAACAAAGTTATAGTACAGCCAAGTTACCCTTAACGGATCAGTAACGAAACAACGTAGTGCATAAAAGAACTGTCAATGTTTCGGAACTTTTTTGTTTATAGTCCACAAGTAAAATAATTTTCCTTTAAATTGACAAACACTTTTTCAGTTTTAGTGCAGAAACAGCTGTACAGACCGTTGTTTACCAGTTTGAGTTATTGATGCATTAACGGATCAATTTTAGCAATGGGGGATCATGTGACTTTCTGATATCAGGGGGGTCATCTCAAGCAACATTTTAGCTGTCAAAACTTCTGCTGTTATTGTATAAGTTATGTTTTATCTAACTGCAGATTTGTATTGATAGATTTCTTATTTAATCACTAGCATCTTTAGGAATGGCTAATTTGTAGAAAATAAAATTTTGAGAAAACCCCTCAGACTCAGTAATGGAAATAAAATGGCGATCCGCTAATGGTAACTTACCTAACTATTCTATTATCGCTTCAGTGTAAACATGCAAAGACAAATGAGAATGATTGATTACATTTCAATAGGTGTATGCATTTGTCTTTCATAAAATGTCAAAATAAATAACTAACATAATTAAGATCGCTAGCTTTTGCCGCGAAAAACACATGTTCTCTTCAAAACAAGGTAGACATGACTGGGTTACGTAAACACTTGCATCAGGCGTTCAGATGATACGGATGAATTTGAAGTCCAACAAGCAACATTTTTATTGTGTATTTAAATAATACCATAAAGTACTTACCTGCCAAATTATACACAACAATTTTGTCTAATAAATTAGTTAGCATGTCTTGAACATTAAAGTGATCCGCTATTGGTTATGATCCGCTAAGGGTTACTTGACTGTATTCTTCTTCTTCCAATATATTGTACAGGTCCCTCTCTGTGCAGTGTCTTATTTTGCTGTGCATCCCGAGTCCTAGACTCATTAAATTTTGCCAGAACTCAATAAAATGTGGAAAAAACAGCGGTATAGATATCGCCGTAAGAAATATAATTTATATAAACGATTTTCTTCATAAAATTCATTATTTTGGCAAGGCAAATTTTTGTAGGACAATATGTTATTTTCGTAGGCTGATTAACTGTGTAACATCTGCTCCTAATTAGATAATTAAAATACACATCATCAAATCAATCCTTTTTTACCTTCATTGGTTAATTAACTATTTGTTCTTTTTTTCCGTCAACTATGAGATGACATACTTTCGTTTCTCCAGCCTATTCTTTGCATTTATTTGTGTTTTAACTTATGCCAATCTTGAAATACATATGTTTCGATGATAAGTACAAAAATCTGTTATACAATGTTTTTATTTGTTGTAATTAGATCTGAAATGTGTTGTTTTAGTGATAATTATTGAAAAAATATGGACATGGTTATATGGGTTTTATAGTTAACTTATATATGAAGCTATTTTTGTAACCAGTATGCTATTTTCACGAAAAATAGGTTATTTTGGGTAACTAGCTTATCCAAAAAACAGTATTTTTGTATCAATTGTATTTTTTTTAGTAGGCTCATTGTTTTGGGAAAAACACATAAAAGGACTCATTTATAGAAATTACAAAATGAAACACTGCTGTGGCATTTTCATATAAGCATCTTACTGTTGAAGATATATTCAATACATATATCATTATTACTATTATAAGAGCCAAGTATTAATCTGCTGCAGATTGCGGACAACAGTATAGTGAAAAATTCATTTATTTGATTGATATAGATCTATTAATTATTTAAAGGGCCCTGCTATGGCATTGCGACATGAAGTTGAAAGTGGAAGCATGCATTTAAAAGACCGACTGAGTATAGAGTTCCAACCAGATCTACGTAGAGGTGCCATCAGATATGGAAATGATTATTTCTGTGCAAAGGTATCGTGTTTTAACCACTTTTCACATATAAAATTAAATGCATTGTAGCAGCTACCTTTGAAAGTTCCGGAAAATTACCCAAAATATCTCTCTTGAAAATTTAATACAAAAATACTATAGCATTGAAAACATTGTGACAAAAGGAGAAATTACTCATTAATTAAGAGCCTCAATGTCCTCTTAAGATGATTGCTGCAGATAATGCCAAAATGTGTCGGCATGTTGGAAAGGGACCTTTAGACCATAGATAATGTTACAAAATATACTCACACTGTGGGTAGTAAATTAGCGTCAGTTTCATGATGTCTATAGAATTAAAAGAAATGTTTTATATTAGTTAACCCTTTCCCGCATATAGACGCTTTCTGACGCCCATACAGCAGACAACGTTTGAAAACATTGTGGCAAAAGGAGAAATTTATCAAAACGAGCAATTTCTCCTTATTGCCACAATGTTTTCAACTCTATTCAACAATTAATAAATTTAATTGTCTGTTAAAGAAATATTCCCTAATTTTATCCCAATTATTCTAAAGTAGTCTGCTGCAAATTTGTTGTATGTAGGAGTTAAGTTATTAACATATGTTGGGAAAATGTTTATCCGAAATATACGACTCGTATAACTACAATGGTGAGATATGATTATTCCTGAGGCCTATTATTATTTGAGTTGATACAGGATGGTAGACTTTTCCTCTGAATTTTAAAATGATTGACATCACAAACAAGTGATTCTGACCTTATTTGATTGGTTAATATGGCACATTTTAATATGACAATCAAAATTCATGCTCTACTTTTGTTTGTCGGATTGCTCTAGCAATTCCGGTCTATAGATTGGCGATGTCTGTCCGTCAACATTTTTGTTAAAGTTTCAGGTTAAGGCAAATCTCAGCACTGGAAAGGGTTACAAACTTGAAACTTTGCCTGAAGGTAACCAGTAACAAGTTCTATTGATTTCTATGGTTACTTTGACCTTGACCTTGGTTTGTCGATTTTCAAGGTCAAATTGCAGACAATCCGGCCTTACCGTCTTCAGCGGTTTCTTGTTTTGAAATGTTTCAAATATTGACCAATTTGAATTGGATGTAGCTGTTGGTTATGTTGATAACACAATTGAGAATCGAACAGGTTAATCAACGTCAAAGTTTTGCAGTAGATGACTTTCAAAATTCAGTTGTGTTGCGGCATTACCAGTACTGCTGGTAAACTTACCCGACTTACCCGACACCAGGTGAACAATCACAATGCTATCCCCGCTACCCTCAGTGCCCTGAAGGGAAACCACTACTCTCATTTAATAAGCGTTTGGTATGACCTGACCAGGAATTGAACATCAATCAAATACACACATAGATGAATTTTAAATTTCTGAAAGACAAGATGAAAACAAAAAGATTCTTTCCCACAGGCAAATATTTAAGAATTTATACAATCAGGGCCGGCCCCTGGCTGAAAAAAAGTTTGAGCCAATGCTTGAGCAATTTTACAAAATCTTGAGCCATTTTTGAGACATATATATGAGCCATAAAAAATAGTTGATAGAGAGAGACAAAAAACCTTATCATAGTTCACATTTATCTAAATGTTCATTTAGATGAGGATTTTACTGCAAACATTATGTTTTTCATAATAAAAACTTCATTAAAAAAAAAAGGGAACTAAATCAATATATGCTTTCATTACTTTATGTGTCACATAGCACAATATATTTAACCCTTTTCCTCATATAGACGCTTTCTGATGCATCTGCAGAGGGCCTTTTGAAAACATAGTGACACAATGTTTTCCACTTTTAGTCATAGGTTATCCATTCAATTATAGAGATAAATTTTCTATTTTTTTGACAAAATATGTTCAATGTCGTCTGCTACAGAATTGTTGTATGAGGGAAAGGGTTAAGCATGGACTTTTCACAAATCTCTTGGTGAACAAATTATATAGATATAGAAACTTGTGTGAATGAGTCTCTGCCAGGCAATATATTTGTGATTTACCATTTAAGCCCTGTATTGTAGCTATTCAAAAGAATTATCTTTCCATTCTTTAAAGTACAAATGAAATAAAATTTCAATGTCAAATTAAGATTTCAGAACATAAAAACATGTTTTTCTTATTTTAGAGCTCTGATAAAGTTTTATACAGTGTCTTAAACTTATATTTTAGATGGTTGATTTACCTGTTGTCATAGAGTCCCATAAAACAGTGGATATGAAAACATTTTACAAAACAGCAGATATCTCACAGGTAAGTTATCAACCTTTTAATCACGCCCACATGCAGACGAAGTTTGATACATCTGCAGCAGTTGCCATTTGAAAACATTGTGTCAAAAGGAGTAATTGCACTTAATGTCACTATCTTTTTAACTGTTTTCAATAATAAAAATAGAGATTTTGCATAGTTTTGACCAATTATTTTTCATAATCATCTGCTGCAGATTTGTTTTATTAGGGAAAAGGTTTACACATTACTGGATAAAAATGCCTGTTGGCACCACTTCATTGTTGAATAGAGATTTCTTTTGCTCTAATCTATGTAACTCTTTGCCACAATGTTTTTCAAAAGTTGTCTCCTGCAAAGGGGTTATTTGTTGTATGTGTCCGGGAAAGAGAGACACCATTTACATATATTATGTCAATACTTATTAATTTGTCTTCCTCCCTGGAGTTCCATAGAATCCACAGTCTTCAAACATCATGGGACCTCAATCTTCATAGGATGATTGGTTTAATTAAATAGTTGATCTTTATTGTTTAAAGGGTCACTCGGTTAAATGTCAAGGTTGCATACCCCATAAAGGTCAAATCCGTTTCCACTCAATATCTCAAGAACCCTTTGACCCAGAGTCTTCAATTGTTGTAGGGTAATATGACTTACTGACTGAGTAGAGCACCTCTTTTGGTTTTGGGTCACTGTGGCAAAGGTCAAAGTCACATGGATTGACCTAAACAGTCAACATCCGTTGACCATCAATGCCTATATTACCCTTTGTCCCAGAATCTACCAGATACATATGATGATTTGACTTATTTAGAAGTTGACCCCTATGTTTTTGGGTCACTGTGTCAAAGGTCAAGGACACATTTGCTGCAAAAGTCAAATTCGTTTCTGCTCAATATCTCAAGAATCCTATGTTCCAAAGTCTACAAACTTCACTGGATGATAAGACTGATTGAGTGAATGATTCCTCCTGTTTTGGGGATCTTTGGGGTCAAAGGTCAATTCAACAATGGCTCAAGTACCCTTTTTCACAGACACTTCAAACTCCACAGGATGAATGGAATCCTTGAGTATATGACCCCTATTGGTTTTTTTAGTCAATGGGTCAAATTTCAAGGTCACTGGGGCTGTAAAGGTAGAAAATGTTTCTGCTCAACATCTCATGAACTCTTTGACATTGAGTTGTCTAAATTAACAGGGTGTTTGGACTCCATAAAAAGGTGATCACTACTGTTATTGGTTGGGGTCACTGGGTTAAAAGCTGAATTTGTTTCTACTCATATCTCAAGAACCTGTTAACTTCAAGTTTCACAGGATGATTGGAATATGTGAGCCTTGGGTAATGGAGACATATGGGTTTTTTGAAAAGCATCTTCAAGTTTTTAGCTCACCTGTGCACAAAGTGCTCAAGGTGAGCTTTTCTGATCGCTTTTCGTCCGGCATCTGTCCGTCCATCTGTTCACTTATTCCTACAAACGACTTCTCCTCCTAAACCAATGGACTACTTTCAAAATAATTTCACAAATTTTTTTCTTAGGTGGACCTCTTTCAAAGTTGTTCAAAGAATTAAAATCCATGTCGAACTTTGGATGTTGCTGCATCAGAAAAGGGGGAAAATTGCCAACATTTTAAAAAAATCTTTTTATCCAAAAGTACTGGTCTGATTTAAAAATGTTATGGCAGAAATGTTCCTTAGGGGACCCTCTACCAAGATTGTTCAAATTATTCATATCTGTTGAGAACCATGGCCACCAGGGGGCAAAGCATGTTTTCCTTATATGCACATTTAAAAATCCTCCTAAACCATTCTGGGCGGATTTAAAGATAATTTGGCACAAATTTTCCTTGGGTGAACCCCTACTAAGATTGATCAAAGTATTGTGATTCATTGAAAAACTTGGCCACCAGGGGGGGGGGGGGGGGGGGGGGGGGGGGGGGGCTTGTTTTCCTTATATGTGTATATAGTGAAAACTTTGAAAATCATCTTGTCCAAAAGGTTACTGGCCCGGATTAAAAATAATTTGGCACAAATGTTGCTTGGGTGACCCCCCCCTATCAAGATTGTTCAGATTATTCTGATCCATTGCAAAATATGGCCAACAGGGGGCGGATCTTGTTTTGCTTATATGTGTATTGTAAAGATTTTAAAAATCTTCTTGTCCATAATAACTGGCCCGATTTAAAAATAACTTGGCATGAATGTTTCTTGGGTGACCCCCTATCAAGATTGTTCAGATTATTCTGATCCATTGCAAAATATGGCCAACAGGGGGCGGATCTTGTTTTGCTATATGTGTATTGTAAAGATTTTAAAAATCTTCTTGTCCATAATAACTGGCACCGATTTAAAAATAATTTGGCATGAATCTTTCTTGGGTGACCCCCTATCAAGATTGTTCAGATTATTCTGATCCATTGAGAAATATGGCCAACATGGGGCGGATCTTTATGTGTATTGTAAAGACTTTAAAAATCTTCTTGTCCAAAACAACTGGCCCGATTTAAAAATCATTTTGCACAATTGTTACTTGAGGTACCTACTACTAAGCTTGTTGAAATTATTCGGGACCGTTGAAAAACATGGCTGCTATGGGGGGGGGACTTGTTTGTTAGAATGATTTAGAAAAAAATCACAAATAAATATATTTAATATTAATTATACTATTATAAATAAATACTTTTATGTTTAAAAGAGAATTTGGCGACATAAACATTTTCTGTTTCCTAATTTCGTGGGTGTTTTGGAGTTGATAGATAAACTTTAAATTTTTACAAACATATTTTATCTTTGTATTTTATACTTGTTTTCATAGTTTAAAGCAGTGACGGCGAGACATATAATTACACGTAATTCTTGTCTTTATACGTATAAAATCTCAAAAGTATAGGCCTGATTTTTAAATAATTTGGCACAGTTTTCCTCGGGTGACCCTATACCAAGAGAGTTGAAATATTTCAGATTGTTGAATAACATGGCCACCAAGGGGCGTTGTTTGTTTTTACTATCATGGTCCTCTTGTTATTATTTCTTGAACTTTTTTTGAAAAACAACAAATCTGCAGTAGACAACTTTGAAAACATCTTGTTAAAAATATGGTAAATCTATATTGATGAAAGAATACTTAAAGAATATGGTTGTAATAAATGATAAAATCTTTTTTTTTGTGTTTTACACCGCTTTCAAAAATAATTCAGTTAAATCACGGCGTTTCCTGGTAAGTAACTAGTACTACTGGTCCATTTATCCTGACATGAGCCAGTCAGTTGTAATGCTAACCCTGCAATCAAGAGCGGACGGGAGGGCAGCCAGTACTTCCTTTTTTTAAGTCTTTGCTACAGTTAAAGAACATCTTGAAATTGACAAATTTACCGTTCACGCACCGCTCCGTTCCGCTCCGCTGACGTTCCAATCCACTCTCAAAGCGTTCACTCATTCATAACATTGTGATTGCTTTTTTTCCGTTCCGTTCAGATTGAGCGCTTTTTTACGCTCACTCGGAAACGCCTTTTTTTTCGGATCAAAATTCGTTCAACGATTTGATTGGCTTAAATTAATTTCGTTTCGTTTATATTTTTTTTTACTTAACCCTTAATATCAACAAACGATCTAGAGTTCTTTCAGCACAATCGTTAGTAGCAAATCGTATACGAAAATGATTATATTAATAATATTTGTTACATTCTAATTCAATCGGATACTTGAGTGTCTTATAAAACAAAAGTTTAGTATACAAATATGACTTTTAATAAAATAGTTTCGTAAAATAATTATCGGATAGTTGTTGCAACCGTTCAATGAGCGAATGATTGGATTTTTGCAATCATTATGATTGTTTCGTTCAGAGCGCAAAATTCCGTTCCGCTCATAAAGCGTTCCAACTTCGTTCCAATCATGCTCACGATCCAATCACGTTCCGCTCAGATTGTCAATTTCATGATGTTCTTGACTGTATGACCCGGCTGGACACTTTACCACTACACCACCATTACATTGTGGCAAAGGAGAAATTGCTTGTTTTGAACAATTTTTTTTTTGAACAATTCCTCCTTTTGCTACAATGTTTTCAACTTTTTTCAGTAATTATACCTACATTTATAGAGAATTTCCATATTTTTTAGTAAATATTTTCAAAGTCGTCTGTGAAGATTTGCTATATGTGGGAAAGGGTTAGTGAGATTGAATCTTGGTTCTCCTGTAATGCTTTCCCACATGTAACAAATCTGCAGCAGATGACTGGGAATGTCTGGACAAAAATCTGAAAAGCTTCTATAAAATAATGTTTGATTATTGAATAATTTGAAAACATTATGCTCATTAGGAGCAAATTCTCCCTTTGTCTCAATGTTTTAAAAATCTGTCTCTTGCACATGTGTAAAAATGCGTCTGTATGTGGGGAAAAGGTTCAAGGGACTTGTATTGTTTTGTAGATGTTAGTGACCACAACAGAGGAAGATTTGCAACCAGATGAGAACGAAAGTCCCAAGAAAAAAGATAAAGATAAGAGATTTCTCTGGCCCCATGGCAGTAAGGATTTCTCTTCTAATTACGTGTTTCTTCCTATCCTTAACCCTTTTGCTATTTGAATTTTGAAGCCATTGCTGCATAGGCCTTTTGAAATCATTGTGACAAAAATAGAAATTTGTCAACATGAGCAATTTCTCCTTTTGCCACATTGTTTTCAACTCTTTTCAATAACTTACCATTTCTTTGCATTTATAGAGATTTTCAAAATTTTAACATCTGCTGCAGATTTGTTGTATGTGGCAAAATGTTAATCAATTCATGAAATGAGTCAATCATTTTGAATATCATTCGTCTTCTAAATTCACAAAATAACCCAATGTTTGATTGGTGAAAGGATAGAATCGGGGTCAAAAAGGACCAAAACTAAAAAGGCCAAAAACCTAAAATGAACGGGTCAAAAAGGCACACTTTGTAAAACCAGTGTTCAATTTTACATTTAAGTTTTTGTTTTTTTAACTTGTATTTAACTATTTTATGAAAGAATCAACTTTAAATAGTAGGTAATATTAACCCTTTCCCTCATACGACAATTCTGCAGCAGACGACTTTGAACTTATTTTGTCAAAACATAGAAAATCTCTATAATTGAATGGATTACCTATGACTTAAAGTGGAAAACATTGTGTCAAAAGGAGAAATTGCTCGTTTTGTGCAATTTCTTCTTTTGTAACTATGTTTTCAAAAAGCCGTCTGCTGCAGAGGCGTCAGAAAGCGTCTATATGAGGGAAAGGGTTAAGATACAGACATAAATGTGTGTTTATAATCATTTTCGACTTTCATCAAGATATTTTGTCTGTTTAGCATGATTCAATGATTCCATTACGTGAAGTTTTAAGATATTAAGGACCAAAATCTTTTTTGCCTATATGTTTGTGGTGGTTATAAATTTGAACATGTGATATTTTTATAAACTTCTAAATCATATACTGTATTAGAAAAATATGAAATAATTGTGCCAATAAGAGGATTAAACAAATTCATTCTGAAAATATCATGGATAAATACGTTCACAGTTTGGAACAGTTAATAAATTAACATTTCCAACGAAATAAAATTGATTTAGTGATTAATGTTTCATAGGATTATCGTTTCACATACAATCACACAATCTTGTAAAGTGTTGATACAATAGGACCACCATACTAATGCTTTTTGTAATTACCCCGGTGAGTGATTGTCTCCCCTGATGTAATTTTTTTTGTGTGAGTTTATTATTAAGGACATATAAAGGAACCTCGAGTGACTCTGGATAAATTTTACAGATAAGTTTGCATTATTGAAATTTTCAATAGAAACCATAGGTACACCGATAATAGGGTGTTCCATCCTAAATATAATTATATAATTAGTTATAATTTTTCTAGGACACAAACATATTCTTGTATTGTAAAAGCGGGCCTTTTTTACCAAAATGTTATAAATATTAAAACAAAAAAACTAATTTTTCTAAGACACAAACATAATCTTGTATTGTAAAAGTGGGCCTTTTTGACCCGTTCCCTTTAGGTTTTTGGCCTTTTTGACCCAATACCAAAGGATATGGTTAGATATAAAGCATTTAGAACTTGAGTTACTTAAATGTTTTAAATATTCTACTAATTTAGAATTAGAGATAGTTTATAATAGTTGATGAGTACATGTTTTGCCTTGAAATACTTCTTTCACCTGACCTGAAATTTTGAACTGTCTAATTAGCAACATTTTCAAATCATGATGGAATAATCACAATGAGCAACTTTGTGTTTTCTGACAGTTGTTTTCAATTTTGATCTACTGCAGATGCCTTTAAAATTGCAAAAGTGTTCAGTATATATCGGAACAGATCAAAACCTAAGCTACATTATATAAATTGATGGATATCTGAAGGTATGGCATAAAATGACAAAAGATCTTTTCAAAATATGAAAAATCAACATACTTTATATTTGAAAAAAATATGAAAACAATATTTTGAAATAATGTGTTCTAGACTGGAATCAGGTCCTAAGGATACATGCAATACTAGAATTGAGCTAATATGTTCATTTTCTTTGAGTACCTTTCCATTTATATAAAAAAAAAAAAAAACTTGCACTTTGATTTCTAGTATTTGCAGCTGATGACATTTCAAAACATTATGAGGAAAGGAGACATTGCTCATAGCGATATTTCTTTGACCATATTGTGTATAAATCTTTTTGATAATTATCAGTGTACTTTCTCTTGTAGAGGTTTTTCATATTTTTACAATTTTGTTTTCCAAGCTGTCTTCTGCAGATTTGTTGAATTGTAGAAAGTAGGGATGGCAGCGATTAATCGATTACCCGGTTAACTGAATGTTTTTCGATTAATCCGTTAGTAATTCAAGTAACTGAGTACTCGGAAAAATAGATAAAATATATACACAGTACGGTCACACTCGATTGTAATGATGACCGTTTGTTATCGAATAATTGTGGCTGATCAAGCAATTAATTACAGAACAGTTTGTTTCTTTTAAAAAAAAAAAATTTGATGTCTAATACAAGATTAGAAATATATGATAAGGACTTATTAATGTTATTGGAATGAATTTGATCAATTTGAATTGTTGTATTTCTAAATTATTTACCAATCGGATAAGAAGATTTAAAGAGTAGTTTTCTAACACATTTCCCCCTGAGTTGGCATTTAAAAATATGCAGCTATGCATCTCTTTCATTCATTATTATAAATCTTATAACAGTCACTTCGTTGAAAAAACGATTATTTTCTCAACTATAAATTAAAAAAATAAAATTAAAAAAGTCGGTTGACACGAACAACAACGTTCTAGTCTGATTTATACATGACCGGGAAAAGCAAGTTAAAAAAACAACAACAATAACAAAACTCGGATTTATTGTCTATGAATCTATACTGTTAACCGAGTAACCGGTTACTAAATTATACGAGTAACCGGTTAGTAATATCGGTAACCGTTGCCATCCCTAGTAGAAAGGGATCATGATATTTAATGTAACATGAACTAATTTTAACCTTTCGTGCAAACGCCTATGCAGCAGAAAACTTTTACAAAACATTTGGCAAAAGGAGTAATTGCTCATGATGAGCAATTTCTCCTTTTGTCACCATTTTTTCAACTTTATTCAATAATTATACTTTCATTTACAGTCCGTCCTGAGATATTTCATCGTTTTGTCAAATTCCTCTGCTGCAGATTTCAAGTATGTGGGAAAGGATTGACGGTATTCTGGATATGATATTTTCAGAATTTACTGCTTTTAAAAATAAAAGGAAAACATGTATTATGTAGAAAATTGGGCAATAATTTTGATACAGAATAATACAATCTGAGAGAAAATGTGATTTTTTTTTATTTTTCCCCAACGTTTTCAAGACTTGTCAGGGAATGAGGATTGATTTGTCAAAATGTGTAATCTCTACTTTCATCACAATGTTCTCAACACTTTTCAATAATTAATTTTTCACTTAAAGGCATTTTCCAAATTGCTGTCTAGATGATTTCAAAGTCATCTGCTGCTGATGTGTTGTATGTGAGAAAGGGATAAGGAAGAGTAATACATGTAGCTATAAACATGTGCCCCTTTTTCAGTTACTCCACCTTTGAAAAACGTTAGGAGAAGAAGGTTTCGTAAGACATTGAAGAAAAAGGTAATCCTACTACTCCTTTACATATTTCATATATATAGGATCTGACATGAGTTGTCATTTCATATAAATTTTTATTAAACGAGTTCAAGATTTTTTTATTAAGCGTTCCTTTGACGATAAACCAAAAGAAAATAGGGTTTACCACGGTTATTTTAATTTCTTCAGTAAACCGTATAACAATGCCGCCAATTATTATGCTGAGGTCATATTCAACTTAGTTAACGAGTTTATTAAAAGTGATAATAAATAAACTCTCATGAGATATTCTAGATGAAATTTACCAGTTTCGGCGCCAAAGTAACTAACCTTATGACATCAAACCGATGACGTGACGTCATTTTCATAGTAATGCGTCATGTTATATTACACACGTTATAGGTATAATAGATTCGGATACAAGCATTGTCATGTGATAAAAAATAATATTTGAAAATTCTATTCGGGAATTAATTACATGTGTATAATTATATAACAATGAAAACTTAGATTTTTGTATCTGCCCTATACCTTCTTCAAGTGTCCATCTGAAACAAGGAACATCGGTGATTTGCCTTCGAAGAAAAAAAATTGAGTTATTGTGTGATAACCTTGGCGTCGTCATCACAAAATGTTAACCTTACCTCATAACTCAAAAACCGTTCCACATATTCATATGAAACGTGGTACACATATTCCTAGAGACAATATGCATGTATATACCAAGTCACATAACTCTGACTTAAATAATTATTCAATTATGTCCCTTTTTGCCCATAACTCAAAAAACTTTCAATATTTTCAAAAGGAACTTGCTTCACATGTTACGCAAGACAATACTCATGTATATACCAACTCAATAACTCTGACATTGTGCTTTACTTATAAATGCCCCTTATTTGACATTGAAAAAGTAGACGAACGTTGGCATTCGCTCCGTGGCCCACATGTGTTATCTTTTATACCCTCACACAAATTGGTAAGGTACATATAGTGTAAGCTGTAAATGTTTTTCTGTCATTTCTTCCTTCTTTTCTTTTTTTTCATGATACAAGCAGATATATTGTTTATTGATGGCAAGTAGTATAATGATAAGATACAGACCAAGGTAAAATTATTGTTTGGTCCATTAGTCTTTGTTTGTTTGTTTGTTTGCTTAAATGGTGTTTCCCCTGTTTGTTAATAGTATTTCAGTTAAATCCTGGTCTTTCCTGTGTAATTTGCGAGTAATACTGGAATTATTTTTCCTGACAGCAATGTATCAGTCCTACTATCCAAGCAACCCTGAGCGCCAAAGGGGAACACATAACTACCTTTTTTAAATATTTGATAGGGACCAACTTTGATTAAACCCTGGTTTTCTGGTCCTTTGGTTGATGCTCCTCTTACCACTACATCATGGAAAAATTCCTCTTGCATTGAAAACAGTGTTACAATGTTTTCATAAAGCCTTCTGCTGCAGAGGCCTCAGAAAGCGTCTATATGAGGGAAAGGGTTAAAGGTGTCTTTTCTTGTCAGGGCATGATACATGATGCTATGAGCTTAAATTTATAGTTTTCTAAGCAGAGTTATGTTCAGATATCCAGAGACCTAGATATGGAAGTGTTAACCCTTTCCCTCATACGACAATTCTGCAGCAGACGACTTTGAACATAATTTGTCAAATAATGGAATATCTCTATAATTGAATGGATAACCTATGACTAAAAGTGGAAAACATTGTGACAAAAGGAGAAATTGCACGTTTTGTGCAATTTCTTCTTTTGTTACTATGTTTTCAAAAAGCCGTCTGCTGCAGAGGCGTCAGAAAGCGTCTATATGAGGGAAAAGGTTAATGGTTCTTCACCCTACGTCATCTCTCCGCTAACCAGACCAAACCCTATAGTGTAGGTACTCAAAAAGAATGGTAGCACCAAGATTGTTTCGTTTAACCCTTTCCCACATACAGCAAATCTGCAGCAGACGACTTTGAAAACATACCCTAACAAAATCAGAAACTCACTTTAAATGAAAGTACAATCATTGAATAGAGTTGAACACATGGTGACAAAAGGAGAAATTGCTCGTTTTGATCAATTTCTTCTTTTGTCAACAAGTTTTCAAAAAGCTGTCTGCTGCAGAGGCTTAAGAAAGTGTCTATATTAGGGAAAGGGTTAAGTACCTAAAAAGAGGATATGGATGCTGTACAGGTTGAAGAATTTTAGAATATATATATGTATATGGAATACGCTTCTTAACTTGAGCCATAAATGACAAACTAACACATGATTAACTTTTTTTTTTCCAGTATATGGAACAGCCTGATATAGAAAAGGAAGTAAAAAGACTGTTTAGAGCAGATTCTGAGGCAATTAGTGTTAAATGGGAACTGATCACAGTGGATGAAAAACCTACTTCAGAGGAAGGTCAAGGTGATGGAAAGGAGGCAGGAACCAGTGGTGGATTCATTAGGACAGACACAGGAACCAGTCTTGATATTGGTTAGTTGAAACCTTTCCCACGCCCACCCAATCATCAACAGCAAATTTGCAAACATCTGTATATTTATATATATATATATATATATATATATAGGTAATGAAGTTAATCTCTCCATAACTGTATACATGTTTATTATTGAAAAGAGTTGAAAAGATTTTTGCAAAAGGAAACTTTCTTCTGTCCCAATGATTCAAAAGTCAACTGCTGCTTATGTGTCAAAAGCATCTGCATGTTAGAAAAGGGTTAATCCTTTCCCAAAAATAAACACTTTCTGGTGCCTCTGCAGCAGACAGCTTTTTGAAAAAAACATATTGACAAAAGGAGAAATTGCTCAAAACAACTCTATTCAAATATTATTTAAAGGGAGTTTCCAATTTGTTTATGGTATGTTTAGAAAGTCATCTGCTGCAGATTTGTTGTATATATGGAAAAGGTTACCTAAAAGATGTGCAACAGCTGTATCTTTATGCTGCAGGAATCAGAGCTCTAGATAAGGGGCATTTTGCATGTTCTAAATGCCTTATTTGGCCCTCTTACCCTATGTTGTGGGAACTCAAAAGAATTGTCTCAGTGATATGTTTCTCTGAGTACCCACAACATAGGGTTTGCTTTCATAATAGGAGAGCAATTGTTAGAAAAAAAGCTGAATACCCATCCTTATCTAGACCTCTTGGAAAGTTTACAGGAATGTTCCTTTGGTGGACATATTTCATTGTTGAAAGTGGCGTTACACATCAAACAGTCGATCAATGGACCTCTTTCAAATTTGTTCAAAGGTTTATATTCAGTTGAGAACTTTTATTGCTGCAGCATCAGAAAGGCGGTAAAAATATTAAATGCCCACACCTTAAAATTCTTCTCCTCTGAATCCGCTTGTCATATTGAAAGATAATTTTGGTAGGAATGTTTCTTGGGTGCCTCTCAACCATCTTTTTTAGGCCATATTGCTTGCCTGACAATGATAGCGTCTTTCAGAAAAAGGGCTAAAAAGACAAGCTTTAAAATTATATTCTTATGAGAGTACTTGTCTGATTTTGAGATTATTTAGCAGAAATATTTCTTCAGTGACCCTCGACATAATAAGCTTCATTAAAAAAGGAAAAGGGGTTAAATGAAGTGATAACTACTTCTCCTAAACCACTGGACTCATATCAACCAAACATCACAGGAATGTTCCATAGATGGTCTTCTTTCAAAATTGTTCAAAGATTTAATACCTTATTACAAATAACATTTACTAATAAACTGTTTCATTAACATTGTCCAGTCCGCAGTTTCATTCTCACTCTTGATCTAAATTTCCCTGATATTAGCAGTTACACAATTACTACTGTACCATCTTCCTGGTGATAGATGAGAGCCATTTTTGCCCTCATCTTTGCAGACAACTGTATGACTTTATAAAAACATTGTGAGAAAAGAGGACATTGCTTTAATTTTAAAAATAGTTTAAGCCTGTATCACAACAATTTATATAAAACCAACTCTTTTCTGTGATATTTGTCAAGTAGTCATTTCAGGAAATCAGTTTTAAATTTGCTGAAAGTGGACATTGCATGAGCTGTGCAGTGATTTGGTAATATTATAAATTAGAAACTGACCCAAACATATTGCAAAGACTGCACACTTTCTTTGTTATATTAGAAATTAGAACTTCACCCACACATCTCCCCATTGCATGGACTGCTCACTGTCTTGGTAATATTATATATATTATAAAACGCCTCGGCAATATAGTGGTAGAGCGTCCACCTCGGCTGTGGGAGGTCTCGGGTTCAATCCCTGGTCTGATCATACAAAAGACTTTAAAAATTGTAGTAATTACTACCCTCCTTGGTGCTCAGGGTTGCGGGGTTAGCATAACTACTGACTGGCGGGTGTCAGGGTTGCGGGGTTAGCATAACTACTGACTGGCGGGTGTCAGGGTTGCGGGGTTAGCATAACTACTGACTGGCGGGTGTCAGGGTTGCGGGGTTAGCATAACTACTGACTGGCGGGTGTCAGGGTTGCGGGGTTAGCATAACTACTGACTGGCGGGTGTCAGGGTTGCGGGGTTAGCATAACTACTGACTGGCGGGTGTCAGGGTTGCGGGGTTAGCATAACTACTGACTGGCGGGTGTCAGGGTTGCGGGGTTAGCATAACTACTGACTGGCGGGTGTCAGGGTTGCGGGGTTAGCATAACTACTGACTGGCGGGTGTCAGGGTTGCGGGGTTAGCATAACTACTGACTGGCGGGTGTCAGGGTTGCGGGGTTAGCATAACTACTGACTGGCGGGTGTCAGGGTTGCGGGGTTAGCATAACTACTGACTGGCGGGTGTCAGGGTTGCGGGGTTAGCATAACTACTGACTGGCGGGTGTCAGGGTTGCGGGGTTAGCATAACTACTGACTGGCGGGTGTCAGGGTTGCGGGGTTAGCATAACTACTGACTGGCGGGTGTCAGGGTTGCGGGGTTAGCATAACTACTGACTGGCGGGTGTCAGGGTTGCGGGGTTAGCATAACTACTGACTGGCGGGTGTCAGGGTTGCGGGGTTAGCATAACTACTGACTGGCGGGTGTCAGGGTTGCGGGGTTAGCATAACTACTGACTGGCGGGTGTCAGGGTTGCGGGGTTAGCATAACTACTGACTGGCGGGTGTCAGGGTTGCGGGGTTAGCATAACTACTGACTGGCGGGTGTCAGGGTTGCGGGGTTAGCATAACTACTGACTGGCGGGTGTCAGGGTTGCGGGGTTAGCATAACTACTGACTGGCGGGTGTCAGGGTTGCGGGGTTAGCATAACTACTGACTGGCGGGTGTCAGGGTTGCGGGGTTAGCATAACTACTGACTGGCGGGTGTCAGGGTTGCGGGGTTAGCATAACTACTGACTGGCGGGTGTCAGGGTTGCGGGGTTAGCATAACTACTGACTGGCGGGTGTCAGGGTTGCGGGGTTAGCATAACTACTGACTGGCGGGTGTCAGGGTTGCGGGGTTAGCATAACTACTGACTGGCGGGTGTCAGGATAAATGGACCAGTGGTACTTGTAACTTACCCTGGAAATGCCATGATATAACCAAAATCTTTTAGAAATTGGCGTATAACACCAAACAATGGTAATATTATAAACTAGACTCCATGATTGCTTTGCATGGCCTGCGCATAGACATTGCAGTAACTGTATTATAAATACCTCTCACACCTTGATACAAAATAGGAAAGATGACTGCTAGAGCTTAGAATAGAAAAAAGCTGTAAACAGCATACTTTCCTCCTAACTCCAATACAACAATGGATTTCAGGATAATCCTTTTTTCTGAATGTTTTCAAATGTTGTTTGAGACAGAGGTATAAGTAATGGCTGTATCAGGGAAAAGGCTAACTTTGCAGCAGCATTATCTATGTTGGAACTTTCTTTTTGAATTTTCAGGAAAGTTGAGGTACTCATGATATTATATGAACTAGTTTTGTTATAAACATCATGTTACATGTTGAACATTGCATCTTCCACATAGAATTTGAATATGATGAATGAATATCCTATGTTGCAGATATATTTGGAGAATTGAGCACGTCGGAAGAAGAAGATGAGAAAGATGTGAACATCATGGACAGTGAAGATGACATAACCAAACAGCAAAACTTTATCAACATGGATAACAGTATATCCCAGTTAACCCAATTGTCCCAGCCCGAAACCCAGCCTCAATACCTTACATTAGATAGCCAAGAACTCACAGGATCTGATCCAGGTAAGTCTGTTAACCCTTTCCCACTTACCACAAATCTGCAGCAGACGACATTGAGAGTATATTGGCAAAATATGGAAAATCTCCATAAATAGAAGTTTATTTATTGAAACTAGTTGAAATCATTGTGGCAAAAAGAGAAAAATTGCTCTTCCTGAACAATCTCTCCTTTTGCCGCAATGTTTTCAAAAGTCTTTGCAGAAATTCCTGTTTTAATATATAGTTACATTGATAGGAAATCTACTTTAAAAGTGTCACTTTTGTAGCATTTCGAGGGCTTCGTGCAAAAATGTTTAGTTTAAATTCATTTATTTTACATCAATTGCGAAACAAGCTTTAAGCTTATATTAATCACGCTCAATGTCTGCTTTCTGGAGACATAACCAGTACTCGTGACGTTTGTGTGGAAAAATTCCAAGGGCAGAAGCCGCTCATCACGGGATTCGAATCCGGGACCTTGTTCAAGATGTAGTTACAACAGTTTTACATGAAACCATTGATATGCCTTTAACCCTTTCCCTCATACGACAATTCTGCAGCAGACGACTTTGAACTTATTTGTCAAAAAATAGAAAATCTCTATAATTGAATGGATAACCTATGACTAAAAGTGGAAAACATTGTGGCAAAAGGAGAAATTGCTTGTTTTGAGCAATTTCTTCTTTTGTCACTATGTTTTCAAAAAGCCGTCTGCTGCAGAGGCATCAGAAAGCGTCTATATGAGGGAAAGGGTTAATATAATGAATATGTTATAGACACCTTGATCAGTTCATGTCACACACTTTAACCCTACCCACATACAACACATGTGCTGCAGAGAAATTTAAAACATATTAGGGGAAATAGGCATACAGATTGTAAATGAGCAATTTATCCTTTGGCCCCAATTTTATAACAAATGTGTCTGCATGTGGGAAAGGGTGAAGTTCAGGTTTGAAACAATAGCAGTACAACTCACCTGCTTGAGAAGTCTCTATTAAAAAAGAAATCCTTCCACTGACAAAGAGTGTATTTGATACTTAACCCTTTCCCTCTTACGACAATACTGCAGCTGACGACTTTGAACATATTTTTTCAATAGATAGGAAATCTCTATAATTGAATGGATAACCTATGACTAAAAGTGGAAAACATTGTGTCAAAAGGAGAAATTGCTTGTTTTGAGCAATTTCTTCTTTTGTCACTATGTTTTCAAAAAGCCGTCTGCTGCAGAGACATCAGAAAGCGCCTATATGAGGGAAAGGGTTAAGCAGAAGACAAACATTATGGAAAACAGCAAAAACTTCTTTAAATGAGAAATATCCCCTCTTCCTATAATCTTCTTCAACTTTGTTTTATTACCAAACTTGCTGCTTTCCAGATGAAATTACTTTTTTATGAAGTGTTTTCAAAACAGACAGTTCTTAAATAACCCTTTCCCTCATATAGACGCTTTCTGACGCTTCTGCAGCAGACGGCTTTTGAAAACATTGTGACAAGAAATTGCTCAAAAATTAGCAATTTCTCCTTTTACCACAGTTTTCTACTCGTTTCAGTTATTCCTTTATTTATAAAGATTTTCCGTATTTTTGCAAAAAATATTTCAAAGTCGTCTGCTGCAGAATTGTTGTATGTGGGAAACGGATAAAACATAGTATCCGGTAATTGTTTAACATGACATTGTAAGTTCTTGGTTCTGGTTGAAGGATGTAAAATTTAGGATGTTCATATTCTGTACTTGGACTTAAATTATGTACTGGCAAAATATATATATTTTTCATTACACATTTTCAAAGCAGACACTATTTTCAACATCATAATAAGCCCCTTGCCCATACATATGCTATCTGACGCCTATCCGACAGACAATTTTTGAAAAACATTGTGACAAAAGGAGAAATTGCTCGTTATGAGCAATTTCTCCTTTTGCCACATTGTTTTGAACTCTTTCAAACCTGAATAGCTAGAAGAGAAGCTATCCATACCAACTTAACCCTTTCGCACATGCAGATTCATTTGACATTCAGCATCGTGCAACTTTTGAAAACAAAAGGATAAATTGCTCATTAACAGACAGTATCCCTATCTTCCCCAATAGGTTTTAAAATCCTCTGCAGTACATTTATTGTATGTGGGTGGGGTTAAAGCATGTGACATGAACTGATCAAGGTATCAATACACTGTCTCCCATATTATTAACCCTTTCCCTCATATAGACGCTTTCTGACGCCTCTGCAGCAGATGGCTTTTTGAAAACATATAACAAAAGAAGAAATTGCAAAGAACGTGCAATTTTTCCTTTTGTCACAATGTTTTCCACTTTTAGTCATAGGTTATCCATTCAATTATAGAGATATTCCATTATTTGACAAAATATGTTCAAAGTCATCTGCTGCAGAATTGTTGTATGAGGGAAAGGGTTAACCAGGTGTTCTGTGATTGCTTGCTGCAGATTTGTCATATTTGGGAATGGGTTAATATTCAGTATACAAACAGTCAACACATTTGATATAATGATTTGACATACATTTCAGTATACAAACAGTCAACACATTTGATATAATGATTTGACATACATTTCAGTATACAAACAGTCAACACATTTGATATAATGATTTGACATACATTTCAGTATACAAACAGTCAACACATTTGATATAATGATTTGACATACATTTCAGTATACAAACAGTCAACACATTTGATATAATGATTTGACATACATTTCAGTATACAAACAGTCAACACATTTGATATAATGATTTGACATACATTTCAGTATACAAACAGTCAACACATTTGATATAATGATTTGACATACATTTCAGTATACAAACAGTCAACACATTTGATATAATGATTTGACATACATTTCAGTATACAAACAGTCAACACATTTGATATAATGATTTGACATACATTTCAGTATACAAACAGTCAACACATTTGATATAATGATTTGACATTTCTTTCAGCTGAGATGCAGGCGAGTCTAAATGCTTTAGGCCAGCAGTTACAAGCTGATTTAGACAATGCTAGTATGAGTCTAATGGACACCTAGCACTAAAAGGTTGCACAACAACTGGAAACTAGTTCTGGTAAGACTCATCATTGGTTTGTATATCAACCCTTCACTTGATTAATGTAATAGTCTACACCTCTGCTGGAAATGCCTCTTCTCCCGTAATGATTTGTACGGTTTAACAAAGTATACAATTTGAATGTCTGTCTTTCAGAAATTTCACAAGATTTTCTTATAATAGAAAATTTGCACTTCATCCAGGCATTTGCTGTCCTTCCAACAAACTTTGTTTTGGTTATATTTTCTAAACTGTAAGGCTTACATATTTGACATTAACCATTGACCCCACTTAAAGAAACAAACCTGCCTTAGCTGTATCTGATACGCTGTCATACCTAGAGATACTAAACTTGATTTTGGCTTTGGAATAATAGATTGTAAAAATTTGGTAACCAGAGGTCCAGATAAGTAGGGGGTATTAAGCTCCTTTTCTCACAATTTCTCTCTTATTATTTACGCAAACCCTATCTTGTTGGTACTCAAAAGAATCGTCTCACTGTCACAATTCTTTTGAGTAGCCACAACATAGGGTAAGATGGTCTAAAAAGGATCTTAGAACATGCAAAACGCCCATTTTCTAGAGCTGTAATCTGGGTATTTCACTCAATTCAAAAAACGCCAAGGTCATATTTGTTTTTACTGTATGACCTACATATATATACAAAGTTAGGTATGATCATACATCTAGGGAAGTTGTGGTATTGTGTTTACATATTAAAGATAGGTTACTGTGATTTTGACTGTGATTGTGAACAATGGATTGTTTACAATTGTTTCTCTTTGTCTTGTTTTCAGATTCATTGATGAGCCACATATTGATAAAACTGTAGGGTCATATCAACATATATGTTTCCTTATGCTAGAGAGTTTAGAGGCAGTTTTTATCAACCTACGGTTTTCTACCAGATTTGTCTACATTCTGTTGTTTATTAGACAATAAATTTATTAGATAAAGTGTTGTAGACATTGGTGTGCACATATACAGCAGGGCCGAGTAAGAATGTCCATAAAGGCTGAATAGCAATTATAGGGAGCAGTTGGATTTACCTTAATTATTTGTAACTTGTTAAGACGGCTCAGTGAAATTAAATAAATGGTAAACCCCCCCTCCCCTTATCATTTTATGATAATCCTACAATATTTTATAATCTGTGTCAAAGTCCTACTCAGAGTTTTGAACCACCTTGGAGGTGCTATGGTAGATCATCCACCTTGGGTGAGAAAGTCTGGTTTTAGATACCGGCCGGTTTCATAACAAAAACTTAAAAATGGTAGTAATGGCTTTCGCTCCTTGGCACTTAGGATTTTGGGGTAAGAATTACGTCTGACTCGCTGGTGTCAGGATAAATGCAACAGCAGTACTGGAAATTTTGTGCAGAAATGCCTTAGGATTACTGAACAATTGTTGAATGCCGGGTAAAGCATCATACAAACAAACAAAAATCTTTCAAGTTTCTAGATTTTACTCTTTGTTTTGCCTAGGGAGTTGTTTTTAATAAAATCATAAAACATTGAAATTCAATTCTTATTAAAGTTTTCGCCTTTGTTCAAGACAATTTAGCAGAAATGTTTCTTCAGTGACACTGTACATAATTTGTTCAAGCCATATTGATTGGTTGGAAAACAGATAGCTGCCAGGCGGCATCAGAAAAGGTTTAGATGAACTTTTAGCTTCAAATGACATCTCCTTCTAAACCAATGGACCAATATCAACTAAAATTCACAGTAATGTTCATTTGGCCTCTTTCAAATTGTTCAAAGATTTAATGCTTTATTACAAATGTGCTTTACTGATAAGCTGTTTTATTTTCAGTTAATTTCCACCCTTGATAGAATTTTGCTTTGCTCAAGGTGAGTTATTGTGATCGCCTTTTGTCCGGCGTCCATCGTGCGTCAACTTCTTCTCCTCAGTAACCAGTGGTTCAATTGGGATGAAACTTCAGAGAAAGCATCCTCTCAATGACCTCACCAGATTTCCTTCAAATTTTTGGGATCCATGCAGAATTCTGGTTTCCATGGCAACGAAATGAAAAAACTTCAAAATTCTTCTTCTCCAAAACTGGTTGGCAGATTTTCAAATAATTTTGTAGAAATGTTCCTTGGATGACCCACTATCAGATTCCTTCTTCCTTGGCTTTTTTGCATTATATGGCTATAGTGAAAACTCATAAGAGCTATTTCTCCTTTAACCACAATGTTTTCAACTGTTTTATGAAGATTTTTCATGTTTTTGTCAACAAATTATCGAAGCCGTCTGCTTCAGATGTGTTGTATTAGAGAAAGGGTTAACCCTTTTCCACATAAGACATATCTGCAGCAGACGACTTTAAAACATATTTTGTCAGGAAATAGATAATCTCTATAATTGAATATATAACCAAATATCGACCAACCAGAGAGCACTTCACATAGCCATTACAACTTCTGTTTCCCGTACTTTTACACAAGGAGAAGAAATATTCAAGTGAATTTAACGCTGTTCTCGCGACAACTCGATAGCTTGTTTCATTATTCGTGTCGGTGTTGTGAAAGTAGAGACAAGAGAGAACCATCATCGCAGTATGCTTGTCAAAACATTTGTTTCCATCATTCAACATCAAAATTACCAAGGTCAAGGTCATAGTATGCCAAAACTAAACCTTGGTTAACTTTGACTATAGAAGCCACATTTTCATTCATTGTTCATGAAAGTTTATCAGAACTTTTATCGACATCAAATCTTTATCAAGTTTAAAACTAGGTCACGAGGTTAATTGTTAGAATAACCTTGTGAACACCCAAGAATTCCATTTAGATATTCAATCTTCATGACATTTAATCACAACAATTGTCTCCATCAAATCTCGGTCAAGTTTTAAACTGGGTCATGTGGTTTCAAGACATAGGTCACTAGGTCAAATGTTGGGATAAACTTCTGAAAACTAGAAGTCTCTTTCTTCATTCAATCTTCACGAAATTTGACAACTAAATTTGTCTTCATCAAATCTAGGTCAAGTTCACAAATAGGTCATGAGGGGTCAAAAACGAGGTCACTAGGTCAAATGTTAGAATAACCTTGTGAACACTCTAAAAAACACATTTTTTATTTAATCTTTATGAAAAGTGATTAGACCACATCTGGTTCAAGTTCAAACCTGGGTAACGGGGTAGGTCAAACACTAGGTCACTAGATCAAATTTCCTAGAAAGGCGAGACACCTGCAGCCCGAGGTCTTGTTTAGTTGAGCAGCTTGAAATTTTGTTAGAATGTTTGTCCTGTTTATATAAAGCTCGAATATGGTTCATATTAAAGCAATAACCAGGTCACTAGGCCAAATTTACGAACAATATTGTTAACACTCTAAAAGTTTCACGTTTGACTAATTTATCAATTTGCTTTTTTCAGTATTATTTATTGACTCTAGCATATAAAGCCATATGGTATGCTGCTGAGCTCAACAGGGCCACCCACCATGTCCCTCTTGTTTGTTATAACCTATCATATATCGGGTAAACAATTGACATGTTATGTTTTAGGTTATAACAGATTATCTGAAGATGTTGTACATCTGCAAAGGATTAGACTCGAATCATTATAAAAGTTTACCCTATACGCAGAATGTGTGCTCAACCATCTGATTGGTCAGAAGGAAATTGATTCTCTAAACAGACCAATTCGAAGATAATTTGGGGAATAGAGATCATTTCTGAATACAGAGAAAGTTTCAGAGTTTTATAATTTCGGGCAGTGTTTACTTAAAAAAGTTTCTTGTACCAATTCCATTTTTTGTCAAAATCATTACAGATATTGCTTTGAAACTTACAACGCTTATTCACCATCATAACCTAGCTCCATCAACAGACAAGAGTACATAACTTACTTATTTACCATCATTACCTCCATCGACAGACAAGAGTACATAACTCAGTTAAGGTTTTCGTAAGAATTATTGCTTTTTTTCGACTTAGAATTTTGGTTAAGCTTTTTGTATCAATTCACTTTTTCAACAGCATTACAGATATTGCTTTGAAACTTACAACACTTTTTTCACCATCATTACCTCCATCAACAGACAAGAGTACATTTTTTTTCAAAATCATTAGAGATAAAGCTTATGAATATACACTTACAAACCTTATTAAAATCCTTATTTACCAGCATTACCTCCATCAACAGACAACAGTACATAACTCTGTCAAGGTTTTTTTTAAAGAATTATGGCCCGTTTCCGAGTTATTCATACCAAATCAATATTTTGCAAAACAATAAGAGATATAGCGTAAACAGAATACAGAATACAGAATACAGAATTTTATTTGTTATAAGTAGATACATTACTTTTAACAATTTTACATAAATAGAGAGGCAACGAAGAACAAATACATATAAAATACATTACAATTTGATTGAGAAATGGTTACTTTGCTGTTCTGCGTGTATTCGCACGAAAAATAAATTTCATTAAATTAAATATTGTTTTCTTGTTACCTGATATCATCAGATTTTCAAATTTATTTAAATTTGGCCATGTATAATAGTAGGTTTTTAGATATTCTTTGCGTAAGTCTGTGAAATAAGGACAAATAAGTAAACACTTACAAACATCTTTTTACCATCATTTCCTCCACCAACAGCCAAGAGTGCATAATTTAGTAAAAGTTTTTGTAAGAATTATAACCCTCTTTCGATTTATATAAAGTTCTTTGCTTATAAATAACATAATAGAGTACCTGGTTATGTTTTCTGTACCACCCAAAACTTTTTCGTTTATTGCCAAGCACCAAAAAGTCGTTCGCGTTGTCCTCCGACAGCTCTTGTTTTCGTTGAGCTGCCATGTCCAAAATAACGGAATTTTAAAAAGGACAGGTTACTTGCTACGATGTTTCATCACATTTGGTCAAAGTGTTACAGAGAAATCGTTTACAGCCAAACATTATTATACGGCCGCCATAACCTAGACTCGACTGACTTTCTGCCAGTGGAGCCAAAATGGTTCAATGAAAACTGTACTCTTGAGCTTCCTGTCTCTACCATAACATTATATGCACTTATTACCGGATACCATACTTTATGTGTGGATACTACAGTCTCTGTTGTCCCGTTCGAAAATGTTCCACCTTTAAATAAAGATTTCAATTTAAGAAATAAACACGTTGTCGATATTTGTTTGTACTGTCCTTTTTATACGCACGTTTTTCTTTTTAAACGGGACGTATCATAGGTTTACCTTCGGCGTACGGGCAGGCGGCGTCCAGTATGTTGTCCGCCCAATAACTTTAGAAGCCTTTGTCCAATCACCACCAAATTTAGTCAGAATGTGTATTGGCATAATAATTTGGACAAGTTCGATAACTAGCCATATCGCTCTAGTCACTCAAGAAATAGAAATTACCTAAAATTGGTATTGTCTGCTCAATAAATTTAGAAGCCTTTGTCCAATCCTACCAAATTTAGTCAAAATGTGTATTGGCATAATATCTCGGACAAGTTCGATAGCCAGCCATATTGTTAGAGTCACTCGAGAGTTATTGCCCTTTAATTATAGAAATTAACTGAAATCGGTCCTGTCCGATCAATAACTTTAGAAGCCTTTGTTTTGTCCAATCATTCCTAAATTTGGCCAGAATGCGTATGGGCATAATATCTCGGACGAGTTCGTTATCTCCCTTTAATTATAGAAATTATATCAAATCGGTATTGTACGATCAATAATTTGTGAAGCCCTTATCCAAAATATCCCAAATTTAGTCAGAATGTGTATGGGCATAATATCTCGGACAAGTGCTATAATCAGCCATATCGCTCAAGTCATTCTAATTGATCATCACCAAATTTAGACAAAATGTTGATGGACAGAATATCTTGGTCAGGTTCGATAACTAACCACGTTATCTTAGTCACTCCACACTTACATCCCTTGAAATGGCCAAAACTATATTAACATTGTCCGCTCTCTAAATTTGCCTGACGTAAAACCAATTATCACTGTACATTGTCTGAAATAAACAGGACGGGCGTATTTTGTGACAGTTGGCGCTCTTGTTAACAATGAACTTGTATTCGACTACTATATAAGTTTTCAGACACGATTTACAAAACGTATATTTAAAGTGAAAGCAATCATGCTAACTATTAAAGAATAAACATTGCAATTAATTAATGAACCTGGCCTCCTTCAAAACTGATTGTTATACTGGTCCCTCTCCGTCGATCGTCAAAACATGATACTAGCGACGCTACAGAAAAAAACACAACCGCAAAGCATTTTCGACCAATGTAGAGGCATTTCGCCCTGAGCATCCGCGTAGTCTGATCGGGATCTACAATGTTCAGTAATATATCAAAGACGCATTCAATATGGAAATGATTCATTTAGATCACATAATATGTATGTGACGTCACGTCCAAAACTGGTACATATTTAAGAATCTAAGTAAAGTTCTACATTTACAATATGAAACAAAATTTATATTGCAATGAGCAGATTATCATTTATATGGGATATATAACTCGGGTATGAAAAACTTTTTGTTTACATGTCTACTTATTTATATTAATGACGTAATCGCCGGAACTACTTTTCTAAAATATAAATGAGCCGTTTCACCAGAAAAACAAAATTGTTGACTTCGCGAAAAGTATCGACCCGGATCAGCCTAAGCATGCCGCGCAGGCTGATCCGAACATACACTTTTCGCCACCTGTGGATTTTCTGTTTTAGGAATCATTCCTTAATACCTCTATACCCCTGAGATGGAATGTGTCGGCCCGGAGTAGCATGCGCAAGCTGATCTGAGTCGATACATTACGCTTAGTCCATAATGTTGGTTTTCTCGTGGTACGGCTCAATTATGTTGATAGTATAGCGGTCAAAGCAATGAACAAACACAAATAAAAAGCAGAAATATTATTACTTATAATTGTTTTAATTACATTTCAACATATTTTTACAATGTAAATACAAATAGAAAAGAATATCGTTATACATCACACGGAATTTGCATATTCAGCCTTTACTTCATGAACTTTCTTTCTTCGTTGAAAATGTAGTATACATAGACCTGTTTATTCTTTCATGATCAGTTCATATGTAACTTTGTACAATCTGAATCGAGTTCTGTCTTATAATGAGAAGCATATCTATATTTCCACAAAAGGTTTTACACTTAAAAGCCTCCACGATAAACGACAAATGTTGAAGTTTTATCGTCAGTCTGTTTTTTACCACGAGAAAGAATTAACGAACCTGATCTACCAATAGATTCCACTTTCATACACTAGTTCCGACAGAAAATCATTATGCGTTACATCTAGATATCCAGAATATGTTTCTTCTTGTTATATAACTGTATTATTTACGTACAGCTAGTGTTCATGATTATTCTTAATACTTACACTTCTACTAAGATTTATGTTCGAGTTAATATTGCCGTGTAAAGGTATTTTGTCACACCAGATATACAAACTAAGTAGTAACAATAGAGAAATATGGAGTTTAAGTCGGAACTCTTTAGCTGTATGTCGTGTGTACACCATGTAATTCGGCGCGTATTTATGTACGCGTGTGACGTCAGGTGGAGTCATTTATGAATAGGCTGTTGTAATTGTGTATGTTATTTCTTATAACTAGTTAAAATTAATGTTGATTTACCTGAAAACATAATTTAGCATGCAACATAAATAGAAAATTACGTCCTTGACTTTCGACATGGACTTTATTTGACTCGACTGTGAGAAGTGATAATTGTCAAAACCTTGTCAGATAAAGTTCATATATTAAGTCAAGGACGTAATATTCTCTATATCTGATACAAATGTAGGACATCATATTTAAGCAGAAGAATAGAAAACGCTGAAGCATAATATATTAGTTTTTTAGAGGACTGGATCTGTTTTGAAACTGTTAAAGAATATAGTTGTCTAAATTATATAAGAATCGTATGTCCCATGTAACATTTCTATTACAATTGTTTTTGAGAAAATCTACAAAAATCCCTTAATTTGGCGTCAATTGGCGCGTAACGTCCAACTGATACAGAATAACGTCAACGGAAGCGGATGGAATGTTTATTTCTTTGCGATCGGAAGCGGAAAAATCATTTGGTGGTATTTCAGTAGAATTCGTCAAAATTTAAATCAAAAGATAATACTTATACACGTGTGCAAGTTGATCGCTATCTACAATTGTCAAAATACTCTAAGGTGCTTTTCGTGGAGCTCTATTAATATTCTTACCTTTCTGTTTAACCCCGCCTTCCAACATGCAACATATCTGCTGCAGACGACTTTGAAAACGTGTAGACAAAATATAAATCTTTATAAATTAATTCATAATAATTGAAAAAAAAACACATTGTGACAAACGGAGAAATTTCTCAATCTGAATAATTTCTTCTTTTACGAGAGTGTTTTCATAAGTCCATTTGTGCAGAGGTATCATTCTTCGTCTTCATGTGGAAAGTGATTAATACTATTTAAACTATTTACTTTTTCTGACATAGAAAAGATTGTCGAATGAACGTTTATGTCTGTAATGCATCAATTGCATCTCAGTCTCATTTCTACTCTAATTAGAGAGTAATGGTACCCCCATGTTCTCGACCATCCGACTCCATTTGCATAAGACGTGTGAGCGCCGTTGAGGTACAGTCCATTCAAATTGGACGCATGACAAGCTGAGTACCACCAACCTCCTTTATAGCCGTTTGCACAACTAGAGCTACCAGAAACGTCATTGTCAACATCTCTGGTCGAAAATTGGTAACTGTTATGGCTGGAAAACGAATCGCCGACATTTCCAGAAAACCCCGATACGCTTAAAGTGTAGTTAGACGACGAGTTGCCTAGTTGGAAATGTCCATATCGTGCATAACCTTCTGATTGAATTGGATTATCATCTTCTGCTTTTAAATAGATATAAAGCTCGCAATTGCCTTCCGCTGTTAGTTGATGAATGGGTTCTAGTCCAAGCCAGAACTCTCCTGCTTTATTTCTAAACCCTTGAACATAGTCATTCCAATCTCTGAAGAAGTCCACGCTGCCATCTTGTCGTCGTTGAAAGACAATCCATCCCCCATTACAAGGGGTGTAAAAGTTAGTCGCATTACCAGCAGATCCACCCATTTTATAAACCCCTGAATGTCGAAATCCGTCGTCATAAACGTCCATGCAAGATGTATAATTACTCCCCTCCACGGTAATGCGTCTGTCGATGGAATCAGCATCTCTCTCGGACGACTTTCTCTTGTCACAGTAAAATATTGTTCCTGTAATGTTATCGCTGACGGATGGATTGTCGAACTGGTTATTACGATAACACAGTGCATTACTTACGTCATAAAATATAGATTTGACATCAAATGTATTGATACCACTTGAGAGACACTGAAATAAAGTAGAAGCGGGCGTTGATGATTCAACAATTGACTGATTGATCGTGTTTGTCGTCCGTGTTACTTCAAAATAACTAGATGTCCCAATTAATGTCCACCCCTTAACAAGTGAGAATAACCGAAGAGCTGGTAGTAATACCGTAACGATTAGAATGATCTTACACATTTTATATTGTATGTTTATTATATGTGCCAATTTCGAAAATATGAAACGTTCTAAATATGTTTTGTATCCTAGTTCTATTTTATAGTCGACGTATCGACCAACTGATTAAACGATTGTTTTAGAATTGAGTTGTTAAAGGTTTAGGTTCAATCTCAAATAGTTATTATTTGTTTCCTACGTTGATATTAGTTCAATTTGTTTGATGAGGGCAATACATAATCCGTTGCACAGATATCATTTTGAATGAAACAACGGAAATGAAGTGCTTTTTTTTTTATAAACCTATAAATTAATCTGGCGCAAATACTTGTGAACTATCACGGGCACATACACCCCGAAGGATTTTAAGATTCCGTATTTACGTAAGACAAATTCGAGAAATTATTACCAACTCCATTTCCCACTCTCAGACAAAACTTTAAATACACCCACCATCTAACAATATTTGCATTGGGAATTTAACCCAGTGTCAGATATGGCCAGTCTAGTCCTATATAAGCAACACATCTTCTCATAAAAGCATAACACGTGGCACATGGTATCAATTTAGTATCGATATCGAAACAAAAAAGTATCGTTTCATTGTAATCAGTATGTATCGGTATCGGACCGTTTCGTCCCTTAACAATATCTAACTCTAGATGTCATTGAAGTATGATTTAAACGTCATTAAACATGTAGTATGTCTTCATTCCCATGTCATTCTCTTGTCCTGTTTCTAAAATGTATGCACACGCTGTTGAAAACTTTTGAAATAGTATCGTTTGTCTTTTGTCTTTTTTAAAAACTTATATGTTTTATAATAACAGAATAACTTAAACATAGGGAATACATTTTTACGCTGGACGGTTTCGTGTTTCTCGACGTTCGGTCTCGCGAGATATCAAATTGTGTACGCGCCTCGTAGTACAATACAAAGCAACGTATCGATACTGCAGCAGTATATTCCCTACACATATTTCATTACTCGAGCACATTTCCTAGCATAGTCCTAGCATAGTCTTGTTTTTTTTTTAACCCAGGAATCATTGAAAAGTGAACTGAAAACAGGTTGAAAACGGCGTTAACCCCAAGTATATATAGAGGATATTGCATGAGTGTTTATTTATTATCACTTTGCTTAAACGAGTTTACTAAAATGATATGCCGCGAGCGTCATACTCGGCTTAGTTAATGAGTTTATTAACAGTGATACTGAATAAAAACGAATGAGATATTCTTTTTATCACATAAAGTGATTTATGATGCGTATTTCGAAAAAAAAAAACTTAACTTTTACCATATCTCTACATGAAAATTTCCAGTTTTGGCGCCAAAGTGACTAGCGTTATGACGTCAAATCGCTGAAGTGACGTCATTTTGATAGTTTGGTTCCCGCGTTGTAACAAATACTTTAGTGTAAAACTGGAAAACAAACTAGTAGTGTCATATATTATTTAGTAGTGTCATATGATATTTATTAAATGGGATGTATGTGACAAACATTATTACTCAACACTATAACCTGAAATTTGTTAAAAAGTGTTTACTTATAAATACGACTTCCGAAAATGTTCATATAGTTTGTATTGGTTTATCAAATTGCATCGAAGATAGTAAGTCATAATTACGTAAATCATCAAAAAGAAAAGACAGTAGCTTAATCTTATAATAACATTTAAATTTTGATATACCCATCAATAGTTTTACACATAGTATTCTCAAAGTGTACAGCAGGCCGTGTGCATGACGTAACGTGTTAAGATTATAAAAAAACTAGCCTTACTTAAAGAATGTATACTAATAATACACACGATATAATTATAGTAATGACAAAATCAACTAGTCTCAATAATTGGTACTCTAATTCTAATAGTTATATTTTGTAACACGACACTGTACCTTTAACGTACTCATTCTTCATCTGTAACCAAACAGCAACACCGAAGAATAATTAAAATTGTCGATACCAGTGCCAAAGTATTTATTTCCGTCCAGACCATTGAGATGACTTAATATTATATTTCCATTGAAATTTTGCAGATCATTAATGATTTCAGTGACTTTAAAGAAAGAATATAGAACATAGTTTAATGTTTGCTTTCTTTGTTGTTTACGGGATATTGCGTCATACGCGACCGTTAACCAGTATCCGGCTTCCAGGCTGCGGATTTTTTATAATGAATAACATATTTGTTTCAACGAAACCTGGCTTGAGAACTTTTGAAATCAGTCGATGAGAGCAAACAATATCTACAAACTAAATGACATGGTCGATTGTTCTTTCAATAATTTACCAGAAGGGTTTCCTGTTAATAAAGATTTTTAAAATATATTCTAGATTCTTGTCTTTCCACCAATAATTAATAACGGAATAAATAAAAGTATAGCAATAATGCTGGTTATGCTGCTGTAGTTTTGTGTTTTTAATGCACAATGTTAAACTCAATAACTCAGGGATCCATCTAAAAGCATGTGGGATACCTTTTTACCGAAGTACATTGTAATCTTACAAAATTACATCACCTTCTTGAATATATAGAAACTATCTGAGCTGGCTGCGTCAGGTGAAATGGAGTCTTGTAGCACATGCAAACAGTGAAGACTTAAACGAGTCTGTGCACATTCACAATCTTGTCGGAGCCTTAAACTGTTGAATTGTGTTAGAATGTTTGTCCTGTTTATATGAAGTTCAATTATTGTTCATACATGTACTAAAGCAAAAACTAGGTCCCTAGGCCAAATCTACGAACAATATTGTTAACACTCTTAAAGTTTCACGTTTGTCTAATTTATCAATTTACTTCTTTAAGTATTATTGGTGGACTCTTTAGCATATAAAGCCATGCTACTCAGCTGAGCTCAAAAGGGCCACACACCATGTTCCTCTTGTTAGCTCACCTAAACACGAAAAGCAAGATGACCTTTTGTGATCACTCACCGTCCGGCGTCCATCGTCGTCGTCGTCCTGCGTCGTCTATACGTCTGTCTGTTAACAATTTCCTACAAATGACTTTTCCTCCTAAACCAATTGACTTATTTTAAAATAACTTCACAGGAATGTTCCTCAGGTGGTCCTCTTTTAAAGTTGTTCAAACAATTAAATTTCAAGTGGAACTTTGATTGCTGCGGCAAAGGGGAAAGGGGAAAATTGCCAAAACTATAAAAATATACTTGTCCAAAAATATTAGCCCGATTTGAAAATTGATTTGCACAAGTGTTCATTGGGGGATCCTCTACCACGATTGTTCAAATTATTTTGATCCGTTGAAAAACATGGCCGCCAGGGGGCGGAGCTTGTTTTCCTTATATGTGCATTGCAAAAACTTAAAAAATCTTCTTGTCCAAAAGTACCTGCCTGATTTAAAGTATCTTCTTGTACAGAAGTACCTGCCTGATTGACACAATTGTACCTTGGGTGAGCCTCTTCCAAGATTGTTGAAATTATTTCGATATAATGAAAAACATGGCCGCAAGGGGGCGAGGCTTTTTTTACTTATATATGTAATAAAGTAAAAACTTAAAAAAATCTTCTTGTTCTAAATCACCGGCCCGATTTTAAAATAATTTGGCACAAATGTTCCTTGTGTGACCCTCTGCCAAGGTTGTTCAATTTATTCTGATCCGTTGAAAAACAACGCCACCAGGGGTGTTGCTTGTTTTCTTTATATGTATAGATTAAAAACTATTGAAGTTTTATTAAATTGGGGGAGCGATAAAGGGCCATCATTGCCCTCTTCTTTTTAGCTCGACCTTTGAAAAAACGAGAGCTATTGTCATGACCCTGGCGACGTCGGTGGCGGCGGCGTGGTCGTCCGGTTAAGGTTTTTTGTTCAGCTCAAGTTTTTGTCTGTTTTCTATCAGTCGAGCGTCTGTGCCGTACGCGGTGCTCTTGTTTATAACCTATCATATAGGGGGTAAACGATTGACATGTTATGATTTAGGTTATAACAGATGTTTGAAGGTAGAATATCTGAAGATGTTGTGCATTATAAAAGTTTATCCTATACGCAGATTGTGTGTTCAACCGTCTGATTGGTCAGAAGGAAATTGATTCTCTAAACAGACCAATTCGAAGATAATTTGTGGAATAAAGATCATTTCTAAGTACAGAGAAAGTCTCAGAGTTTAATAATTTCGGGCAGTGCTTACTTAAAAAAGAAATCAACTCTGCAGAGACTGTATTGTTTTAGTTGAGCTGCTTGAAACTTTGTCAGAATGTTTGTCTGATAATATCTAGGCCAAGTTCGATTTAAACACCAATATGTGTTTGGCGGTTTTGCATGATACCTATTCAAAACATATATGTAAAATTATTGTCCAGTAGTTTTTTCAGAAGATTACAGATTCATGAGTGAAAGTTGCTGTAAGAATTATAACCCTCTTTCGACTTATATAAAGTACTTTGCTTATAAATAATATGATAAAGTACCTGGTTATGTTTTCTGTACCACCCAACAAGTTTTGTTTTATTGGCAAGCACCAAAAGTCGAGCGCGTTGTCTTACGACAGCTCTTGTTTTCTTTGAGCTGCCATGTCCAAAATAGTTTACAGAATTTAGAAAAGGACTTCAGGTTACTTGCTACAATGTTTCATCACATTTGGTCAAAGTGTTACAGAGAAGTCGTTTACAGCCAAACATTACTATACGGACGCCATACAACTCGCCATAACGTAGACTCGACTGACTTTCTGCCAGTAGAGCCAAAATGGTTCAATGACAACTGTAATCTTGAATTGTCTGTCTCTACCATAACATTATATGCACTTATTACCGGATACCATACTTTATAAGTGGATAATGCAGTCTCCGTTGTCCCGTTCGAAAAGTTTCCACCTTTAAATTAAGATTTTTATTTAAGAGATAAACACTTTGACGATATTCGTTTATATGTCCTTTTTAAACGCACGCTTTTTTCTAAAAAATGGGACGTATTATAGTTTTACCTTCGGCGTACGGGCAGGCGACGTCCAATATGTTGTCCGCCCAATAACTTTAGAAGCCCTTGTCCAATCATCACCAAATTTAGTCAGAATATGTATTGGCATAATATCTTGGACAAGTTCAATAACTAGCTATATCGCTCCAGTCACTCGAGAATTATCACCCTTTAATTATAGCAATAACCTAAAATTGGTATTGTCTGCTCAATAACTTTCGAAGCCTTTGTACAATCACCATCAAATTTGGTCAAAATGTTTATTGGCATACTATCTCAAACAAGTCTGATAACCAGCCATATCGATTAGGTCACTCGGTAGTTATTGCCCTTTAATTATAGAAATTACCTCAAATCGGTCTTGTCCGATCAATAACTTTAGAAGCCTTTATCCAATCATCACCAAATTTAGTCAGAATGTTTATGGGCATAATATCTCGGACTAGTATAACCAGCCATATTGCTCGAGTCACTCTAGAGTTATCGCCATTTAATGACAGAAATTACCGAAAATCGGTCTTGTCCGCTCAATAACTTTAGAAGCATTTGTTCAATTACCACCAGAATGTTGTCCGCCCAATAACTTAAGAAGCCTTTGTACAATCACCACCAAATTGGGTCAGAATGTGTATTGGCATAATATCTTGGACAAGTTCGATAACTAGCCATAGCGCTCTAGTCAATCGAATCCAAATTAAATAAATGTGTGTGTGTTTAAAATGCGACTACAATGTTTATTTCACATGAACACTAAATATAAACGGAATAATGATAAAATGATAACCGTCTATGTGAAATAAAAGTCAACAAATAGAATCACTTTCTAATATTTATATACTTCCGAATAGTTATAATGTAGTTTGTAATTCACACAAAATAATTATACATTAAACAACACAGGACTCCAATACGGCTAAAAACGTGCAAGTTCGTAATTCAAATAACTTGATTTCATGTATAATTAATTCCTACGACTACCGCCAGTCAGAACCTAAACCAGTCCTTTCATCAACCCGGAGTCCCGCCCGGACTCACGACCGGAATCACGACCGAAGCCACCTTCTAGTAGTCCTGATATTCACTGATACACAGCACTAAATACTGCAGTGAAGCTTGACCACTGACCAATGGAATTGTCTTAACTGTAGACTGTTCATTGGTCAGCGGCAATATCAGTTAAAGTTATTTAACGACTTTTTAACTATGGAACTTAAAAGTAACTCATTCCTTGACGGATTTTCAAGTACCGCACTTAAAGTATAATCAGTCCTTGACGGTTTTCAAGTACCGCACTTAAAATATAATCTGCCGTTGACGTAGATACCTGTAGATATCTGTAGATAAGGAGTCCGCGATTACTGCGGTACCCGAGAAGGGTTAACCTTGCATGCACAGTAAAAAAGGGTAACAATGATTTACAAAAAAAAGTATATTTAAAGTGTTAACAATCATGCTAACTATTGAAGAATAAACAGTGCAATTGATTAATGGACCTGGCCCCCTTCAAAACTGATTGTTATTCTGGTCACTCTCCGTCGATCGTCAAAACATGATACTAGCGACGCTACAGAAAAAAACAACCGCAAAGCATTTTCGATCAGTGTAGAGTCATTTCGCCCTGAGCATCCGCGTACTCTGATCGGGATCTACAATGTTCAGTAATAAATCAAAGACGCATTCAATATGGAAACTGAAACATATTTAAGAATCAAAGGTAAGTTTTACATTTACATTATGAAACACAATTTATATTGCAATGAGCAGATTATCATTTATTTGGGATATATAACTCGGGTATGATAAACCTTTTGTTTACATGTCTACTTATTTCTAGTAATGACGTAATCACCGGAACTACTTTTCTGAAATATAAATGAGCTGTTCCACCAGAAAACCAGATATGTTGAATGCGAAAAGTATCGACCCGGATCAGCCTTAGCATGCCGCGCAGGCCAATCAGGTCATACACTGTTCGACTCCTATGGATTTTCTGTTTCAGGAATCATTCCTTAATACCTCTATCCCCCTGAGATGGAATGTGTCGGTCCGGATTAGCCTGCGCAAGCTGATCTGAGTCGATACATTACGCTTAGTCCATAATGTTGGTTTTCTCGTGGTACGGCTCAATTCTGTTGATAGTATAGCAGTCAAAGCAATGAACACACACAAATAAAAAAGCAGAAATATTATTACTTATTGTTTTAATTACATTTCAACATATTTTTACAATTTAAATACAAATAGAAAAGAAGATCGTTATAAATCACACGGAATTTGCATGTTCAGCCTTACTTCATGAACTGTCCATCTTCGTTGAAAATGTCGCATACATAGACCTGTTTATTGACGCCGCGTGAAAGCGCGGCGTCAGTATGGGATAGGTTTTAATTTTGTACCATGGGGTGAGGTAATCGAAAAGGGAGCAACCAACATTATTATTGTTAAGAAAAACTCTTATTATATGTTTGAAAAAAGCAACCTTTATGAATCAATAAATTGTATTGACTGATTTAAGAAACAAAAAGCTGCAAAATATGTATGTCTTCTACCGTTATTTCAAATGTTTAGACACACTTAATTTGTATTTAATAAATTGTCTCTAACTTCCTAGGCTACGCTTTTTTTTAATAGTTTGATTTACGACCCTGACGAGCTCCTAGGCTACGCTTTTTTAATTGTTTGGTTTACGACCCCGAAATCTGCCTATTTATAAATATCTGTTGAATTTCTAAACTTAAAACGTTCCTCCCCATACAGTTTGTTTCATTCTGTCCATTGTATTCTTGCTATATGTTGAATATACATGTGAACCTTTTCTTTAAATGTCATAAATGCTCAATTTTGATACTCTCGAGTACAAAGGCTATAGGACATTTCGACCGTTAGATTCGAGTAGTTAATCCCATTGGCATATTCGAACAAGGAACTTGAATAATTCGCTATATCTGCTAAATATTAAAAGGATAGCAGTTAAAAGCTCACATAAAACATTTTAATGCATGAATATAAAATTACATTTAAACTTTTTAAAAATATTTCGTAATTTTTGTTAATATACTCCCGTCCTTGTTATCATACTTCTGCTAAACTGGAAGGAGAATATACTTCCAGCTCTTCCTCCAAAGCTTGTGTCATACTTAACTTATAACCAGAGGCATTACAACTTAATATATGTTAATATTTAAGCACCTATGTGGTTTTTTTTTCTAATTGATCTAGTTAGAGCAGATTTTAAACCGATTATTGGTAAACTATTAACAAACTTCAGCTTTTTTGGCACATTATAGTTGCAGTCAATGTTAAGCAAACTGTAAACCATATGGTTTTAGAACTAAACTTGACACTTTACGACTAATGCTGAATATCACATAGATCGCAGCATATACAACGTCTAGCCATATGTCAAAACTGACCCTTTCTGCCCTTGGTAACCTTCTTTCATAGGCTATGGTAGCCAGGTGAGCATTGTAGGCACATCTTGGTCTTCTTGTTTAAAATAAAGGGACATTTGGCCTTCTTTTTCGAAATGTTTACATCTTGTCTATTTACACATTATTTACATGTACTGAACTGCAACTGCTTCCTTTAAGTCATGCTTCAAAATTATGCGCGGCGTCTTTGATGCTTTGCATCAAAATTCGTCTTGTTCTCTCATGAATAGTTCATATGTAATCTTGTTGGAATACAATCTGAATCGAGTTCTGTCTTATAATGAGAAGCACATCTATATTTCCACAAGTAATTTTACACTAAAAAGGCTCCACGATAAAACGACAAATGTTGAAGTTCTATCGCCATACTGTTTTCTACCACGAGAAAATTCCTCTTTCATACACTAAATCATTATGCGTTACATCTAGATATCCATAAAATGTTTCTTCTTGTTGTATACTTTTAACATTTACGTACAGCTAGTTGTTATGATCCTTCTTAAAACTTAAAGTTTCGATACATGTTGATCTATCGTGTGTACTGAAACGACGGCCAATCCGCAATACTTACACTTCTACTAAGATTATGTTCCGAGTTAATATTGCCGTGTAAAGATATTTTGTCACACCATATATACAAATTCAGTAGTAAAAATAGAGAAATATGAAGTTAAAGTCGGAACTCTTTAGCTTCCGTATGTCGTGGTTACATATTCGGCGCGTATTTATGTACGCGCGTGTCAGACGTCTTTCTAATTTAGGTGTAGTCATTTATGAATGAACTGTTGTAATTTTGTATGTTATTTCTTAAAACAAGTTAAAAGTTTATGTAGATTTACCTGAAAACATAATTTAGCATGCAAGATAAATATAATATTACGTCATTGACTTTCGACATCGACTTTATTTGACTCGGCAGGGAGAAGTGATAATTGTCGAAACCTCGTCAGATAAAGTTCATATATTTAGTCAAGGACGTTATATTCTCTATTTCTGATACAAGTGTAGGAATTCATATTTAAGCAGAAAGAAAAGAAAATGTTTAAGCATTAGATATGAGTTTTATTTAGAGGACTGGATCTGTTTTGAGACAGTTAAAGAATTTAGTTGTGTAAATTGTGTAAAAATCGTATGTCCCGTGTAACATTTCTATCACAATTGTTTTTGAGAAATCCTACAAAAATACTTTATTTTGGCGTCAATGTGCGCGTAACGTCCAACTGATACAGAATGACGTCAACGGAAGCGTATAGAATGTTTTTGTGTATTTTATGCGATTGGAAGCGGAAAAATCATTTGGAGGTTTGTCAGTAGATTTTCGTCAAAATGTCCCATTTAAATCGTAAGGTATTACTTATACACGTGTGCACGTTGGGTGCTTTCTACACTTGTCAAAATACTCTAAGGTTGCTTTTCGTGGAGCTCTGTTTAACCCCGCTTTCCAACAAGCAACATATGTGCTGAATTATAATAATTGAACAAAAAAATATCTCAATCTGAATAATTTCTCCTTTTATCACAGGGTAAATCAGTCCATTTTTGCAGAGGTATCCTTCTTCGTCTACATATGGAAAGTGGTTAATATTATTTAAATCAATACATTTTTCTGACATAGAAAAGATTGTCGAATAAACGTTTATGTCGGTTATGCATCAATTGCATCTCAGTCTCATTTCAGCTCCAATTAGAGAGTTATGGTACCCCCATGTGTTCAACCATTCGATTCCGTTTGCATGAGACGTGTGAGCGCCGTTGAGGTACAGTCCATTCAAATTGCACGCATGACAATTTGAGTACCACCAACCTCCTTTATAGATGTTTGCACAATCAGTGCTATCAGAAACGTCATTGTCAACATCTCTGGTCGAAAATTGGTAACTGTTATGGCTGGAAAACGAATCGCCGACATTTCCAGAAAACCCCGATACGCTTAAAGTGTAGTTAGACGACGAGTTGCCTAGTTGGAAATGTCCATATCGTGCATAACCTTCTGATTGAATTGGATTATCATCTTCTGCTTTTAAATAGATATAAAGCTCGCAATTACCTTCCGCTGTAAGTTGATATATGGTTTCTAGCCCAAGCCAGAACTCTCCTGCTTTATTTCCAAATCCTTGAACATAGTCATTCCAATCTCTGAAGAAGTCAACGCTGCCATCTTGTCTTCGTTGAAAGACAATCCATCCCTCATTGCAAGGGGCGTAAAAGTTAGTCGCATTACTAGCAGATCCACCCATTTTATAAACCCCTGAACGTCGAATTCCGTCGTCATAAACGTCCATGCAAGATGTATAATTACTCCCCTCCACGGTAATGCGTCTGTCGATTGAATCAGCTTCTCTCTCAAACGACTTTCTCTTTTCACAGTAGAATATTGTTCCTGTAATATCATCGCTGACGGATGGATTGTCGAACTGTTTATTGCGATAACATAGTGCATTACTTTCGTCATAAAATATAGATTTGACATCAAATGTATTGATACCACTTGAGAGACACTGAAATAAAGTAGAAGCGGGCGTTGATGATTCAACAATTGACTGATTGATCGTGTTTGTGGTCCGTGTTACTTCAAAATAACTAGATGTCCCAATTAATGTCCACCCCTTAACAAGTGAGAATAACCGAAGAGCTGGTAGTAATACCGTAACGATTAGAATGATCTTACACATTTTATACTGTATGTTTATTATATGTGCCAATTTTGAAAATATGAAACGTTCTAAATTCTTTTTGTATCCTAGCCCTATTTTATATTCGACGTATCGACCAACTGATTAAACGATTGTTTTAGAATTAAGTTTTTAAAGGTTTAAATTCAATCTCAAATAGTTGGTGTTAATTATATATACAGTCATTTGTTTCCTACGTTGGTATTGGTTAAATTTGTTTGATGAGGGCAATACATACATAACCCCGTTGCAGAGTTATCATTTTGAATGAAGTAATGAAACAACAGAATTATAATTATTTATTATATTCCTTTAAATTAATCCGTCGCAAATACTTGCAAACTATCACGGACACATACACCCCGATGGATTAATGATAACGTGACGTCATATGAATGTGATGTGATGTCATTGAAGTATGATGATTTAAACGTCATTAAAAATGTAGTATGGCTTCATTCAAACGTCATTCTCTTGTCTTGTTTCTAAAATGTGAGCATACGCTATTGAAACCATTTGAAATAGTATCGTTTGTCTTCGTGTTTCTCGAAATTCGGTCTCGCGAGAAGTCAAATTGTGCACGCGCCTTGTAGTAAAATACAACACAACGTATCGATACAGCAGTATATCCCCTTTACATGTTTCATTACACGAGTCTATTATCTAGCATAGTTCTGGTTTTTTTACCCAGGGATCATTGACAGGTGAATTGAATTTGAGCCGCCCCGCGAGAAAACCAACACTGTTGAGTCTGCGTAAAGTATAGACCCGGATCAGCCTAAGCATGCAGCGCAGGCTTACCCGATTATACACTTTTCGCCTCCTGTGGACTTTCTGTTTCAGGAATCATTACCCTATACATCTATCTCACAGAGACGGACTGTGTCGGCCAGGATCAGTCTGCGCGGACTGGGCAGGCTGATCTGGGTCGATACATTACGCAGAGACCATACTGTTGATTTTCTCGCGGTACGGCTCATTTGATATACGGACCACCCATCTTTAGTTTTACACATAGTATTCTCAAAGTGTACAGAACATTTCGTGTTTCACAGCAGACGTGTATACATACAATCACATTGGCAAACTTAAGATAAAGCTCTATTAATGAAATAAATATTAATAAATACAGTTGAAACATGGTGGCAAGAGGGGGGACTTCTCCATTTGCCACAATGTGTGTATATGTCGTCTACTACAGATGATAAGAAAAATCGCCTTACTTAAAGAATGTATACTAATAATAAACACTATATAATTATAGTTATGACAATATCAACTAGTGTCGATGACTAGGACTCTAGTTCTGATAGTTAACGCGACACTGTCCCTTTAACGTAATTATTATTTGACTTTAAACAAACAGCAATACTTCTGTGACTGTATACATTTTGCGGCGTAACGAAGAATAGTTAAAATTTTCATTTCCAGGGCCAAAGTATTTACTTCCGTCCATTTAAATGACCAAGGATTTTATTTCCGTTGGCATTATTCAAACCATTAAGCATTTCAGTGACTTTAAAGGAAGAAGACATATAGAACATAGTTTAATGTTTGCTTACTTTGTACATACTTGAGAACCTTTAAAATCAGTCATTGAGAGCAAACAATATATTTACAAACTAAATGACATGGTCGATTTTTCTTTCAATGGTATACCAGAAAGGTTTCCTATTAATAAAGATTGTTAACATATATTCTAGATTCTTGTTTTTCCACCAATAATTAATAACGGAATAAATAAAAGTATAGCAGTAATGCTGGTTATGCTGCTGTAGTATTGTGTTTTTAATGCACAATGTTCAACTCAATAACTCAGGGATCCATCTACAAGCATGTGGGATACCTTTTTACCCGAAGTACATTGTAATCTTACCAAATAACCGCCCCCCCTTTTTTTGAATATATAGAAACTATCTGAGCTTGCTGCGTCAGGTGAAATGGAGTCTTGTAGCACATGCAAACAGTGAAGACTTAGATGAGTCTGTGCACATTCACAATTTTGTCGGAGCCTTCAACGGTAAAACCCAGGATATATCTCTCACACATCGCTAAAACTGTTTGAGAGAGCTTGAGAGAGAGAGAGAGAGAGAGAAAGAGAGAGAGAGAGAGTGCTTGAGAGAGAGTTTGAGAGAGAGCTTGAGAGAGAGAGAAACCGAGAGTTACATTTGTATATGTTAATGCACAAAACCTTAAAGTACATATCCTGAATTATACCTGAATTACACCTCATTCACACAGCACTGTCACACGTTATATAATGCGGAAAAGGAAGGGTTGCTTTATCTAAGTACATAGCACCCAACTGACACAGTAGGTACATGTCTGTAAAACCACTTTGTGCAGGGGGAACAATATGTATACATGCAGTTCCTAACTTCAAACACTTGACCGAAACGAAATGAAAAGCGCTCAATTAGGACGGATGAATGCAAGCGCAAATCGTGAAATATACCAGCGTAACTATATTCATGAATATTACATGTCAAAAGAATATACAAAAAAAATCAATAAAAAAAAATCACATATCAACATATATGTAAGTACGTCTGTAAAGCCATACACGAATATTTTATAACCTATTGTGTGTGACAAAACATACGCTAAATTGTAACCCCAACCCCCAATTTCATTCAGAAATATATACATGTATCTTATTTATAAGTTAATAAAGTATTTATAACATGTCTATATCGCATGTAAAAAAACCCTTCATGTTTGTAAAAGGTATCATAGTTCCCGTGTATTTCTTTGTCTAAGATCGGTTTCAAACCGAATAAAGCAGTAATATTATCATTGTCTTTCAATGATAACAATAAATTAAAAATGTTTCTACCAATTTTCAATAAAGTTCTGTTTTTAAACAAGATCGCACACTTGTACACATGTTTAGACCTGTCTACATTACAACATACAACACATATGTACATAGCAGACGACTTAAACATATAGATAAAACTCAACCTCATTAAAAACAAACTAAATTACTTCGCTACTGACGACATCGCATAAAAGGTGGTCTTAGATTGACCAAATACGTTAAAATATTAACGAGCAGCTGCTCGTTATAATGAATAATGAATAATGAAATCGCACGATACAATCAATGCTCGATTTTACACAATCGGAACACTAGACAATTTCTGTTTCTCTATCTCGTTGTTTTATATGTGTTATATTTCCTGTTTTATACCTAACGATTTAATAGGCGACAATTTGATTGGCTGATACAAAGGTAAAGCTGGGACGATCTGTATGAGGCATTATTAACATTTTTATATACGAGCGAGCGATTTAATTAGATTGAGTAGAGCAGTTACTGAGATTCTCCACGAAAGAAAATATTATTATTGATTGAAAACATATTGGCAAAAAAAGTAGAAACTCATGATGAGTTTCTTTTGTAAATGCATGGACATTTTTGAGTTGCAATTGTTTTAACAAAATAGAGCACACTTTATATTGCATTACATAATACCCATGTTTTAAGTATTTCTTTTATTAATTCTCGTAATTGAAATATAATATTTTGGTCTATAACTCTTTCCTGTGGCGAATATTTCCAATCGATTATATGATCACGTGACCAGTGTATCCATGTTATGAATATGTTGAGCATATCCCCAGTATGTACAACCCAAATCGAATAAATTTCGTTTACTGTCTACCGCACTTCCCTGTCGGTTTCTTTCTGCATACTGCGCCAATGTTTGTATTTGTTTATATCAAGGTACAAGAGAAAGTTGATGCAACGCATCAATGTCGCCGGATATCCATAGTGCAGTTATGCATAACACTAACATTATAGTAATTGAATAAACAGTTATCAACTGAGGGGCATATTGGAACATCACGGGTGGGGTCAAGTGAAAATGTATCATAACTTGCATTGTTTTGTCAACGAAGTGAATGATAATTGAAGCCTTTCATTGTTTATGATCAATCTCCATTCCAAAGTAGGTTGACCATACACACAACCAACTAATTATTGATCATAAACAGTAATGGAAATGAGTAATCTTGCCAATCATTAGTCTTAGTCTTAGTATGTATACAGTGCTTTCATTAAGGAATAATTTTATTATTTTTCAATAAAACCACAAAACAGACAATTTAGGATTTGCATGCAATAGCACGTCATTTTACCTTTCCTCTTTTAAAGTAAACAGTGGACACCTTTGCAGCAATCTACTTTTAAAACAATGAGATAAGGGTTAAATCGCTGAAGATATGAGCTTTCTCTTTTTCTCAAAATGATATTAGCTTGGCATCCTAATTATATCATACTTTAACAAATGTTGAAATGTAGTCCAATATTTATAAATTAGACCACCTTCGAAATATAATATCAACTAAACAGTTAAATCTCATTGAAATTGTTGTATAATTTAAACTTAATTTCGAACATAAACTTAGCCCTACAACATGTTAATTTATTTTAATTCTTTCCTTCCTTTTTTATAATGAAAATAACAAACTACTCATGTTTTAAAATTATATTATGATGAGCGCCCTTGTGTCAATGATGCATAACAATATGCAGATCGGAAGCAATATGCCTTTAGGGAATTAAATGACACATTTAAAATTGTCAAGGACGAAATAATTTTGTACGAAAGACCCGATTCTTTCTTATTCGCAGAGGTGTCGTTCTTGAAACTCTCTTTATAGGCAGAGAGTGTTCGTTCAAAGTCATTTTTCCATTAAAACCAGTTTTATCTCGGTTTGTTCTTTCCTTCATTTCTTTCGAACCAAATAAACATTTTAAATCACCTATAATTTACTATTTATAAGTGAGTGTAAAGAGCGGCTCTCTGCAAAGGAGATTGATCTACGCAGTTGGTATTCGCGAGTCACGCAGGTGCGCGTAAGTAAACAAATTAGACTGCGACGTAAAGGTTTGTAGTTATCGCCTTTTGATTACATGTAGTATATAGTGTAAAATAAAGTATACCAGTCTAGCTAATAGGGACTGTTTTGTCTTCGTAAATAAAACAAAAAAACATAAATGCGAGTCAAAATAAAGAAACTGAAAATACCTAAAACATCGGAATATTTATTTCATTTTAGATGTGTCATCACTTAGTGTTTTTAAACAAACACAATTGTAATATGTTCAAGACAGCTAAATGTGTTTCTTTCTAATAATAATCCCCCCTCCCATGTGATTTCAGAAAACCTATTAAAAATAGAAGTCGCGGGCTTCTGCCCGGCGACTAATTACCGTATTTTACTTCATACGATTTTATAAAGGCACCCAATTACTGGTAAAAGTGGACTGACTGAATCAATTATTATGGAATTTTAACATAAAAGAAAGATGGAGAAATGTTCTTGATGGGCAACCTCTGATTTTCCAACAAAAGTTTCAAGTCAAAATACACAGGTATATTTAACCTGTTTGAATGACGTAAGCAATACTTTTTTGAACAAAGGAGATAGATGCAATATATAAGATAATTACACAGGCAATATTTTAAGGCATTCTGCAGGTCCCAGGTCTGGTTCCCTGCGTACTAAATTCAAACTCACACTGGCATGGTCAGGTAATCCAAACGATTTCTCCCTTTGCCACATTTCAACTCTATTCCATAACTATACGTTCGTTTATGCTCAGTCGGTAGTGACGCGGGCTGTCAATCCAGGGGTTGTGAATTCGAACCACAGCTCGGCCAACGTTCTTTCCGACGTTTGACAAAAGTCTCTTTGACAAGCGTCATTCGTCTTTCACCAATGGGCTAACAGTCTATGTGGAAAAGCAGCCAGTTTCTTGGAAAGTATGTTGTGTGGAGTACTGGTGTGAGCAAACCAGGTATCATATGAGTAGGTGAACTGGCCGCCGTGATATGACTGGAAAATGGTTGAAAACGGCGTTAAACCCCAATCAAACAAATCAATCGTTTATACAAATTTTACATTTTGTGCCTATTTCTCATTTTGCTACAAATTTCAACTCTATTTTATAACTATGCTTTCGTTAAAACAATTTTTACATATTTTGTTTTAAAGACACATGTTGCATAATTGATGTATTTGGGAATGGATAAGGGAAACAATGTAACGTTTGAACAACCATTTGTTTGAGTGAAATGCGGACAATAATAAGGGAAAAGTAAATTGTCCAAGTTGAGGTAGTTCATTATTTTCCCACAATATTTATACTTTTTAAGGCTGTAGAGATAAAAGTAGTCTGAATACGTATATTTGAAGCTGTAAATTTTATACCCTCAGCTGTCTATGCTGAGGACTGGGGTAGAGTTAGGCAGTTACAGGTGATTGCTCACGATGAGCCCTTTCTCCTTTCACCACGAAGTTTTCAACTCTATTAAATAATTAAACTATCGTTTACAGAGATATTCGATAATTTTACCAAGACTTTTTAAAAGTCCTCTACTGCAAATATGTTTAATGCGAGAAAGAGTTAAATATCTGTCACAGTTTTGTAAATGTTAGGTAAAGGATACACACATATCTTATTCTTAAAACAGAACTATTTGGACGCCGCATCTTCAGCAGACGACTTTTATAAGCATTGTGAGAAAAGTAGAAAATGCAATAAATACGAACTGACATAAGTTAACCATTATAGGTCACATCAGTTTTCAATGGAATAAATATTTCTTAAAACAAAACTTCTCAACTTGTGTCAACGCTTTTCCTTACCTTAACATGTTTAATTCTATTAAACCTTAATAGTCCCCTACCGGTCGGAGACCGTTTGAGGACAATAGGTTTGCTCGCGTCCGTCAGTCCGCTTGTCAGTCATTCTGTCCGTAATTTATTGTCCGGGCTATATCTGATGCATTCTTGAATGGATTTTGATATTACTTCACATAATTATTCTCCATAACAATATGACGTGTCATGCGCATCACCCAGCCACTTACTCCTACGATCAAGGTCACAGTTTGGGCTCAAACCTTGTCCGTCCGTAATTTCGTGTCAGGGCTGTATCTTCCACATGCTAGAATGGATTTTGATATTACTTCACACACGTTTTCTCCATAACAAGATGATGTGTTATGCACGTCACCCAGTCACCTACTGCCAAGGTCAATGTCACAATTTGACGGTTTGTCAGTCTGTCCGAAATTTCGTATCTTGGCTGTATCGTTGACATGCCGGAATGGATTTTGATATTACTTCACACAATTATTCTCCATTACAAGATGCAATGTCATGCACATCACACATCCACCTACTCCATAGATCAAGGTCACAGTTTAGGATAAACAAGTATCCGTCTGTAAATTCGTGTGCTGGCTGTATCTTCCGCACGCTTCAATGGATTCTAATATTACTTAATATGATTATTCTACATAACAAAAGTATGTTTCATCACCAAGCCACCTACTCCTAAGGTCACAGTTTAGGCTCAAACATTTCTCGTCCATAATTTCGTATCTGGGCTGTATCTTCCACATGCTTGTATGCATTTTGATATAATGTCACACAATAATTATCCGTAACAAGATAATGTGTCATACAACAACCAGACACCTATTCTCAAGGTCAAGTTCACAATTTGGGCTCATTTATTCTCTTGCATTTATGACGTGTCCGGGCTATGTCTTATAAATGCTTTAATGGATTTTGATATAACATCACCCAATTATTCTTAATAGCAAGATGATGTTTCATGCACAAAAACAGCCACATAATCTCAAGTTCAATGTCAGACTTGAAGACTTTGTTCGGCAAGTCCATGTCTACAACTCTAGAACTTCAAACATTTAATCAAGATCATTTGAAGACTATGTATGTCAAGGGGCATAACTCTAGAAAGTGAGGTTTGACAGAATAATGTGCCTTTTTTATTTATAAATCTTTGTCCGGAAGGGGACTTTTGTATTGCTTGCAATACACCATTAACTTGTTTATCTAGTAGTATTTTGAGACACGTTTTGAAAACAGCAAGGTATGTAATCAACTAACTATGTACAAATACCCCGTGAATGTTCAAATACCCCGTATTGATTGCTTATCATTAATTGGTCACCTGATATGATAGTGTAAGTTGTGTGCTTTGAAGACATTGGAGGGGAAAAATGTAACACACAACATTGTATATTTTGTAAATACATACAAAGTGGTTTACTTCACAATTGATATACGAACACTTGATTAGATATATTTGCAGTAGATGAAACATTTGTAAAAATGTTAACCCTTTCCCTCATATAGACGCTTTCTGACGCCTCTGCAGCAGACCTTTAGTCACAGGTTATCCTTTTCAATTATAGAGATTTTATATTTTTTGACAAAATATGGTTGTTTGAAAACATAGTGACAAAAGAAGAAATTGCACAAAACGTGCAATTTCTCCTTTTGCCACAATGTTTTACACCTTTAGTCATAGGTTATCCATTTCAATTATAGAGATTTTATATTTTTTGACAAAATATGGTTATTTGAAAACATAGTGACAAAAGAAGAAATTGCATAAAACGTGCAATTTCTCCTTTTGCCACAATGTTTTACACCTTTAGTCATAGGTTATCCATTTCAATTATAGAGATTTTATATTTTTTTACAAAATATAGTTATTTGAAAACATAGTGACAAAAGAAGAAATTGCACAAAACGTGCAATTTCTCCTTTTGCCACAATGTTTTACACCTTTAGTCATAGGTTATCCATTTCAATTATAGAGATTTTATATTTTTTTACAAAATATAGTTATTTGAAAACATAGTGACAAAAGGAGAAATTGCACAAAACGTGCAATTTCTCCGTTTGCCACAATGTTTTCCACCTTTAGTCATAGGTTATCCATTTCAATTATAGAGATTTTATATTTTTAAAATATGTTCAAAGTCGTCTGCTGCAGAATTGTCGTATGAGGGAAAGGGTTAAACAGTGAGTTGGAACGAGCATGATTGCGTTTGTCTCCTTGCAGCACTTGGTTTCAGTAAATAAACGAATGTACCAGGCATCATGGGAACGTTTGTTTTCAAGGCACTTTAGAAATGTCTGATATTTTCCGACGCATGGCTACATCACTTATCCATAAGTGAAATGTAATAGGTGAAATGTTTTAAATAAAATAAATTATTCAACAGATTTGGACCCTTGGAAGTTTATGCACTATTGTAATCACCTTTGATAAGTGAGGCGAGATCAAGCGTGACTAGCTTCTATAGCAGTGCTGTCGCGGTCCCTTATCAGGCACCAATGTCACAGGGAGATAAAACATGTTGCCAGTCCGTGTCTTTAACCCGGAAACTCTCCCTTTCAGGGCGAGTACTCTACCGAATGAGCTAGCCGGGTCGCTTACATGCAAGTAATCTCTCCAACTTTGTACTGTATAAGTTCGCGGCTCACGGCACTACCAATCATCACAACAACGTTGAGCGAAAAAATATCACATCGCTAATAATTGTAACAGTCTAATGATAGTTATATAAGGGTTTCCATGATCATTTCCTTTTTATTTTGTTTCGTAAAAGGGAAAATATTTAACATTGAAATATAAAAAAATAAGATTATACAATTTTCATTTATAGCACGGGCATATAGACTTGGTTTATATGTACGTGTTATATATATTGCTCAATATATATTTTACGAATATATGAATAGTAACACATGCTTCTATCTTCCATTATGTACACTAATTATCTATTTCTCTTTATTTTTCCTTTTCTTTTATTCTAAATTTATTTATGATATTGTTTTCATTACAGCGCCTTTGGTTGCCCTCTGCCCACTATGTATACTTTATTGCAGAACTGTCTTTAATGCATTATGTACATACTCAGCATATAATTAAATATTGCATTGTATTGTATTGTATTGAAAATTAGTTCTACTTTCGTTGAAAAAAAAGGTAGAAATTGATGCGCCAAACAACTATAAATGGGGAATTAAATAATTCTCTTACATCCCATGACCATAGGCCCTCGTGGGTAGGTACGACTACCCTCAGTGATCTCCGACTATCCAACTATAACACTTTCAAACAAACTACTCTTTCAATATATATTACACATTCAGTATTAGATCCAAAGAAAATGTCAATCACTCCCCATGTTTTAAACCAACAGAAGTGTGTAGACTGGTTTTAAATGAAGCTGTGTCCCAGCGCATAACTGACTAACCAAGGTTCCCTTCATACAGACACATTGTAGTTAGGAGCCCGGGACATTGTTATTTATAAACGAGTCTACTAAATTCCGTTGTCATAAATCATGGCGATTGATTGACCATTTTCTTAAATCAAATCTTAAACTTATACTAATTATATAGTTTGAACGTTGATCGGAGGTAACGGTTTGTAGACGTACATACCACACACAGTGTCTATGCCCGTGACTTATTATGTAAGTAGCTTAGGGAAATATATACACTAATGCCCTATTAGCTTTTGTTCAAGAGCGGTATGCAGTGACTTGATTGTAGAGCCGATTGAAGAGTAGTGCTTCTTGTGCCGAGCTATCTTCATATTTTATTCGGACAAAACAGTCGTATATGAATATATTTATACAACGGCTAGGACATGTGAAAACCATAGTATGAAATAAAACAGACCAACTAGGGACAAATATTACCTTTATGCAAGTAGTCCTTTAATACTCATTTGCAACGTGTAATCTTGGTAGGATGGTCTACCCATACACTGACAATGAGTAGCTATGAGTTTCCAAAAGGATATTGAGTGTTTTTTCTATGCATCTTTCAAAGATTTTCAGTTTTATCACGGCGTCTCTGGGGTAAGTTACCAGTACTACTGGTCCATTTATCCTGAGACTAACCAGTCAGTCCGGCATCCCTGACCGCCAGGAGGGCAGCAATAACTACCATTTTAATGTTATTGACAGCTGTCCGCGCAGACTGATCCGGGCCGACACATTCATTCTCAGGAGGAAAGAGGTATAGAGTAATGATTCCTGAAACAGAAAATCAACAGGAGGCGAAAAGAATCTGTCCGGGTTAGCCTGCGCGGCATGCTCAGGCTGATCAGGGTCGACACTTTACGCAGAGTCCACAATGTTGGTTTTCTTGCGAGACGGCTCAAGTGTATCTCGAAAATGGGACCGTGAGGTTATTTTCACATAAATAGAGTTAGATCGGTTTTGAAAAAACTAAAATACGAATACTTGTTGTTGTTTGAAATTATGACCAAAAGCCGCAAGGCAATTATGATTACATTTGTTATAGAAAGGAAATCGTGACGCAACGACACAAGAAAGACTTGACTCAGAAACAATGAAGTTACTCCAACGTTCAACAACTAACAGGCAGCTTCTGCGGCCTAATGCAGCAGACGAATTTCGAAAATATTTAGGGGAAAGTGAAAGCCTGTTACAAAATAAGCAATATGTTTTTGTTCACACAATGGTGTTAACTTTTCTACCAAATTCTGTAAACTCTACAATATTGTTATCAGATGTGTATTAAACCGATAACATTAACACGTATTCACACCGCCTAATGCTTTGAAAATATGTATGAACGTATTGAAAATCTCTATAAATTAACGTATTATTATCGAATGGATTTTGAAATATTGCGTCAAAGGGAGAAATTGCGCGTTATTGCCTAAACCTTTCACACGTAAGTCGTAATGCTGCAGATGTATCAGCCTCAACATACGGATTGTTGATAAAAATCTTTAATTGCCAGATACAGCTCAAATATCAAACAACAATTAAGCATATATGCAACTTAAGAAAAGTTCCTATAAATGAACGTATTATTATCGAATGGATTTTGCAACATTGCGACAAAGGGAAAAAATTGCACGTTATAGCCACAACATCTATACGTACGTCGTACTGCAGCAGATGTATAAAATTGCATGCTAAAAATAGGGATTGTCAATAAAATCCTTAATGCCCCAGTCAGACACACACATTACGGATAGAGCGGATAGTTGCGGATAAAATCCGCAGTCTTCCGCAGAATGTGTGGGCGTGGCCTATTTTCTTGATGAACTTACGGATACAGTTACCTGTAGATACGGATAGATACGGATGGTTGAGGATAAATGAGGATGTCAGCGGTTAGATACTTTCTCAGTGAATTGACACGATGCGGATAGAAAAAGGAAGATACGGATTACTTACCTTCCATTACCTTATCCGCAGCTGCGGTTATATACCGTCATATATGGCCTGTTGCGCATGCCTTGCGGAAAGAAGGGGTCACGTTCACAACCGCCATTTGCATTTTGAACAAATTACATCAAGAAATTATTGAAATATTATATTGAATTACTGCTGAAGTTGGATGATTCTGTCCATAACTAGGATACTAGGATACTCTAGCATACTCTTGTAGTCTACTAGTGTATACATTGATAAACATGCCTGCAAATAAGCAGCAGAAGAAGATGCAGCTTCCCAAGAAGGCACACACCCACTTATGATAATAAGTAAGTATGGATAAACAGTTCAAATTAATGGCAATACACTTATGTATGTGCACATTACTTGTATGTCCAATTGTGGTGCAAAATAACATTGTACGAGGGTCAGTCGTAAAGTTCCCGGACTGTTCTCATAAAATAAATCTTATTTTAACACTTCTACAACTATCGGCACTGCACAATCGGATGATATGTTCATTGAATGAATGTGCCAATACAAGTGTATTTGACATGGATATGGGGGATTTGTTTCCTAAAACTAACTAAACAATTATGATTTACATGTTATAAGATGGGAGGCATTATATGTTCAGAACACTTTGAAATGTTGAATATGAACCCTTACCGCCATGGTGATGATTAAATAAAAGTTTAACATGTATACAATGTGTCTTCTCTTTCTTTCTTTCATTCTTTCTTCAAATAATAAAAAAGGAGAAATACATAAAGGTCAAAGAAATAAAGGTCTGAGAAATATAAACTGAATCTTACACCTATATTTTTTTGACCTTTATTGGCCATTTATTCATCTTCATTTATAAAAGGGATCAAGATTAAAACATTAGGTCCAAGAGATATTAATTATTTATTTTAGCATAAATTTATTTACATTTATTTCTTAAACAAAGTTAATAAAAAATGTCAAATATGTTTACGTCTAGCACGAGATAGGCGATAGTTGAAGATCTGCTCGTTCTCTTCCAGAGGCGTAGCAGCTAAGGGCTTCATCATCAACTCGTTGAAGGCAACTGCGTTGTCCCCTATGATGAAATACGGCATCTGACGTTCGTCGGCAGGCAGAGGTTCAGAGCCCACATGAACCTGTAATTCGCATCAACGAGGGCCAGGAGCACAATGGAGTGGTACCCCTTGTAGTTGTAGATGTGGGACCCTCCGTGGGCAGGACACCCGATGCGTATGTGCTTGCCATCTAAGGAACCTAGAACGTGATGAAAGTTCCACCGGTTGCTGTAGCCTGCAGCAACCTCCTTCCACCCCTCATCTGTTGAAGGGATTTTGACAAACTCTGCGCCGTATTCGACCCAAATGGCCTGACAGACATCGCGGATTTTAAGGACATTGTGTTGCGCGTCTCATACATCATCGACTTGTAGCAGTCCCCCCCTCGTCAGATGCCTGAGTGTGATGGCAAACATCAGTCCAACCTCCTGCGAGTCTCTGTACCATGTGCTTTTCTTACGAAGTCTCGGCGTAATTTGTTCCACCACGTCTGGGAACATATTGGGTGTGAGCCTGGTGAAGTTGCGGAACGCCACAAAATTCTCGTTTCTCAAGAGAATCATGAGGTAGCCATACGCTTCCTGTTCCGGCCTGAGAGTTATCCAACTGCGGACCCACCACCTCCTCTACCGACGGTTTGTCAGCCAGATGCGCTAGATATGTGCATAAATGAGTGTGAGGTTCATGTTGGACTGGCTGATTCTCAGCAAGAGCAGTCTGCATTCGTTGTTCATGGCTGTGGAACTACATATGTAGGAAGACCATCAAGTATATATATATCGAGAACACTTCCAAGAATTCTATGTTAACGTGTCTTTCTGTTTTGCCAAAGTAGTAGAAATCGTCGCATGAGAAGTTTCGTGAACGCGGAAGTCCGTAACAATCCGTATTATCCGTATTAATTCGAAATTATTCGCATTCATCCCCACAAAAAGGTATCTGTCAGTATTGGAACGCAAACTATCCGTATTGTAACGATTATGTAGGTACAGTCCATAACAAAACATGTAATTAACCGTAACGATCGGCATGAAACCGTATTAATCCACAACTTGGGGTGGACCGCGGAATGATAGGTTTAGATACGGGTTAGATACGGATGAGATACGGATTAGATACGGATAAATGCCTTTAGTTACGGATCATTACGCTTTTCTCGTCCTCGCCTGAATTTTGAAACTTTTCATAATTTGGACGAGGATCGTTTGGACTCTGCAGATACGGACCATTACGGATTGAACGGATAGATACGGACGAGCAATCCGTACCATCCGCAGAATACTTATGTGTGTGTCTGACTTGGGCATAATTGCCAGAAACAGCTCAAATATCAAATAACAATCAAACATTTCAACCAAGTTAAGGGGATCTGTCAATAGTGAGGAATCAGTTAACGCTTTCAGCACCAAAGGTAATATTGAAGTTTTTGCAAACAATACAGATTCAGGTCAGTCAGCTCGTGACGAGTTGTCTCACCCGAAATTATCATTGTTTGCCTTTTAGTTATCAAAATAGTCCGACACTTTGATTACATGAGAAATGGAGAAGTCCGATGTTGAACATGGACTAGTCTATTTAAAACAATTTCGCACTGAGAGAGATAAAAGAGCCTCTAAAGTCTTCGATATCTAGCTACACTCCGAGGACACTCCAATATTTAACTGCACTCTGAAGAGTCTTATATATCTAAATAAAATCTGAGGAGTCTCCAATATCTACATGAACTCTGAAGAGTCTCCAATATCTAACTACACTATGAAGAGTCTCCAATATATAACTACACTCTGAAGAGTCTCCAATATCTAACTACACTCTGAAGAGTCTCCAATATCTAACTACACTCTGAAGAGTCTACAATATCTAACTACGCTCAGTAGAGTCTTCAATATCTAGCTTCACTCTGAAGAGACTCCAATATCTAACTACACTCTGAAGAGTCTCCAATATCTAACTACACTCTGAAGAGTCTCCAATATATAACTACACTCTGATGAGTCTCCAATATCTAACTACACTCTGAAGAGTCTCCAATATCTAACTACACTCTGAAGGCACTCCAATATATAACTTCACTCTGAAGAGACTCCAATATCTAACTACACTCTGAAGAGTCTCCAATATCTAACTACACTCCAATATATAATTATACTCTGAAGAGTCTCCTATATTTAACTACACCCTGAAATGTATCCAATATCTAACTACACTATGAAGAGTCTTCAATATCTAACTACACTTTTAAGATTCTTCAATATCAAACTACTCTTTGAAGAGTCTTAAATATCAAACTACACTCTGAAGAGACTCAAATATATAACTATACTCTGAAGACACTCTAATTTCAAACTACACTCTGAAGAGTCTTCAATATCTAACTACACCTTGAAGAAAATCCAATATCTAACTACACTCTGAAGACACTTCTCTATCTAACTACTTTCTGAAGAGTCTCCAATATCTAACTTCACTCTGAAGAGTCATAAATATCTAACTACACTCTGAAAGGTCTCCAATATCTAACTTCACTCTGAAGAGTCTTCAATATCAAAATACCCTTTGAAGAATATGTGCGTGAAGTTAGCCGGAGTAGCCGGAACAGCCGGAATAGCCGGAACTCCGGCTACTCCGGCTGTATCAACCAGCCGGAACAGCCGGAGTTCCGGCTACTCCGGCTGCATTAACCAGCCGGAATAGCCGGAGTTCCGGCTACTCCGGCTGTATAAACCGGCCGGATAAGCTGTATTTCCTATTACTTCGACTGTACTTACCAGTCGAATATCATCATTCCGGCTACTCCGGCTGTATTAACCAGCCGGAACTCAGGCTTCTCCGGCTGTATAAACCAGGCGGAACAGCTGGAACTCCGTCTACACTGACTGAATTTACCAGCCGAAACAGTCGAACTCCAGCTACGTCGGCTGTATTAACCAGTCGGAACAGCTGGCTGTATTAACCATCCGGAACAGCCGGAACTCCGACAACTTCGACTGTATATACCAGCCGGAACTCCGTCTATACCGGAACAGTCGGACCTCCACATGTGGAAGAATTATTTCACCGGCAATTGCTATCAGGTATAATTTACCATATGGAAATAAAGAGTAGCTGTAACTTTAACGCGTTATGACTCTTTAATTAATTAATTCATCGCTTAGGTGCAAACGGCTCCACAAACTATAATTATCTATCTTTAATATGTGGCATTTATTTTTCGAGAAAAATATGATTTAAATGGTCTTTTTTTAGGTTAAATAAAAATTGTCAATATCGAATACAGGACAACAGATCACATGGACAAAAGCTCCCATGTTATTTTTGACAGAAGGTCCCATATTATTGTAATAGGGTGGACAAAAGATTCCATGTTATTTTAACAGGGTGGACAAAAGTGCCACACCATATTGACAGGATGGACAAAAGATCCCATATTGATGAGCCATCCTGGTTTTTGTCTTAAGGTGACAGACAGTAAAGGTGTTGAGTATATTTTCTTCTTATTAAATGATTTCATAGAAAAATAAACCAGAAAAAAGCGAAAAGATTAATAAAGTCAAATTTAATCCCTGTTAATATTAAAATATGAGTAAATATATAGCAAACAAAATATAGCATATGGTAACTACAATTAAGTGTTGAAAATTTAGCATATCATGATAATAAAACAATGAAAAGTGGATATACATGTATTTACAAACAAAACTGCTTTCAAAGTAGTTCATGCAGACAGGGTCTTTCAAATACTATTTGAAAGACCCTGATGCAGACATATTCAATCAACACACAGTCTGGTCATTGTCATTAGTACAGCTATTTATAAAGTTCACACCAATAATATGCTCAATGTTTTATTTTTCACAGTTTATGTAAAGAGTTCAATTAACAACACAATTTAGATTTTGATTGCCTTTAATTCAAAATAGCAGGTGATAACGTTGACCCTCTACATTAATTGGCTGTTTACCTTGAAATTCACATCCATAATATGCTCAATGATTAGGAATTATATATTCATATAGTTTATTCATATGACATTTTATTCATGTCAATCTCTTTATTACTGACTGATATATATTATAAGTGGGATCTTTTGTCCACCCTGCCAAAATGATGCGGGAGCTTTTGTTCACCCTGCCAAAAATAGCATGGGATCTTTTGTCCGGCTCCCGTCAATATCATATAGACAAAGAACAAAATAAAAGTACCTATTCACTTATAATCGATGTATATCAAATATTATTATATATATTTCTTAGTTGCAAACGGTCTCGGATGCGGCACTTCTTCATCTACAATGTAGTTTTTATTTTATCAAAATAAATTTAGATTTAGATGGTCTTTTTAAAGATATATTTGTAACTTCATGATTACGGATTTGTTCGTGAAAGTCCGGCAATGCTCCCGATTTTACCCGAAGTTTTATGACCCACATATAAGTCAATTAGTATCACCAGGGGATCTGAAGCGAGTCGCGTATCCCTATTACATAATCATTAATACTATATACATGATCTATACTATAATCTTCAATGTGAAATGATGTATCTTTAACAACTGCGAATAGAAGAGGGTATTATACATTTAGTAACAGAACGTAAATTGGTAATATACTGCTCTAAAACATTCCTGCCGTAAATGATATAATGCTTTTTTTTTTCTATTTCTGGTCCTCTGGTTACGATAAAATCCACCTGACTATGTTGTGAATTAAAAACTAAAATTCAATCAACTCTGTTGGCCGAAATTTACAAATATCAGACTTTACCCATAAATACGCATTTGGACGCATCAATAGTTCACGGGTTTTAGAAACAGTGTATAAATTGGAGACATTAATCATTAATAATTAGAAAATTAATGAATGTTTTCTATTCTATTCAATTGTTATTTAATTAAGTTCAACATCCATGATTTTCCATAATCGTGCATACTTATATGTGTATCGTTAGTCTATTTGTTAGTTTTCATCATGGATATGCTTATGTATATAACATGGAACGTGTGTCAATAAATACTATTAATTTACAGTGGTTTTGGTTTTATCCATATTAAGCTATAAACCAGTGTATTTGGCTAACTGCCCGCCACGACTATCCCCGAGGCGTTAATTGTTTTATTACCCCGGTCACAGCGTGTGATCAATGTGTATTGGTAAATAACGGAACCTAACGGAGTTTAACGAATGAATTGTTTCAGAGCGCAGCTAGGCTTATCGATATTTGATATTTATCTGATGATCACAATTTTTCGGTATGGCTGCGTCGGCTGTATTAACCAGCCGGAACAGGCGGAACTCCCTCTACACCAACCGTTTTAAACAGCCGAAACAGCTGGAACTTCGTCTTCACCGACTATATTAACAAACCGGAACAGTCGGACCTCCAACTACGTCGGCTGTATTAACCAGCCGGAACAGAGGAAATTCCAGTTACACAAGCTATATTAATCAGCCGAAACAAGCGGAACTCTGGCAACTACGACTGTATTAACCATGCATGCTTCAATCCACCTCCAATCCATCTATCGCGAACAATATGCACGCGAAAACGAGGGTGAAACCACTCTGTCGGCCCAACTCCGGCTGTGTTTTGCAGCCGGCTGCGATACATCCGGGTGGAATCCGGCTAGCGTGTCTAGCGTGTGAACATTGCAGCCAGCTGCGATAAATCCGGGCGGAATCCGGCTAGTGCAACTCGGAGCAAGAGTGTGTCACTTTCACCTGACATATATGTCAGGATGCCAGTTAAACTCTCTAATATCCAGCAATTTCCAGCCGGAGTTAGCGGGATTTGGGCTGCCAAAACGCCAAATTCATGTGATCATTGCAGCCAGCTGCGATAAATCCGGGCGGAATCCAGCTAGTGCAACTCGGAGCCAGAGTAAGGCACTTTCACGTGACATATGTCACGATGCCAGTTAAGCTCTCAAACTCGAACAGGACGGGTGCAAAGTCGGGAATATGTCGGGAAATCCCAATTCCGGCTGTGCATGGCTGCCGACTGACGGACCTTGGCGAAACCGGATAACATGCGAAAGGAAGTCAGTTTGAGGCGCTTTCACCTGGCATACATTAATTCACCGTCCAATCCATCTATCTCGAGCAATAGGCACGCCAAAACGGGAGTGGGAGCCATTCTGTCGGCCCAACTCCGGCTAGGTTTTGCAGCCGGCTGCGATAAATCCGGGTAGAATTCGGCTAGCGTGTCTGGGAGCCAAAGTGTGTCACTTTCACCTGACATATGCCAATATGCCAGTTAAACTCTCTAATATCAAGCAATATACAGCCGGAGTTGGGCTGTAGACTTTGACAAACTACCAACTTCATATGAACATGGCAGCCAGCTGCGATAAATCCGGATGGAATCCGGCTATTGCGACTCGGAGCCAGACTGAGGCGCTTTCACCTGGCATGCTTCAATCCACCGTCCAATCCATCTATCTCGAACAATAGGTACGCCAAAACGGGGGTGAGACCACTCTGTCGGCCCAACTCCGGCTGGGTTTTGCAGCCGGCTGCGATACATCCGGGTGGAATCCGGCTAGCGTGTCTGGGAGCCAGAGTGTGTCACTTTCATTTGACATATATGTCAGGATGCCAGCTAAACTCTCTAATTTCCAGCCGGAGTTGGCCGGAGTTGGCCGGAGTTGGGCTGCCAGACCGCCAACTTCATGTGAACATTGCAGCCAGCTGCGATAAATCCGGGCGGAATCCGGCTAGTGCAACTCGGAGCCAGAGTGAGGCACTTTCACCTGACACATGTCACGATGCCAGTTAAGCTCTCTAATTCGAACATGGACGGGTGCAAAGTCGGGAATATGTCGGGAAATCCAAACTCCGGCTGTGCATGGCAGCCGGCTGACGGAATTTGGCGAAACTGGATGTCATGCAACAGGAAGTCAGTTTGCGGCGCTTTCCCCTGGCATGCTTCAATCTGCCGTCCAAGCCATCTATCTCGAGCAATAGGCACGCCAAAACGAGGGTGGGAGACACTCTGTCGTCCAACTCCGGCTGGGTTTTACAGCCGGCTGCGATAAATCCGGGTGGAATCCGCCTAGCGTGTCTGGGAGCCAGAGTGTGTCACTTTCACCTGGCATATGCCAGGATGCCAGTTAAACTCTCTAATATCGAGCAATATAAACCCGGAGTTGGGCTGTAGACTTGGCCAAACTGACAACTTCATCTGAACATGGCAGCCAGCTGCGATAAATCCGGGTGAAATCCGGCTAGTGTGACTCGGAGCCAGACTGAGGTGCTTTTACCTGACATGCTTCAATCCACCGTCCAATCCATCTATCTCGAACAATAGGCACGCTAAAACGGGGGTGAGACCACTCTGTCGGCCCAACTCCGGCTGGGTTTTGCAGCCGGCTGCGATACATCCGGGTGGAATCCGGCTAACGTGTCTTGGAGCCAGAGTGTGCCACTTTCATTTGACATATATGTTAGGATGCCAGCTAAACTCTCTAATTTCCAGCCGGAGTTGGCCGGAGTTGGCCGGAGTTGGGCTGCCAGACCGCCAACTTCATGTGAACATTGCAGCCAGTTGCGATAAATCTGGGCGGAATCCGACTAGTGCACCTCGGAGCCAGAGTGTGGCACTTTCATCTGACACATGTCACGATGCCAGTTAAGCTCTCTAATTTGAACAGGACGGGTGCAAAGTCGGGAATATGTCGGGAAATCCCAAATCCGGCTGTGCATGGCAGCCGGCTGATTGAATTTGGCGAAACCGGATGTCATGCAACAGGAAGTCAGTTTGCGGCGCTTTTACCTGGCATGCTTCAATCTGCCGTCCAAGCCATCTATCTCGAGCAATAGGCACGCCAAAACGAGGGTGGGAGCCACTCTGTCGGCCCAACTCCGGCTGGGTTTTACAGCCGGCTGCGATAAATCTGGGTGGAATCCGCCTAGCGTGTCTGGGAGCCAGAGTGTGTCACTTTCACCTGGCATATGCCAGGATGCCAGTTAAACTCTAATATCGAGCAATATACAGCCGGAGTTGGGCTGTAGACTTGGCCAAACTGCCAACTTCATCTGAACATGGCAGCCAGCTGCGATAAATCCGGGTGGAATCCAGCTAGTGCGACTCGGAGCCAGACTGAGGTGATTTCACCTGGCATGCCAGAGTGTGTCACTTTCATTTGACATATATGTCAGGATGCCAGTTAAACTCTCTAATTTCCAGCCGGAGTTGGCCGGAGTTGGGCTGCCAGAACGCCAACTTCATGCGAACATTGCAGCCAGCTGCGATAAAACCGGGCGGAATCCGGCTAGTGCAACTCGGAGCCAGAGTGAGGCACTTTCACCTGACACATGTCACGATGCCAGTTAACCTTTTTAATTCGAGCAGGACGGATGCAAAATCGGGAATATGTCGGGAAATCCCAACTCCGGCTGGGTTTTGCAGCCGGCTGCGATACATCCGGGTGGAATCCGGCTAGCGTTTCTGGGAGCCAAAGTGTGTCACTTTCATTTGACATATATGTCAGGATGCCAGTTAAAGTCTCTAATTTCCAGCCGGAGTTGGCCGGAGTTGGCCGGAGTTGGGCTGCCAGAACGCCAACTCCATGTGAACATTGCAGCCGGCTGCGATAAATCCGGGCGGAATCCGGCTAGTGCAACTCGGAGCCAGAGTGAGGCACTTTCACCTGACACATGTCACGATGCCAGTTAAGCTTTTTAATTCGAACAGTACGGGTGCAAAGTCGGGAATATGTCGGGAAATCCCAACTCCGGCTGGGTTTTGCAGCCGGCTGCGATACATCCGGGTGGAATCCGGCTAGCGTTTCTGGGAGCCAGAGTGTGTCACTTTCACCTGACATATATGTCAGCATGCCAGTTAGACTCTCGAATATCCAGCAATTTCCAGCCGGAGATAGTCGGAGTTGGGCTGCCAAAACGCCAACTTCATGTTAACATTGCAGCCAGCTGCGATAAATCCGGGCGGAATACGGCTAGTGCAACTCGGAGCCAGAGTGATGCACTTTCACCTGACACATGTCACGATGCCAGTTAAGCTTTCTAATTCGAACATGACGGGTGCAAAGTCGGGAATATGTCGGGATATCCCAACTCCGACTGTGCATGGCAGCCGGCTGACGGAATTTGGCGAAACTGGATTTCATGCAACAGGAAGTCAGTTTGCGGCGCTTTCACCTGACATGCTTCAATCCGCCGTCCAAGCCATCTATCTCGAGCAATAGGCACGCCAAAACGAGGGTGGGAATCACTCTGTCGGCCCAAATCCGGCTGGGTTTTACAGCCGGCTGCGATAAATCTGGGTAGAATCCGCCTAGCGTGTATGGGAGCCAGAGTGTGTCACTTTCACCTGGCATATGCCAGGATGCCAGTTAAACTCTCTTATATCGAGCAATAAACAGCCTTAGTTGGGCTGTAGACTTGGCCAAACTGCCAACTTCATCTGAACATGGTAGCCAGCTGCGATAACTCCGGGTGGAATCCGCCTAGTGCGACTCGGAGCCAGAGTGAGGCGCTTTCACCTGGCATGCTTCAATCCACCGTCCAATCCATCTATCTCGAACAATAGGCCCGCCAAAACGGGGGTGAGACCACTCTGTCGGCCCAACTCCGGCTGGGTTTTGCAGCCGTCTGCGATACATCCGGGTGGAATCTGGCTAGCGTGTCTGGAAGCCAGAGTGTGTCACTTTCACCTGACATATATGTCAGGATGCCAGTTAAACTTCGAACAGTACGGGTGCAAAGTCGGGAATATGTCGGGAAATCCCAACTCCGGCTGTGCATGGCTGCCGGCTGACGGACCTTGGCGAAACCGGATGTCATGCAACAGGAAGTCAGTTTGAGGCGCTTTCACCTGGCATACATCAATCCACCGTCCAATCCATCTATCTCGAGCAATAGGCACGCCAAAACGAGGGTGGGAGCCACTCTGTCGTCCCAACTCCGGCTGGGTTTTGCAGCCGGCTGCGATAAATCCGGCTAGCGTGTCTGGGAGCCAGAGTGTGTCACTTTCACCTGATATATGCCAGGATGCCAGTTAAACTCTGTTGAAAGCACGCCCATATCACTTCCTCAAACTCAACCTGCAGGAAAGTGTCGGTTAATGCTTCCTCGAGCATAGATTTTTTATTCCCAATCGTCAATCAACCGCCTCCGTGAAGTTTCATCAAATGCCTGTTAATTTGACATGAGTATGCCATAGGGCAGTTGAATATGTGTGATCAACTGATGGGTGTACATTGTCGCATGCAACAGGTTTATTGATCAAACACATTGATTAAACAAACTATTCAACAAGAATTCAACCGCGTCGGTCGGGTGCAGTGGTAGAGCGGGTTTGTTCCCGGAACGGAACGCCTACTCGATTTAATCTCTACCTGGTCAAAATTGAGGATTAGGGGGCCTTTTAAAGGAAGTTATAAGTGATAGATTTATGTGGACTTAATTGATAAGATAATTGAACATGGTCAGATTTTTTCTTTTATAAACAAAAAATATTATTTTGTATGTATTACGCTTCAATCTGAATTTAAACACTTCAAAACTTTAACAGTTGAAAAAAAACTGGTATTTGGATGAAATGTGATTGAAACGTATTGTTGAAAATGGGCCAATGCATGTTAAAATCGAAGGCTACTTTCCCCACAACAATTTCAAGTGGTACACTTTCTAAAAAGGCAACAGGTTAGGGTGCTTATTCTGTTGGCATGAGTTTGATTCTCGTCTGCACTTGTGATCGGTTTAAAATTATTTAAACTACATAAACAACTACACAAAATAATACAATTTAAACTAGTGTTATTTGTTATCATATTAATCAACATAATATAGAAAATGAGTATTTGTAAAAATTATTGTGTATGCATAGCACAGATAAAACATATACATATATACAATAGCACATTATATACATTACTAGATAGATGCTATTTTCACACAGTTTAGCTCCCAACTGGATGAGTTGGGATGCTGAGTCCACATCAGTCATTAAATCAATCACTCCAGTTTGGTATCTCTCTTTGAGAACTATCAGGTGACGATCAATGTTCAGGTACCGTTGGGTTTGTGGTCTTGTATTTCCACCTGCAGCTCTCTGAATTATGTTGATATCGTTGCAGTTCTGAACGTCTTTAAATATCTGTATGGCCGTGAATATATTAGGGTGGGCATGTTGGGTTTTTAGTTTACTGTGACATCCTTCAACATTAATAGCTATCAAACTGTAAGAACATAAAGCTTTAACTCAAAGGGCAAATATTTTGTGTGTTTGAATGATAATTTGTTTGTGCTACATGTTAAAACCAAATTATATACAAATTAATAATGGATTAAATTTAAGTTAATTATTAATTAATTAATAGCTATCAAACTGTAAGAACGTAAAACATAATAATTATATTTACAAAATTTAATATTTAAATATTTAATACTTTTATCAAAAGTTTATAAAAAAGAGTTCCAAAGTCATCTACAAAATAAATCTATAATTTACCCGTTACAAGGCCCCTTAATTCCGCGATACACTTAAGTCGAGTAGGCGTTCCGGGAACACACCGTAGAGCGTCCGCCTCCGAATCCCCGGTCTGGTCATACCAAAGCCTTTGAAAATGGTCGTAACGGCTGCCCTCCTTGGCGCTCAAGGTTGCGGGGTTACTATTACGACTGACTGGCTTGTGTCAGGATAAATGGACCAGTAGTACTGGTAATTTAGACCCGGAAACTCCGTGATGGCATGTTAGTTGAAAGCGGCGTAAAACACCGAACAATCATTCAGCCAAAAACAAGACCTTGATAATGAACATGTCTGATCGTCAAATATTTTTTGAGGAAAAATATTGCTTCATTTCATGTTTATATTAAATAGTTTTGTACATCTACGAATTTGTAATAAATTTTTTATTTGTATTCATGTCTCCTTTTTTCTCCATACCCTTTGCACAACGTAGGGTTGAAGCACAAGATTCACGTCAAGGCGAGTCTCTCTTGCGTATTTAAAAAATGATCATTAACTTTCACGTTTTTAAGCCGTGCCAGAGGTAACCAGTCTTTAAACATGCTTGTCTTGTTATAACGATTATTTGTTGAAATGTCTAGGAATCAATTTACGGGCTGTTACAACGCGCCAGAGGTTACCAGACTGTTGCAAAAAATGAAACAGAAAAGTGTTTTAGTCGTCCTGGTTCTACATTACGATCGAGCTGTTAGACCGCGCCAGAGGTTACCAGCATACATGTGATAGTTTGTGGTGACCTCCGACGAAATTACCACCCCAACAATGAATTTGGGAACGTCTGTGGTGCATTATGGCTTATCTTGGGTTTATATGTGACGTAATTAACGTCGGGAAAATGAACCCTTTTTAGGATAGATCAACGGGTTTCCATTTTATTTCCTTTTGTAATCATACCAACATAAATGAATGAAATGAAAAAATGTACACAGTAATACAAAATCATGTATTTTATTTTACGAACATAAACATAGAGTATATAACTGTCCTGTGCACTAATTAAACACTTTACGCACGTTTTCCTTTCATCAATTAAAAACGTCATTCCTAACACCAGGAACACTATATTACTGTCAGACATGTTTGTCAATGACTGGTATTCAATTGTTGAAAATTCATTTCGAATTTGAAAACTATTTGATACATACACCAACAAAAATGTTAAAATATGTAATACGGTTTAGAACACGTAACCACAGAGTTCCTGTTGAAACCGGTTGTTGGAATGGCACTGATTTAAATATGCGTAAATGTCAATTGTGCGATTCAGCTGTAGGTGATGAATATCATTACTTATTAGAATGTCAATATTTTTGCTCAAATAGAAAACGTTTACTTAACGGCAAATACTATAACAGACACAATATCCATAGTTTTAATGAATTAATGAATATCAAAACAACCAATACGATAGAATACAGAAAATATGTCTATTTATAAAAGAAATTCTTGTAAAATTTAACTGACGTCTGAGTAATATTTACAGAGAATTCTCATTGTAAACGTAACTAAATTTGAAAATCATTTTTGTTTAATACAGTATCATATATCATAAGTCATTTTTATGAATTTTGATTCTTCATTATGTGTAGGGTACTCTCCCTCTGATACAAATTCTTAGAATATATCACTGCCAAAGTTCTGCAATATTTATTATTTAAATAATATGTTATAAGCCTCAAATGTATATTGTTTGTATTTTGTTATTGCTCATATTGTCATGTAACCATTGAGTTAATAAACTGTTTTGAACCGATGGTTATTAAGTTCGAGCACGGTATGTTACATATATATATGAAAGCTCTTTAGGGTAATTATAACTACAATTTATATTTACTTCAATATTTTGTGAAGGTGTTGATCGTTTTTTCTGTTTCACACTTGTTTGAGCCGTCAAATAGTTACAATTGTCTCCATCTATATATGTATATAGAATGTGATATATACTTGTTCAATATTCATTTGTATATACGTGTACTTGTTCAATTTGAAATACGTGCTGTTGATCGTAAATAGCATATGGAAAGCAGGATTTTGTTACCAGGGATTTGGATTTGAATATTGATGAAATATGCGGTGAATACATGAATGCATCCTTTTCAAGCATAAGAGGATACATGATATCTAAACATGGAATTTTATTTTAAGATTTATTTTTAACTACTTATGAGCCAATATCTACGTCCAATTCAACTGTGACATATAAATAATAATAAACTTCTTTTGATAAAAAAAAAATAGAAAAAAGAAATTGCTTGACAGTCAAGATTCATGAGCATTTTTTTGCTTTTATGAAAAAAAATTGCCTTTTATTTTAATCATAATTACATTTACAATCTTATAAATAGATATATTTGCAAAATTTAGTGCCAATGATGATTTCGAATTTGTCTGCTGCAGAATTTAAGAATGTTGAGAAGGGTTATATAAGAATACTTTAATTGCCAATTAGCTTAAGTCCCTACATGTATGCACAATAAAGGGGTTATAAAACCAGTTAATTAGTGTGTAACCAACACACATGTGACAAGGCCGGAAATGATTGCATAATGTTACATAATATAAGTCACCCTGACTTCTGGTATATTGTGATATGGTAGGCCTCTTTAGAATTGCATATATTTCATTGTTTGGGACAATTCAATCAAGAGATAATCCCATGTTTTCAATAACCAACTATTCCGTTACCAATCAAAATATTTGTTTCATTATCAGTTATTGTTTTTATTTCAAAATTTAAAACTTTAAGATACAATCACTTTTGATTATCTGCTTCTCATATTTTGACCAAGTTACCATCATCTGGCATTATATATTTACTTTTATCAGGGATCATTATACTGCTCAAAGTATGCAGTTGCTACATATACTTTGATTAATAGTAAATTCACTACTGCAGAGAGGATATATTTATTCCATAGAAGTCTATTAATTTCATTCTAACTTCCTTGAGCTGGGAACACACAGACACTTCTTTGACATAAATTGAACTTATACAAAATCATTTCAATAACTGTGTTGCCTTCTGCAACGATGTGTAGTCGTCTCATTCATTATGAATAAAGCTAAATTATGGCTTCAATGCGGGCTTTTTGGGGTTAGCTACACTCGCCCTGGCATATCCTGGCATATGCCAGGTGAAAGTGACACACTCTGGCTCCCAGACACGCTAGGCGGATTCCACCCGGATTTATCGCAGCCGGCTGTAAAACCCAGCCGGAGTTGGGCCGACAGAGTGGCTCCCACCCTCGTTTTGGCGTGCCTATTGCTCGAGATAGATGGCTTGGACGGCGGATTGAAGCATGCCAGGTGAAAGCGCCGCAAACTGACTTCTTGTTGCATGACATCCGGTTTCGCCAAATTCCGTCAGCCGGCTGCCATGCACAGCCGGAGTTGGGATTTCCCGAAATATTCCCGACTTTGCACCCGTCCTGTTCGAATTAGAGAGCTTAACTGGCATCGTGACATGTGTCAGGTGAAAGTGCCTCACTCTGGCTCCGAGTTGCAGTAGTCGGATTCCGCCCGGATTTATCGCAGCTGGCTGCAATGTTCACATGAAGTTGGCGTTCTGGCAGCCCAACTCCGGCCAACTCCGGCCAACTCCGGCCAACTCCGGCTGGAAATTAGAGAGTTTAACTGGCATCCTGACATATATGTCAAATGAAAGTGGCACACTCTGGCTCCAAGACACGCTAGCCGGATTCCACCCGGATGTATCGCAGCCGGCTGCAAAACCCAGCCGGAGTTGGGCCGACAGAGTGGTATCACCCCCGTTTTGGCGTGCCTATTGTTCGAGATAGATGGATTGGACGATGGATTGAAGCATGCCAGGTGAAATCACCTCAGTCTGGCTCCGAGTCGCACTAGCCGGATTCTACCCGGATTTATCGCAGCTGGCTGCCATGTTCAGATGAAGTTGGCAGTTTGGCCAAGTCTACAGCCCAACTCCGGCTGTATATTGCTCGATATTAGAGAGTTTAACTGGCATCCTGGCATATGCCAGGTGAAAGTGACACACTCTGGCTCCCAGACACGCTAGGCGGATTCCACCCGGATTTATCGCAGCCGGCTGTAAAACCCAGCCGGAGTTGGGCCGTCAGAGTGGCTCCCACCCTCGTTTTGGCTTTGGCGTGCCTATTGCTCGAGATAGATGGCTTGGACGGCGGATTGAAGCATACCAGGTGAAAGCGCCGCAAACTGACTTCCTGTTGCATGACATCCGGTTTCGCCAAATTCCGTCAGCCGGCTGCCATGCACAGCCGGAGTTGGGATTTCCCGACATATTCCCGAATTTGCACCCGACCTGTTCGAATTAGAGAGCTTAACTGGCATCGTGACATGTGTCAGGTGAAAGTGCCTCACTCTGGCTCCGAGTTGCAGTAGCCGGATTCCGCCCGTATTTATCGCAGCTGGCTGCAATGTTCACATGAAGTTGGCGTTTTGGCAGCCCAACTCCGGCTAACTCCGGTTGGAAATTGTTGGATATTCGAGAGTCTAACTGGCATCCTGACATATATGTCAGGTGAAAGTGACACACTCTGGCTCCCAGAAACGCTAGCCTGATTCCTGCCGGATGTATCGCAGCCGGCTGCAAAACCCAGCCGGAGTTGGGATTTCCCGACATATTCCCGAATTTGTAACCGTCCTGTTCGAATTAAAAAGATTAACTGGCATCGTGACATGTGTCAGGTGAAAGTGCCTCACTCTGGCTCCGAGTTGCACTAGCCGGATTCCGCCCGGATTTATCGCAGCTGGCTGCAATGTTCACATGAAGTTGGCGTTCTGGCAGCCCAACTCCGGCCAACTCCGGCCAACTCCGGCTGGAAATTAGAGAGTTTAACTGGCATCCTGACATATATGTCAAATGAAAGTGACACACTCTGGCTCCCAGAAACGCTAGCCGGATTCCACCCGGATGTATCGCAGCCGGCTGCAAAACCCAGCCGGAGTTGGGATTTTCCGACATATTCCCGATTTTGCACCCGTCCTGTTCGAATTAAAAAGCTTAACTGGCATCGTGACATGTGTCAGGTGAAAGTGCCTCACTCTGGCTCCGAGTTGCACTAGCCGGATTCCGCCCGGATTTATCGCAGCTGGCTGCAATGTTCACATGAAGTTGGCGTTCTGGCAGCCCAACTCCGGCCAACTCCGGCCAACTCCGGCTGGAAATTAGAGAGTTTAACTGGCATCCTGACATATATGTCAAATGAAAGTGACACACTCTGGCTCCAAGACACGCTAGCCGGATTCCACCCGGATGTATCGCAGCCGGCTGCAAAACCCAGCCGGAGTTGGGCCGACAGAGTGGTCTCACCCCCGTTATGGCGTGCCCATTGTTCGAGATAGATGGATTGGACGGTGGATTGAAGCATGCCAGGTGAAATCACCTCAGTCTGGCTCCGAGTCACACTAGCCGGATTCCACCCGGATTTATCGCAGCTGGCTGCCATGTTCAGATGAAGTTGGCATTTTGGCCAGGTCTACAGCCCAACTCCGGCTGTATATTGCTCGATATTAGAGAGTTTAACTGGCATCCTGGCATATGCCAGGTGAAAGTGACACACTCTGGCTCCCAGACACACTAGGCGGATTCCACCCGGATTTATCGCAGCCGGCTGTAAAACCCAGCCGGAGTTGGGCCGACAGAGTGGCTCCCACCCTCGTTTTGGCGTGCCTATTGCTCGAGATAGATGGCTTGGACGGCAGATTGAAGCTAGCCAGGTGAAAGTGCCGCAAACTGACTTCCTGTTGCATGACATCCGGTTTCGCCAAATTCCGTCAGCCGGCTGTCATGCACAGCCGGATTTGGCATTTCCCGACATATTCCCGACTTTGCACCCGTCCTGTTCGAATTAGAGAGCTTAACTGGCATCGTGACATATGTCAGGTGAAAGTGCCTCACTCTGGCTCCGAGTTGCACTAGCCGGATTCCGCCCGGATTTATCGCAGCTGGCTGCAATCTTCACATGAAGTTGGCGTTTTGGCAGCCCAAATCCGGCTAACTCCGGCTGGAAATTGCTGGATATTCGAGAGTTTAACTGGCATCCTGACATATATGTCAGGTGAAAGTGACACACTCTGGCTCCCAGAAACGCTAGCCGGATTCCACCCGGATGTATCGCAGCCGGCTGCAAAACCCAGCCGGAGTTGGGATTTCCCGACATATTCCCGAATTTGCACCCGTCCTGTTTGAATTAAAAAGCTTAACTGGCATCGTGACATGTGTCAGGTGAAAGTGCCTCACTCTGGCTCCGAGTTGCACTAGCCGGATTCCGCCCGGATTTATCGCAGCTGGCTGCAATGTTCACATGAAGTTGGCTTTCTGGCAGCCCAACTCCGGCCAACTCCGGCCAACTCCGGCTGGAAATTAGAGAGTTTTACTGGCATCCTGACATATATGTCAAATGAAAGTGACACACTCTGGCTCCCAAACACGCTAGCCGGATTCCACCCGGATGTATCGCAGCCGGCTGCAAAACACAGCCGGAGTTGGGCCGACAGAGTGGTCTCACCCCCGTTTTGGCGTGCCTATTGTTCGAGATAGATGGATTGGATGGTAGATTGAAGCATGCCAGGTGAAAGCGCCTCAGTCTGGCTCCGAGTCACACTAGCCGGATTCCACCCGGATTTATCGCAGCTGGCTGCCATGTTCAGATGAATTTGGCAGTTTGGCCAGGTCTACAGCCCAACTCCGGCTGTATATTGCTCGATATTAGAGAGTTTAACTGGCATCCTGGCATATGCCAGGTGAAAGTGACACACTCTGGCTCCCAGACACGCTAGGCGGATTCCACCCGGATTTATCGCAGCCGGCTGTAAAACCCAGCCAGAGTTGGGCCGACAGAGTGGCTCCCACCCTCGATTTGGCGTGCCTATTGCTCGAGATAGATGGCTTGGACGGCGGATTGAAACATGCCAGGTGAAAGCGCCGCAAACAGACTTCCTGTTGCATGACATCCGGTTTCGCCAAATTCCGTCAGCCGGCTGCCATGCACAGCCGGAGTTGGGATTTCCCGACATATTCCCGACTTTGCACCCGTCCTGTTCGAATTAGAGAGCTTAACTGGCATCGTGACATGTGTCACGTGAAAGTGCCTCACTCTGGCTCCGAGTTGCACTAGCCGGATTCCGCCCGGATTTGTCGCAGCTGGCTGCAATGTTCACATGAAGTTGGCGTTTTGGCAGCCCAACTCCGGCTAACTCCGGCTGGAAATTGCTGGATATTCGAGAGTCTAACTGGCATCCTGACATATATGTCAGGTGAAAGTGACACACTCTGGCTCCCAGAAACGCTAGCCTGATTCCACCCGGATGTATCGCAGCCGGCTGCAAAACCCAGCCGGAGTTGGGATTTCCCGACATATTCCCGAATTGGCACCCGTCCTGTTCGAATTAAAAAGCTTAACTGGCATCGTGACGTGTGTCAGGTGAACGTGCCTCAATCTGGCTCCGAGTTGCAATAGCCGGATTCCGCACGGATTTATCGCAGCTGGCTGCAATGTTCACATGAAGTTGGCGTTCTGGCAGCCCAACTCCGGCCAACTCCGGCCAACTCCGGCTGGAAATTAGAGAGTTTAACTGGCATCCTGACATATATGACAAATGAAAGTGACACACTCTGGCTCCCAAACACGCTAGCCGGATTCCACCCGGATGTATCGCAGCCGGCTGCAAAACCCAGCCGGAGTTGGGCCGACAGAGTTGTCTCACCCCCGTTTTGGCGTGCCTATTGTTCGAAATAGATGGATTGGACGGTGGATTGAAGCATGCCAGGTTAAAGCACCTCAGTCTGGCTCCGAGTCGCACTAGCCGGATTTCACCCGGATTTATCGCAGCTGGCTGCCATGTTCAGATGAAGTTGGCAGTTTGGCCAAGTCTACAGCCCAACTCCGGTTGTATATTGCTCGATATTAGAGATTTTAACTGGAATCCTGGCATATGCCAGGTGAAAGTGACATCCTCTGGCTCCCAGACACGCTAGGCGGATTCCACCCGGATTTATCGCAGCCGGCTGTAAAACCCAGCCGGAGTTGGGCCGACAGAGTGGCTCCCACCCTCGTTTTGGCATGCCTATTGCTCGAGATAGATGGCTTGGACGGCGGATTGAAGCATGCCAGGTGAAAGCGCCGCAAACTGACTTCCTGTTGCATGACATCCGGTTTCGTCAAATTCCGTCAGCCGGCTGCCATGCACAGCCGGAGTTGGGATTTCCCGACATATTCACGACTTTGCACCCGTCCTGTTCGAGTTAGAGAGCTTAACTGGCATCGTGACATGTGTCACGTGAAAGTGCCTCACTCGGGCTCCGAGTTGCACTAGCTGGATTCCGCACGGATTTATCGCAGCTGGCTGCAATGATCACATGAAGTTGGCGTTTTGGCAGCCCAACTCCGGCTAACTCCGGCTGGAAATTGCTGGATATTAGAGAGTTTAACTGGCATCCTGACATATATGTCAGGTGAAAGTGACACACTCTTGCTCCCAGAAACGCTAGCCGGATTCCATCCGGATGTATCGCAGCCGGCTGCAAAACACAGCCAGAGTTGGGCCGACAGAGTGGTTTCACCCTCGTTTTCGCGTGCCTATTGTTCGAGATAGATGGATTGGACGATGGATTGAAGCATGCATGGTTAATACAGTCGGAGTTGCCGAAGTTCCGCTTGTTTCGGCTGATTAATATAGCTTGTGTAACTGGAATTCCCTCTGTTCCGGCTGGTTAATACAGCCGACGCAGCTGGAGGTCCGACTGTTCCGGTTTGTTAATGTAGTCGGTGAAGACGAAGTTCCAGCTGTTCCGGCTGGTTAATACGGTTGGTGTATAGGGAGTTCCGCCTGTTCCGGCTGGTTAATACAGCCGACGCAGCCATACTGAAGAATTTTGATCATCAGATAAATATCAAATATCGATAAGCCTAGCTGCGCTCTGAAACAATTCATTCGTTAATCTCCGTTAGGTTCCGTTATTTACCAATACACATTCATCACACGCTGTGACCGGGGTAATAAAACAATTAACGCCTCGGGATAGTCGTGGCGGGCAATTAGCCAAATACACTGGTTTATAGCTTAATATGGATAAAACCAAAACATCTGTAAATTAATAGTATTTATTGACACACGTTCCATGTTATATACATAAGCATATCCATGATGAAAACTAACAAATAGACGAACGATACACATATAAGTATGCACGATCATGGAAAATCATGGATGTTGAACTTAATTAAATAACAATTGAATAGAATAGAAAACATTCATTAATTTTCTAATTATTAATGATCAATGTCTCCAATTTATACACTGTTTCTAAAACCCGTGAACTATTGATGCGTCCAAATGCGTATTTATGGGTAAAGTCTGATATTTGTAAATTTAGGTCAACAGAGTTGATTGAATTTTAGTTTTTAATTCACAACATAGTAAGGTGGATTTTATCGTAACCTTTTCCCACATACACCAGAGGACCAGAACAGAAAAAAACCGCATTATATCATTTACGGCAGGAATGTTTTAGAGCAGTAAATTACCAATTTACGTTCTGTTACTAAATGTATAATACCCCCTTCTATTCGCAGTTGTTAAAGATACATCATTTCACATTGAAGATTATAGTATAGATCATGTATATAGTATTAATGATTATGTAATAAGGATACGCGACTCGCTTCAGATCCCCTGGTGATACAAATTGACTTTAAAAGGGTCATAAAACTACGGGTAAATCCGAGACCGTTTGCAACTAAGAAATATATATAATAATATTTGATATACATCGATTATAAGTGAATGGGTACTTTTATTTTGTTCTTTGTCTATATGATATTGGCGGGAGCCGGACAAAAGATCCCATGCTATTTTTGGCAGGGTGGACAAAAGCTCCCACATCATTTTTACAGTGTGGACAAAAGATCCCATGTTATTTTAACAGGGTGGACAAAAGATCCCACTTATAATATATATCAGCCAGTAATAAAGAGATTGACATGAATAAACTATATGAATATATCATTCCTATCCATTGAGCATATTATGGATGTGAATTTCAAGGTAAACAGCCAATTAATGTAGAGGGTCAAAGTTATCACCTGCTGTTTTAAATTAAAGGCAATCAAAATCTAAATTGTGTTGTTAATTGAACTCTTTACATAAACTGTGAAAAATAAAACATTGAGCATATTATTGGTGTGAACTTTATAAATAGCTGTACTAATGACAATGACCAGACTGTGTGTTGATTGAATATGTCTGCATCAGGGTCTTTCAAATAGTATTTGAAAGACCCTGTCTGCATGAACTACTTTGAAAGCTGTTTTGTTTGTAAATACAGGTGTATCCACTTTTCATTGTTTTATTATCATGATGTGCTAAATTTTCAACACTAGTAGTTACCATATGCTATATTTTGTTTGCTATATATTTACTCATAATTTTTTATTAACAGGGAGTAAATTTGACTTTATTAATCTTTTCGGTTTTTTTCTGGTTTATTTTTCTATGAAATCATTTAATAAGAAGAAAATATACTCAACACCTTTACTGTCTGTCACCTTAAGACAAAAACCAGGATGGCTCATCAATATGGGATCTTTTGTCCATCCTGTCAGAATGGTGTGGGAACTTTTGTCCACCCTGTTAAAATAACATGGGATCTTTTGTCCACCCTATTAAAATGATATGGGACCTTCTGTCAAAAATAGCATGGGAGCTTTTGTCCATGTGATCTGTTGTCCTGTATTCGATATTGACAACGTTTATTTAACCAAAAAAAAGACCATTTAAATCATATTTTTCTCGAAAAATAAATGCCACATGTTAAAGATAGATAATTATATTTTGTGGAGCCGTTTGCACCTAAGCGATGAATTAATTAATTAATTAAAGAGTCATAACGCGTTAAAGTTACAGCTACTCTTTATTTCCATATGGTAAATTATACCTGATAGCAATTGCCGATGAAATAATTCTTCCACATGTGGAGGTCCGACTGTTCCGGTATAGACGGAGTACCGGCTGGTATATACAGTCGAAGTTGTCGGAGTTCCGGCTGTTCCGGATGGTTAATACAGCCAGCTGTTCCGACTGGTTAATACAGCCGACGTAGCTGGAGTTCGACTGTTTCGGCTGGTAAATACAGTCAGTGTAGACGGAGTTCCAGCTGTTCCGCCTGGTTTATACAGCCGGAGAAGCCTGAGTTCCGGCTGGTTAATACAGCCGGAGTAGCCGGAATGATGATATTCGACTGGTAAGTACAGTCGAAGTAATAGGAAATACAGCTTATCCGGCCGGTTTATACAGCCGGAGTAGCCGGAACTCCGGCTATTCCGGCTGGTTAATGCAGCCGGAGTAGCCGGAACTCCGGCTGTTCCGGCTGGTTGGTACAGCCGGAGTAGCCGGAGTTCCGGCTATTCCGGCTGTTCCGGCTACTCCGGCTAACTTCACGCACATTTGAAGAATCTCAAATATCTATCTGCACTCTGAATAATCTCCAATATATAACTACACTCTGAAGAGTTTCCAATATCTAACTACACTCTTAAGACACTCCAATATCTCAATAAACTCTGAAGAGTATCCAATATCTAACTACACTCTGAAGACACTCCAATATCTCAATAAACTCTGAAGAGTATCCAATATCTAACTACACTCTGAAGACATACCAATATCTCAATAAACTCTGAATAATCTCCAATATCTAACTTCACTTTGAAGAGTCTCCAATATCTAACTACACTCTTAAGACACTCCAATATCTCAATAAACTCTGAAGAGTCTCCAATATCTAACTTCACTCTGAAGAGTCTCCAATATCTAACTACACTCTGAAGAGTCTCCAATATATGACTACATTGTGAAGAGACTCCAATATATAACTACACTCTGAAGAGATTCCAATATCTAACTTCAATTTGAAGTGTCTCCAATATCTAAATAATCTCTGAAGAGTTTCCAATATCTAACTTCACTCAGAAAAGTCTCCGATATCTAACTACACTCTGAAGAGTCTCCAATATCTAACTTCACTCTGAAGAGTCTCCAATATCTTAATAAACTCTGAAAACACTCCAATATCTAACTACACTCTGAAGAGTCTCCAATATCTTACTACACTCTGAATACACTCTAATATCTTACTACACTCTGAAGAGACTGAAATATATAACTACAATTAGAAGACACTCCAATAAATAATTATACTCTGAAGAGTCTCCTATATTTAACTACACCCTGAAATGTATCCAATATTTAACTACACAATGAAGAGTCTTCAATATCTAACTACACTTTTAAGATTCTTCAATATCAAACTACTCTTTGAAGAGTCTTAAATATCAAACTACACCCTGAAGAGACTCAAATATATAACTATACTCTGAAGACACTCTAATTTCAAACTACACTCTGAAGAGTCTTCAATATCTAACTACACCTTGAAGAGACTCCAATAACTAACTACACTCTGAAGACACTTCTCTATCTAACTACACTATGAAGAGTCTTCACTATCTAACTACACTCTGAGAAGTCTCCAATATCTAACCTCACTAAGAAGACACTCCAATATATAACTATACCCTGAAGACACTCCAATATGTATCTACACTCTGAAGAGTCTCGAATATCTAACTACCCTCTGAAGAGTCTCAAATATATAACCACACTCTGAAGACACTCCAATATCTAACTACACTCTGAAGAATCTTCAATATCTAACTACTCTCTGAAGAGTCTGAAATATCAAACTACACTCTGAAGAGTCTTCAATATTTAACTTCACTCTGAAGAGTCATACATATCTAACTGCACTCAGAATAATCTCCAATATCTAGCTACACTCTGAAGGCACTCCACTATCTAACTACACTCTGAAGAGTCTTCAATATCTAACTTCACTCTGAAGAGTAATAAATATCTAACTGCACTCAGAATAATCTCCAATATCTAGCTACACTCTGAAGACAGTCCAATATCTAACTTGACTCTGAAGACACTCAAATATCTAACTACCCTCTGAAGACACTCCAATATCTAACTACTATCTGAAGAGTCTCCAATATATAATTACACTCGGAAGACACTCAAATATATAACTACACTCTGAAGAGTCTCCAATATCTAACTTCACTCTGAAGAGTCATAAATATCTAACTACACTCAGAATAATCTCCAATATCTAGCTACACTCTGAAGACACTACAATATCTAACTACACTCTGAAGACACTCAAATATCTAGATACACCAATATATAACTACTATCTGAAGAGTCTCCAATATCTAACTTCACTCTGAAGAGTCTTCAATATCAAACTACACTTTGAAGAATCTCCAATATCTAGCTACACTCTGAAGAGTCTTCAATATCTAACTTCAACCTGAAGAGTCTTCAATATCTAACTTCACTCTGAAGAGTCTTCAATATCGGAAGACACTCAAATATCTAATTACACTCTGAAGAGACTCCAATATCTAACTACACTCTGAAGAGTCTTCAATATCTAACTTCACTCTGAAGAGTCATAAATATCTAACTGCACTCAGAATAATCACTAATATCTAGCTACACTCTGAAGGCACTCCAATATCTAACTACACTCTGAAGAGTCTTCAATATCTAACTTCACTCTGAAGAGTCATAAATATCTAACTGCACTCAGAATAATCTCCAATATCAAGCTACACTCTGAAGACACTCCAATATCTAACTACACTCTGAAGACACTCCAATATCTAACTACAATCTGAAGACACTCCAATATCTAACTACTTTCTGAAGAGTCTCCAATATCAAACTACACTCGGAAGACACTCAAATATCTAACTACACTCTGAAGAGTCTCCAATATCTAACTTCACTCTGAAGAGTCATAAATATCTAACTACACTCTGAAGGGTCTCCAATATCTAACTTCACTCTGAAGAGTCTTCAATATCAAACTACACTTTGAAGAATCTCAAATATCTAACTGCACTCTGAATAATCTCCAATATATAACTACACTCTGAAGAGTTTCCAATATCTAACTACACTCTTAAGACACTCCAATATCTCAATAGACTCTGAAGAGTATCCAATATCTAAATACACTCTGAAGACACACCAATATCTCAATAAAGTCTGAATAATCTCAAATATCTAACTTCACTCTGAAGAGTCTCCAATATCTAACTACACTCTTAAGACACTCCAATATCTCAATAAACTCTGAAAAGTCTCCAATATCTAACTTCACTCTGAAGAGTCTCCAATATCTAACTACGCTCTGAAGAGTCATAAATATCTAACTGCACTCTGAAAAATCTCCAATATATAACTACACTCTGAAGAATTTCCAATATCTAACTACACTCAAAATAATCTCCAATATCTAGCTACACTCTAAAGACACTCCAGTATCTAACTACACTCTGAAGGCACTCAAATATCTAATTACACTCGGAAGAATCTCCAATATCTAACTTTACTCTGAAGAGTCATAAATATCTAACTGCACTCTGAATAATCTCCAATATATAACTACACTCTGAAGAGTTTCCAATATCTAACTACACTCTTAAGACACTCCAATATCTCAATAAACTCTGAATAATCTCCAATATATAACTACACTCTGAAGAGTCTCCAATATATGACTACACTCTTAAGACGCTCCAATATCTAACTACACTCTTAAGACACTCCAATATCTCAATAAACTCTGAAGAGTCTCTAATATCTAACTTCACTCTGAAGAGTCTCCAATATCTAACTACACTCCGAAGAGTCTCCAATATATGACTACATTGTGAAGAGACTACAATATATAACTACACTCTGAAGAGATTCCAATATCTAACTTCAATTTGAAGTGTCTCCAATATCTAAATAAACTCTGAAGAGTTTCCAATATCTAACTTCACTCAGAAAAGTCTCCGATATCTAACTACACTCTGAAGAGTCTCCAATATCTAACTTCACTCTGAAGAGTCTCCAATATCTTAATAAACTCTGATAACACTCCAATATCTAACTACACTCTGAAAGCACTCCAATATCTAATTACTCTCTGAAGAGATTCCAATATCTAACTACACTCAGTAGAGTCTTCAATATCTAACTTCACTTTAATGAGTCTCCAATATCTAACTACACTTTGAAGAGTCTCCAATATCTAAGTACGCTCTGAAGAGTCTCAAATATCTTACAACACTCTTAAGATTCTCCAATATCTAACTTCACTCTGAAGAGATTCCACTATCTAACTACACTCTGAAGACACTCAAATATCTAACTACAATCTGAAGATACTACAATATCTAACTACACTCTGAAGAGTCTCCAATATCTAACTTCACTCTGAAGAGGCTTCAATATCTAACTACACTCTGAAGAATCTCAAATATCTAACTACACACTGAAGAGTCTCCAATATCTAGCTACACTCTGAAGACACTACAATATCTAACTACACTCTGACGAGTCTCCAATATCTAACTACACTCTGAAGAGACTCCAATATCTAACTACACTCTGAAGGCACTCCAATATCTAACTACACTCTTAAGAGTCTCCAATATCTAACTACACTCTGAAGAGTCTTCAATATCTAACTACACTCTGAAGAATCTTAAATATCTAACTACACTCTGAAAAGTCTCCAATATGTAGCTTCTTGCTGAAGAGTATTCAATATCAAACTACACTCTGAAGAATCTCAAATATCTAACTTCACTCTGAAGAGTCTCCAATATCTATCTTCAATCTGAAGAGTATTCAATATCAAACTACACTCTGAAGAATCTCAAATATCTAACTACACTCTGAAGAGTCGTCAGTATCTAACTTTAATCTGAAGAGTATTCAATATCTAACTACACTCTGAAGAATCTCAAATATCTAACTACATGTACACTCTGAAGAGTCTCCAATATCTAACTTCAATCTGAAGAGTATTCAATATCAAACTACACTCTAAAGAATCTCAAATACCTAACTACACTCTGAAGAGACTCCAATATCTAACTTAAATCTGAGGAGTATTCAATATCAAACTACACTCTGAAGAATTTCAAATATTTAACTTCACTTTGAAGAGTCTCCAATATCTAACTTCAATCTGAAGAGTATTCAATATCTAACTACACTCTTAAGAGTCTCCAATATCTAACTACACTCTGAAGAGTCTTCAATATCTAACTACACTCTAAAGAATCTCAAATATCTAACTACACTCTGAAAAGTCTCCAATATGTAGCTTCTTGCTGAAGAGTATTCAATATCAAACTACACTCTGAAGAATCTCAAAAATCTAACTTCACTTTGAAGAGTCTTCAATATCAAACTACACTCCGAAGAGTCTCAAATTTCTAACTTCACTCTGAAGAGTCTCAAATTTCTAACTTCACTCTGAAGAATCTCAAATTTCTAACTTCACTCTGAAGACACTTAATATCTAATTACACTCCTAAAGGTGTTCAATATTTAACTACACTCTTAAGAGACTCCAATATCTTACTACAATTTTAAGAATCTCGAATATCTAACTACAATCTGAAGCCACTCAAATATCTAACTACACTTTTAAGAGTCTTCAATATCTAACTACACTCTGAAGACACTCAAATATCTAACTACACTTTTAAGATCAATATCTCACTACACTCTTAAGAGACTCCAATATATAACTTCATTCTGAAGAGACTCAAGTGAAACTATCAAATTCTAACCTCATCTGTGTCAATCGTATGGAGCGCTTTAGTTGATGACAAAACGGAGACAATGTAACAAAGACCCATTTTAACGAACGCCGATCTATTTCTATTTTATTGCTTTTCTGAAACAGTTTATCCTTGGGGACGAATATTCTTTGAATATATCATTAGATTATAAGAATTGTGATTGAACTAATTACCATTCATCCCTCGAGCTTATATTTTCATTACAATTCGCCGGATACGGTTTAATAATATCAGCTCATATCAGGAGTAAAATATTCATTCCATACATTACAAGCATTCAAAGTGATTGAAGTTAATGGTATTTTATAAAATTGTGTTTGAACTTGCTATAAAACTTGTAGTTTGTATGCAATAACATATATTTTATTGTATTGTAAAACCATGCTAACGTGCTAATGACATTAATAGTTCAATAATTGATTGCTCCATTATGATTGTACTTCAAACGGTATCGTTATGCCCGTATACATATACAGATGACTATATAGAACAAAGGATGAAGACTAGTTTAGTTTAGAGAGTTTGCATGGTGACCTTCTGTTATTGAGTAAACAGTTGAATAAACTGTATCTTTTATTACGTTTTGAATTCATTTAAACGCCTGGTAGTTACGGATAAAAAATTTTAAAAATCGAATGACGATTTAAAATATGTGAAATTCAAAACCGCCTTTGAGTATAATCCAGAAATTATGTTTGTAAAGAACTTCAAGTCAGTGTGCTTATTCATTTTAATGATATCATTTGATGCTACACACTGTGAACTATTTCAATACGTTAAGGACGAGTTTAGATTTTACCTCAACACGTTCAATGGGGTTATTGACCATTCGATTGTTTCCAACAGTTTCAATGTAAACAGTTTGGTTCGATGTTCCTACAGATGCACGCAGACTTCAAGCTCATCCCTTTACTTCTCGGAAAACGAGTCCAAATGTTACTGTAACAACGGTACAGACACACGCACGGAGCACGATCCAGGACAACCAGCGATGGTCTACGGGTACTTCGAATATCAGACTAAGGTATGAATATACTTTTATAGAAAATCAACATTGTGGCACTGCGTAAAATATAGACCCGGATTATGTTAAGCATACCGCGCAGGCTATTCCGGACAGACACTTTTCGCCTTCTGTGGATTTTCTGTTTCATGAATCATAATTATACACCTCTATCCCCCTAAGACGGAATGTGTCGGCCCGGATTAGCATGCATGGACTGTGCAGGTTGATATGGGTCGATATATTACGCAGAGTCCATGATGTTGGTTTTCTCGTGGAACGGGTCATATATTATATATGAGCCAGTACGTGAGATGAGGTACAAGTTGGCATTTCCGAATAGTGTAGGATCGCATCATAGTGTCCACTTGCTTAGTATTACCTGAATCTACACACAGTGACGGAATGTGTTGGCAAAATGTGAACAGTGTAGATCTTTATCAGACTGTATATATACATATACATGAAGCGTAATGTTTACACCATATTATTTGACAATTACATTAGGCACGTTTCTCATAGAAATTGTAACAGTTCACGCGTCTTTACCGGACATGTTATGTTATAATTGTGAGAACAGGAATGTTTATCCGTATGTGCAGGGACACTATATTACACTGTAATACAGTGTCCCTGGTATGTGTAAGTTGTCATTGTCTCATAATATAATGTTTTTTTCGGTGATAGCTGTTTAACCTCAGTTTTGACCTAGATGTTAAACAAATAATCTAGATTGTAAACCAATCAAATGTTGCATTTAATGAATAATGTCGAAGAAATAAAGGAAATGAAACGTTTTGATTGGTTCAAAGTTAAGTTGGCGATCCTGCGAGAAGCACTAATAAGATGAAGTTTTAAAATGAAATATTCTGCATACTAAACATTAATTGTTTTCCTTAAGAAATTGAAGAGCAAAATATTAATTATTTTTGAAACATGATAAGTTTTCAGTAATTATCGTCAATTGAAACACCTCTTGAGAGCCTCGCGTAATCTCCAGTCATGTGACGTATTCTCGGCCTTGAACGGTACAACGTCATGTCGCGCTAGTGTAATGGATGTTGACTTGGATTGTCAAGTGAAAGGTTTGTGGTTCGCTTCCCGGCATAGGCAAGCCTTTTCTCTCTCTCTCATTCATATCAAAACCAAAGTATATAAATGAACTAAAACATTTATAAACCAAATATTCGATATTTAACGTTATTGTTTTCTGTTATTCTTATAAGTAAGATAAAAGATCGAATAATATGCGCATGTTCCATTTCTTAGTGTTTTCTCATATTGCCGTTTATCGTTTTTAAAGATATTTCTTGTTTCTATTGACCCGTTTTTTTTTCTATTTTTAAATAATAAGTGTATGTTTCTTTAAAATGCATGGACGTATATTTAAGCCCGTCCGTTTAATCGCCTAAACAAATGTCTTACCTTTTGCCAATAAGGTAGTATAAGGCTATTCCCCACATAACATTTTCAATTGCGTGTTGCAATTATGTTTTACAAGGCCGCAACGGATAGTCTCAAACATGTGTGTGTGTGTGAATGTGATGACATTCAACATTACATGTTCTGGTAATCTGAAATAATTACGTGTGTAAACGTCCATTCAACATTACATGTTCTGGTAATCTGAAACAATTACGTGTGTAAACGTGATGACATTTAACATGACATGTTCTGGTAATCTGAAACAATTACGTGCGTAAACTTGATGACATTTAACATGACATGTTCTGGTAATCTGAAACAATTACGTGTGTAAATGTGATGGCATTCAACATGACAGTTCTGGTAATCTGAAACAATTACGTGTGTAAACGTGATGACATTTAACATGACAGTTTCTGGTAATCTGAAACAATTACTTGTGTAAATGTGATGGCATTCAACATGACATTTCTGGTAATCTGAAACAATTGTGTGTGTAAACATGATGACCTTCAATATGACAGTTTCTGATCATCCTAACAATTACGTATGTAAACATGATTCCCTTCAATATGACAGTTTCTAGTAATCCGAAACATTTACGTCTTTACTTGGGTTTCTCGTGATGAACATGACAGTTCTGTTAATCTAAAACAATGGTGTGTAAAAACTAGTTTTCTTTCAACATATCACATTATTCCATTACGTGAATAAGCCAACGAGATTCATTTCAACATAACAGTATCTGTTTGTCTGAAACAAGAACGTGTGTGAACGAGATTCATTTGAACATGACAGTATCTGTTTATCTGAAACAAGAACGTGTGTGAACGAGATTCACTTGAACGTAACAATATCTGTTTATCTGAAACAAGAACGTGTGTGATCGAGATTCACTTGTACATAACAGTATCTGTTTATCTGAAAGAAGAACGTGTGTGAACGAGATTCACTTGAACATGACAGTATCTGTTTATCTGAAACAAGAACGTGTGTGAACGAGATTCACTTGTACATGACAGTATCTGTTTATCTGAAACAAGAACGTGTGTGAACGAGATTCACTTGAACATGACAGTATCTGTTTATCTGAAACAAGAACGTGTGTGAATGAGATTCACTTGTACATAACAGTATATGTTTATCTGAAACAAGAACGTGTGTGAACGAGATTCACTTGTTCATGACAGTATCTCTCTATCTGAAACAAGAACTTGTGTGAACGAGATTCACTTGAACATGACAGTTTCTGTTAATCCGCAATAATTGCTTGTCTAAATGTGAGTTACTTCATTTCGAAACAGTTTGTAGTCTAATTGAAAACGTTTAACCCTTTCCCACATACAACAAATCTGCAGCAGACGACTTTGAAAACATAGTGAAAAAAAACCTGAAAAATCTCCATAAAAGATAGCTTAATTGTTAAATAAAGTTGAAAACATTTCGGCCAAAGGAGAAATTGCTCATGTTTCAAATGTCGTCTGCTACTATTGCGTCAAAATGCGTCTGTAGGTGGGAAAGGGTTAAAACACTTTATGCGGATATTTATCCAAAAGATGAATGGTTTCAGACACTCTATAAAAACATCGTGTTTGCTGGCGTTTCCCCTGACAAATCCTTTGTAAGCATATACTACTGAACTACATTAAATAATGTACAATTGTATTAGAATGTGAATGCGAGTTATAGCACCGCCCTTCTTAATACGATGCGTATCAAACTTGATTGATTGTTTGGTGTTTTACGCCGTTTGCAACAATTTTGCAGTAATATCACGATGTTTGTTTTGTAAGTTAACAGTACTACAGGTCCATTTATACTGAAACCAGTCAGTCAGTCGCAATGGTAACCCCGCAACCCTGTGTGCCAAGGAGAGCAGCCATTTATACCATTTTTAACGTTTTTGGTATGACCAGACCAGGGATTGAACCCGCGATTTCCCGCACACGCGGCGGACGCTCTACCACTACACAACCGAGGCGGTGTATCAAACTTGACTAAAGGCTTTTAATGGTATTAATGGCTTCCCTACTTAAACGCTCAGGGTTGTTTGGGTAGCATTACGACTGACTCGCTGTTATAAGCAGTACTAATGGACCAGCAGTACTGGCAAATTACCCAGGAAAGAGCGTGGCATAACTGAAAAAATGTTGAAAGCGACATAAACACCATACAAACAAACTTGACTCGGTATTTAAAATAGCAAGGTGTTAAATTGACCCTATTATCTAATTTGTTCTGGTATTCCTTACAATCCGAACACTCCTGAACACGTGCCCAAATTCTTGGTTTCCCCTTTTAACGTGCATGTTTCTGCCCTTGGTTCATCTGTGAATTGGAAAAGGAAACGCTTTAACCGTGTTTGTAATAAAGTTTTCTTGTATAAAGTAAAGACATTTGATTAAACTAAAAACATGACTTCAGAGTAAAGAACTGCGTATTGCATCGTTCCCAATGTATCGAATATTTTGAAATAACGATTTATTATATTTGGGTTGCTCTAGACAATATGTTGTTAAGATTGCGTTCAATTTTGACAGGTGTCAAGGTACAACCAGTTCTCTAAATGGGACCGCCGGCCTCATCAATCTGATTGTTTGTATCTGTACAACGCTGGGTATACTGAAGATGGTGTATACACAATACAACCTTCGGGACAGGATGCTGTAGACACGTGGTGTGATATGAACAATGGAGGGTGGACTGTGTTCCAACGTAGACAGGATGGCTCCGAAGATTTCTATCGCGGATGGACTGACTACGTGAATGGATTTGGCAATAGGACAGGCGAATATTGGCTTGGTCTAGCCAATATCCATGCGTTGACGTCACAGACAAGTGAGATGCACATCTATATGGACACATTTGGAGATAGGACCCCAGATAATGCTTTTGCAAGTTACACAAACTTTACCATCGGTGGCTCCTCTACAAATTATCGCTTGCACGTTGATGGGTTTTCGAGTACATGCAATAGGAACCCGTTTGATGAATTCGGAAAGAGCATGGCATTCTCAACGTTTGATGCAGATAATGATTTAAGAGCAGGTAATTGTGCTGTCATTTATAAAGGGGCTTGGTGGTATGACTTCTGTCATCGCAGTAATCTGAACGGTTACTATCACGGGGGTGCACACACATCCAACGCAGATGGTGTCAATTGGGCCCACTGCTGGGGTAATTACTACTCGCTTAAAACAACAATAATGAAAGTTCGGAGAAAGTAGAATCGTGTCTGTGAACTGACTGGTATCGTACTTACAATGTTCTCATTCAAACCTTTTGGAATTTGGTAGCTGTACAGACCCAAATTACTTACGGAAATCATCTCCATGTTTAAAGGAGTGAACATTGTTATCGAACTATCCTGATACTTCTGGCCATCCTTTTGCATTTGTATATTGATGACCTCACTTTCTTTTAAACATGTTTTCCACGTTTTTGTCTAGATGTTTTCGGAGTCGTCTATTGCATATTTTCTGTTTGAAGGAAAAGATTAAAGTTGATATCTGGATCTTAAAACGTTTAAAGTTTTCATACAAAGAAAACCCGCGACTTGCCATTAAGAATACAACCGTTCGGAAAGGATGGGACGTCTTTCTCGACCATTAAGCGAAAACAAAAAATGCAACTTATTGTAGAAAATGTCTTTACCAGTCATTATATTATTCTCCCTAATTGAGCGTTTCCTAAACTATGAGCAGTGCTTTTAAAATACGTCAATGCAGTGGAAATAAAAATGTATCGTTTCTTTACCATTGTTACAAATGACTATAAATAGTGCTTAGTATGTCACTACAGTGGCATTCAAAGTTAATCCTTTCTTAACCATTGATACAATTGAATTACTATGAGCAGTGCTTAGTACGTCACCACAGTGGCATTCAAAATTAATCGTTTCTTTACCATTATTAGAATTTACTATGATCAGTGCTTAGTACGTCACTACAGTGACATTCATAATGCATCGTTTCTTCAACAGTGTTACAAGTTAATATAAGAGTTGCTCAATACGCCACTATAGTTGTATTCAAAATTAAGCTATTCTTTACCACTGTTGCCAGTTAATATCAGCAGTGCTTAACCCTTTCCCATATATAGATACTTTATGACGCCTCTGCAGCAGACGACCTTTTGAAAACACTGTGACAAAAGAAGGAAATTGCGCAAAACGAGCAATGTTTCCTTTTGCTACAGTGTTTTCAACTTTATTCAATTATATTATACCTTTATTCATTCAAGCAACTAATGCGGTAAATTATATACTACGGAATCGTAGACAGTTTGAAAATTAGAACTTAGATATTTGTTTATTTTTATTATTCAGTTGTAAAACCTATACTCTGCTAAGGAAATCAGATTTTGAGCTATCAAGTTAAACTTAAAATAGAAAGAGTCCAAATTAGATTTTGTAAAAAAGTATATAATTTGTCAGAGAATACTTTTGATGCCATGGCACTCAGAGAATGTTGTAGATTATCCCTATGTATAACGTATATGACATTTTGCATGAACTTTTGGCTAAAATTAATACATATGGAAAATTATTTTTAGTTATGGATTTGGGTATGTTTAAATAACCAAGACGGTGGTAATGTATTGATTGATTGGGGTTTAACGCCGTTTTTAACAATTTCTCAGTTATATCACGGCGGCCAGTTCACATATTCATGCATTTCCTGGTTTTCTCACACCAGTACTCCACACAACAATCTTCCCAAGCAACTGGCTGCTTTTCCATATAGACTTATAGCCCATTGGTGGTAATGTAAATATGATTTTAAACGTATTTACAAAGAGAATTGTAGATTTTTTGACGCAAAAATGGCATTCAGATATTGATAAAACACCAAAATCGATTAAGTTTTTGAAAAAATGAACGTCAAAATATAAAAATATTGAACAACTTATTATTTGTGTCAGATCTACACTTGTCTCTGGGTCAAAATATCGAAATTTTAGTCTCAAAATCAGTTTAGATCTGTTTGACAATTTGGCTGCTATTTTATGGCTGCTAATCAAAGTAAACAATGACACACGCTTGCAGATTATTGAACAGCCTTAGGCTATTACATTGTATACAGCTTTAACACCTTTTAGGACAAACGGACACTACAGAAAACAATGACACAGACTAATTGAGTAAAAACATATATACTGTCTATGTTTTCTGTATGCTGTACAGTCATGTACATTACTGTTTGGACTTCCGGACTAACGAAACGGATTTTATGTGTAAATGGTCAGTCCGTTCCCGATTTTTTTTTGTCCGGTTCCGGAACGCGAATTTCCGTATTAACGGAGAATAATTAAGCATAAAATATCCGTTTCCTGAATTTTTTGTCTGGATCGCGAATTTTCCGGATTAACGGCGTCCGGTTTAACGAGGTTCGACTGTACATATAAATATTTAAAATCTGTTTAATTCTGGAATTGTAGATTTATAGAAAAGTTCTGTCTAACTTCTAGTACTCAAACCACACTAGTATGACAGAACGTGGTTGTTGGGCATCTTGGGCACACTAGTATGACAGAACGTGGTTGGTGGGCATCTTGGGCACACTAGTATGACAGAACGTGGTTGTTGGGCATCTTGGGCACACTAGTATGACAGAACGTGGTTGGTGGGCATCTTGGGCACACTAGTATGACAGAACGTGGTTGTTGGGCATCTTGGGCACACTAGTATGACAGAACGTGGTTGGTGGGCATCTTGGGCACACTAGTATGACAGAACGTGGTTGTTGGGCATCTTGGGCACACTAGTATGACAGAACGTGGTTGGTGGGCATCTTGGGCACACTAGTATGACAGAACGTGGTTGGTGGGCATCTTGGGCACACTAGTATGACAGAACGTGGTTGGTGGGCATCTTGGGCACACTAGTATGACAGAACGTGGTTGGTGGGCATCTTGGGCACACTAGTATGACAGAACGTGGTTGCTGGGCATCTTGGGCACACTAGTATGACAGAACGTGGTTGGTGGGTATCTTGGGCACACTAGTATGACAGAACGTGGTTGCTGGGCATCTTGGGATAGACAGACACTAAAGGTTGTGTCCTTTGTGCAGCAAATCAAATGGGTATGTTGATGAATATATGAATTTCATCTTTTTTTCCGAATGAAAATCCGAGATTGTTCTTTTTCAAAAAATATTGGCTAAGCACTAGAAAAAAAGCGTTTTCAATCTAATAGTTTCTTTAAATTAAATACGAACAATAAGTATATTGACATCTTTCCTATTTGAATAGTTTAAAATAAAAAATAAAAAGTTTTGGAAAAGTCATAAAATGTATTCATTTTTCATGTTTTTTTCATGTTTTTTCATGTACATAATTATTGATTTATGCTTATATGGTTGTTTACTGCTTGTATATAGGCCGGTGGCCGGAATACTTGATTAAAGAAATAAATTGAATCAAACTTAACATGCACGTGGACAGACACGCACGCACACATACAAACGGTGGAAGGTGATAAACATGCAATTTATCTGTGCGTATACGAGTATATCAAATCATTCAAATCGTTTTTCAAATAACTCAGTTATAGATTAAGTACACGCTTTAACCTCGCTCTTTGAGGGATTTGAGACAAGTCTCAGGAAACCAGACCTTTTATAAGTTTGAAATGAATTGAAATACCGATCAGATCACATGATAGTAAAGTTGGTTACTTGTGTGAAAATTGTGATTTTTATGATGATTGCATGACGTCATGACTTTATGAGAACAGAACTTGTATTCACCTTGGCATTTACATACAACAAAGTGATATAACAAATACAATTTACATACAACAAGGGGATATAACAAATACAATTTACATAAAGCCAGTTATGATACAATAACAGTCCTACTTTTAGTTAAATAAAGTCGGTCCACGAGACGGAAAATGGTTGGCTTGATATTTTGTAGATGGGGGTAAGAGCTTCATCCTCTAATAATTGAGAAAAAGATATGCACATGATATTTCGTGTAGGTGGCCGTGTACGCTTATTCTATTAGCAAGTATTTCCTGTATGAATTTGGGTTTAAATACGCAAAGGTTGTGACATCAACGGAACACGGCCATGAAAGAAAAGGCACAGAGCATAATTTGCGATACGTTCGATCTCCGCTACTCCGCCACTCGCATAGCCAAACAGCTCGGTTTTTAAAAGTACCGGATTGTAGTAGTTACTATTCTCCTCTGCTAGTGTATTGCTTTTCCAGTTAAGTGGCTGATAATGTTAAGTTTTATTTCGTTGTCAATTCTTGCTTTAGAAAGGTCAATCTAAGAACTACCTTCATTATTAACTCTTTAAGCGCCGAATTACCTAAAGTAAATTATCGCATGTTCAAAATCGAATGAATCTATGTTTCGTGTAATAAGGATTTTGAAATATTTTGATAACTAAATGGCAATCAATCTGTTATGTATGGTTGAATATTACTGCCGTAAGATAACTTGTTTACGTTTTGTACAATATTAACAGTTTATCTAGTTAAAGGTTACATAATAACTAGTTAACTAGAAAAGGTTGGTGTTACCACTAAGTTAATTAATAATCACAAAACGTAAGACTAAAAACAGGCTAGAAAGTGTCCAGAACGGTTATCTGTTTGGATAACTTTAATATTGCCATTGGCGCGGACAATGTGGGCTGTTAATTTAAAACCTAAGTGTTAAAATACGCCATGTTCCGGTGAATTCACAACCTTTGCGTATTTAAACCCATATTGATACAGGGAGAATACCATACGATTGGATTTAGTAGGGGGAATACTAAATATGTGATAGAAATGCATTACGATAATGTGTGACAGAAATGTATTATACCCATGTGTAAATTATGCACACACAGGCATCACACTTAATGCAATGTTCTTATCCGTGCTCAGTAAACGTTAACTTGTTAAGAAAGTTTAATTTACAAAAATTAGTATCATGATGTTAAGACTGACTTGGCGCACAAGAGGCTTAATACAATATATAGATGCATTTAAAATCCGAGTTTTGTATTGAAAACTACCTAAATTTAAATATTAGTAGAAATTTACGCGTTGGTCTCACAAAAGTTCGAACATCAGTCCATAAGTTTCCAATATATACCGGTAGGTTTGCAAGTGAAAGGATAGATCTCCTTGATCGTTTATGCACGTACTGCTAAATGTGTGAACAAGAATATAAATTACATTTTATCATTCAATTTGTTAAAATGAAACATTGGAGGAAAACAACCACAACATAGTAGAGCTGACTTTATCGACCTTTGTAAATGTATTACTTGTTTTTTCCATTAACGCAACAATGATGCGCGTTAATATATATGTATTACATGTTTGTTGATATGTTTATATCTCTTTCTTTACAAAACCATACAATATGCTAAAAGATTGAAATATATATGCACGTTTATTTTATACAAGTAATTGAATACTTATGTTTCTTTTCCCCGATTGGAAATATTCTGGCGTGACCAGCATGTGTATTATATTGAACAGGGTCAGGTAATGGCTAAGTCAAACACGGGTAGAACAATTTAAGATATAAGGTAGTGGACGGACGCATTCATAGCTTTATATCGGTGTATTTAAAAAGGTATCCTGAGGTTGCACTGGAGCTTTTAAACGATATGAATACGATAAGAGATGCAAGTGCGGGTCTATGGCTTGGCGGACCTATGTCGAACCTGTTCGTATGAGACAAGCTGTGACAAAGCGAGTATGGGGAAAAACAACCCCGACTTGTGGCTTCGGTGCATGTCTTTTCACCAAACCGGCATCAGTCAGTGCACCGACGCAGTTTGCATCGACAAACTGGCGTAGCGTGTTGCAAAGGGAATCCGTTTAGACTTTAGACTTTATCAATCTAAAGGTTGTTATTTGGCTTCGGTGCATGTGTTTCTTTTCCCCAAACGGCATCAGTCAGGGCACCGACGCAGTTTGCAGTGACAAACTAGGCGGAGCGTATATCAAAGGGAATCTGTTTAGACTTTAACAATCGGAAAGGATGTTCTTTCAGGTCTTGTAAATATATGCACATCGCTGTTTATAATGAGGGAGAGATCATCCGGAGTTTGAATATATCAATAGTAATTTTCATGCAAACAAGGGCGCTCATGTAAACAGCCCAAACAAAATTTAATCTAGGCTGCTCAATACATTTGGGTACATTGGAACAACTTTTAGTAAATAACCCAAATTTGGAAGATAAAACAAAATTATTGAAACGCTTAAGGTAAGGGTTCAAAATATGTTACACAGGCCCGCATAAGCCATTTGACTGCAAAACGTACGGTCCGCAGTAGAAAGCTCAGCAATTGTTGCAAAGAAAATACAAAAAGAGGTTGAAGCAGGGCCCATTTAAAGTGCCACCTATGTCAAATCTTAGAATATCTCCTTTGGTACCAAAGAAGGAACCTGGTGAATTCCGTCTAATTAATCACCTGTCCTACTCAGAGGATGAATAAGTAATAGATATATTGATCCAAAAAATTGTGTTCGGTACACTACACCCCCGTTGTTTACTACATACGCATGTGCATGATATATCTTTGTCTATTCCCTTTGACAGTTTATAATTTGACAAAGCAGTTTGTACTCCAAAACGACTTTGAGACCAATCCTTGTGTTCATTTATTTGCTTGATACACGTATTTTAAAAAAATGAATGCATAGATATACATCTTTATATTTCATATTTAAATGAATGATGCATACTATGAATTAAAAGATATTATGACCTCTCATCTATATGCGTAATGGAGTCACTTCCTAAATGCATGCAAATGAAATAATCCTTTAACTGATTTTACCGATATCTAATACATGTAGCAGTTTGACAAGGAAACCGAAAAGATTTATATCTATAGCATGCTTATGTATATATGTTACTTTTTTTAGATTGTATTTGCATCATGAACAGTCCTGTCTTTTGTTTGCTAATAAACTTTGAAACTTTAAAACATATATACTGTATGTTTTCTTGTATATTTGTTAATGCCCATTCACTTTGTAAAGTTTGAGTCAATCATTATTTTCTGATTCCTATCCTTTTTTACGAGTCATGTTCATCATGGTCATCTTGTAGGTACATGTACACGCAGTTTAGTTCTGTTCTAAATTGTGTTATCACTTTTGCCAATGATTTGAAACAATTAAGTCAATAAATTTAGCTTTAAGTCAATAAATTCAGCTTTAACACATGCAAATTAACGACCAAGTGTCAGGTCTGCCTTTTTTGGATCACGTTCTGCTTACTTATAGAACTATCTCGAAACAGCTTTAGTTCAGACAGGGACACTATACAGGGACACTATAATATAGTGTCCCTGGTTCAGAGTACTACAATAGGAACAAACAACGGCTTGTAAGTACATGTTTCTTTACATCAAGATACAGGATGGTCGAACTATATATCACAAAAAAGGACACGGATGGTATTACTTTGCCGATTGAAATTGACTGATTGATTGTTAGGTGTTTTCCGCCGCTTTCAACAATAGTTCAGTTATATCACGCCGTTCACTGGGTAAGGTACCAGTCCTAATGGTTCATTTATCCTGACATCAGTCAGTCAGTCATAATGCTAACTTCGCAACACTGAGCACCAAGGAGGGCAGCCATTACTTCCATTTTTAAAGTCTTTGGTATAACCCGGCCGGGTATCGAATCCGCGACCTCCCACACCGAGGCGGACGCTCTACCATTACACCACCGAGGCGGACGCTCTACCATTACACCACTAAACCGATTTAATACGCATGAAAACAACTTTTGAGTGGCCCATTATGCGTCTATGTCTTGGCCTTGTTTTACGTCTGATCGTTGGTTAAAGAGTATTATATGATTAAATATATTGACATTATTTTGAAATCAGACAATGTTAACATTGTGTATAATAAAGGCATATTAGTGACATTATACCCGCCACAAATGTACAATGTTTTGTAACCAATCACGACTGCTAAATAGAAATATTGTAGTGATGCACCCGAAGTTTTCTATGCACATGTTTTCAAAGACGACCAGTCCTGTGAGACAAGGAGATTTTCAGAATTGTTTTCGTTGACAAATAAGGGAATTTAACCCCACTAAATAATGGATCAATTTCTTTTACCAAACAAGACAATTGTAGCAGTCTTTGTACGGGTTCCGCAATAGAACAGTTATGCAAAATGACCTTTTAAACGGAAGACCAAGTTTTAGAAAGCATTTTTTACCAATTAAAATAAACTCTGCGTAATACTTGAACGCACTCCCCCTCCTATTTTACTAACAACTACGTTGTTAATTAGTATAGGTCAGGATTTTGGTTGTCACGAAAATATGTTTTGGCAATGTATTTTGTATCATTATTCTATTTGTATCAATAGATATGGCAAAGCACTGAATTATAATGATACTTATATTTTTTATTTATAAATATATGAGGGAATATTTCAGAACCTTTTTGTATAAAACAATGATTGTGATATCCACTTATTATAGAATATATCACATGTCGAGTCGCTTGCCGTATTATGAAGGCAGATTCTTGTGGGTTATGTTTTTACCTTAGAACTCTTTTTTACATAATTGATGATCAGTACAATATCTAATCGGATAATCGGGACAAGATAAGGTACTTAAAGTGTTGATCGATTTTCATCTATTCTTCTATTCTTTTATTCCTACATGAAACAATTATGCAGCAGATGACATATAAATCTTTAAGTGAAAGTATTGAACGAACTATACTATGCAAAGTATGCAAAGTATGACAAAAGGAAAACTTGCTTATATTGAGCTATTTTGGGCACTGTATTCTAAAGTTGTCTTCTGCAGGTTGCGTCAAATTGGGTCTCCGGTAGGAAAGGTTTAAACAATACAAGACAATACAAGACAATACAATACAATACAAAATATTATTTCTTTAGCAATCATGTCAAAATTGCAAAAAATATATGTGACGTTGTAGTTTTCTTTTAGTCAGATAGTGCAAAAATGCACTGTTTATTTCTTCTTTTATTAGCATAATAGATATATTTAGCAACACTTAAGATTTTCTTCTTATTTGTAGAAGACATAATAGTTATAAACTTGTTTATTGTTAGCCACTTGCAGAAATACGGTTTGAAGAACTTTGAACGCGAATTATAAAGAAAGGCGCATACGAGTAGAAGTGATATTCGCTTTCAACTACATTTTCATTACATAACTTACATGTTTCTGATCTTTCAATACATGAGGTACATGTGCAAAGAAAGGTGCACTGGCGTACCTTGAGCCTGAGAGATTAGCATTTTGAATTAAAATAATGTTATTATTTTCTATTTGATGTCTGTACATCTAAAGCCATGGTCACATTTACGGTCATGCACGTAGTTGGCCGTAGTTCATTTCAAACGTAGTCTGCCGTAGTGTTACTACGGTCAACTAGGTTGAAGTACGTTCGAAGTAGGTTCAAAATTGGCAAAAAGAGGAAATATAGAATGTCTAAGTAAGTTGAACTACGTGTAAGTACGGTCAACTACATTCAACTACGAGCAAAGTGGCTAGGGTTAACTAAAGTATCACTACGTCTAACTACGAGTAACTACATTACACTACGTATAAACTACGTCCTAATTACGCGCAACTACAGTCAAGGTCAACTGAGTTAAGCTACGTTAAAACGTTGTGGCTGCGCCTGCGCAGTACGGGTAAGCTACAGTCATTGTGCTTTCTTATTAGTTGACCCTAGTTATCTGTATTATTAACATACTTCAAACGTAGTTCAACCCTAGTAGATCCCTAGTTGACCTTAGTGTTAACCGTAGTGTTGATGTGTTTTGGCAGGTACTACGGTCAACTACGGTACACACTACGGTTAAGTAGGGTCAATTACGGTTAACTAAGGTCAACTACGTTCAAACTACGGTCACAGTATGGTCACAACATCATACTTAACCGTAACCAATTTTTGAACATGTTGAAAAATTATGTGCTTAATCATAAATTCAAACTCGGTTCATTACTACGTTGAACTACGGTTATCTACGTGTAACTACGTTCAACTACGTTTACTACGTTCAACTACGACCAACTACGGTCATTCCCCACTACGGTCAACTACGTAAGATGTGACCACGGCTTAAATTAGAAACGTAAGGAGCAAATGCAAGTTACTGTATCATTTCACCGTTATGTCACTTCTGACGAAATAAACATATACAAGCCCTAATACCACATATACCCATTTTTGACCTGGGGCTTTAGCCCCTGGTCATAGTAATACCATTTTTTCGGAGTTGGCAGCCTGCCAATTGCTGTTAGCACCAAACAACGCATGAGAAACTGCGCGAGAAAAATAGTTCATCATAAATTCAACAAAAGTGCATTTAAAAGGGTAGAATCTTACGGTTATATTTGAATTAAAACAAATATGGATTTTCTTAATTTAGCACTTATTATTCTGGTTGGTTGCCGTACACTAGTATAAACAGTACGAATAATATTTAGAAATTTTAATGTTAACTCTTTCAGCGCCAAAGGCAATATTGAGCTTTTTGCAAGCAATACAGATTCAGGTGAGGCAGCTCGTAACGAGCTGTCTCACCTGAAATCTGCATTGTTTGGCTGTAAGTTATAAAGATATTCCAAAAATCCTATAACATGGAAGAGTCTACTTTAAACAATTCGGCGCTGAAAAGGTTAAATCAGTGTGTTACTCTGGTAACAGAGCGTCTGTAAGTTAAAGAATGTAATTGTGTTAACATACATGCTGACTTGAGTTATCTCTCTTTGACTATCGTGGCAAAATAATTATCCGCATTGGCCGATCCAGCGCCATATTGAGCTTTCCCTGTCACAATGTGCTCCGCGTGTGTAAACGTAATTAACCCGTTCCCTGAAATTGACGCTTTTTGACGCCTCTGCGCAGACGGCTTTTTTGAAAACATGGCGACACAAGAAGAATTTGCTAAAAACGATCTCCTTTTGTCTCCATGTTTTCAACTCTATTCAAATATTGTACTTTCATTTAAAGGGAGTTTCCAATTGTTCGATGGTATGTTTCAATGTCGTCTGCTGCAGATCTGCTTTATGTGGGAAAGGGTTAAAACTATTTGAAATGACGTGGTTATTCAATGTGCTTGGGCTTAGTATCATTAACTTCGCTCGATTTGATACATACTTGATATTTTGCCATAATGTTGCAGATGTCTTCATTTTATCTTTGACACTATTATTATTATTAGCTGTAAAACACTGCTTTATTATGTCACGATAACATTAATTCAATTCAATTCAATCCTTTATTGGCAAGTATCGACAAAATTTGTCTTTGGCCATTTACAAAGTGGAAAAATATGGCTTAGACAAAAGAAAATACATATACAACTATACAATATATCAAATAAATAATATTTAGTATATCAAATGAAAAAGGTTCACAATAAGTATATGTTAGGGAACAGCAACTAGCTTTATTACGTCATCGCGAATAGCATAACATTCCGAAATATATCTACATAGATTTATTAATACTTTCTGTTTCGAACTAGACAGTAATTTAATAAATTTACTTATGTTGGGCCATTGCATATTACCAAGATGTTTTTGTCTGATAACTGAATATTGTGGACAACACAAAAGAAAATGATATTCATTTTCGATCAAGTTGGAAGAGCAAACTTTACAATGCCTCTGTTCTCTTGGAATACCATTACAACCACCAGATTAATGTATACACACTTAGTATATCACAAACAACATGTATATTTACGTTACGAAGCAAAGAGTCTGAATCTTGAATCTGAAAACATTTAGTTTCTATAGTTTATCTCATTGTTTTTATATAGCTGGGTAATAATACGTTGACCTGTCCTGCCTTTCGTCGCGTTCCAGGTGGTCTTATTCGGATGTTACGTCGCTTTCAACATTATTTCATTTATATCACGGCGACAATTCACTTATTCATGATCCCCGGGTAAACAAACCAGTACTAGGCTAGAAAATGTGCCTTACAAAATGGCACTCCACCACGACCGTCGTGCCCGTCAAATCCCCAACGCTAACCACTCGACCACGGCGGATTCCTGAACTCATAAATGAAATGAAGGACATTTGATTTTCTTGTAGATTTGTCTTTGTACCGTCACAGATTTAACTCTGAGACCATGGACTAACATCACAATTTAACTTATAACAGACGACATTTAAGATATTATGCAGCAGACGACATTTGAAAATATTTGGGGAAAGTGAAAACTTGCTTAATAATTAGCTTTCAATTTATCAATCAAAATATCCTCCGAAATGTGTAGAATTTACAAAAAATGATCAGATGCTTCTGAAATAGATGGCGTTAACCCATTTCCACATACAACAAATATGCAGCAGCTGCCACGAAAGCCCTCTATCAATGTACTATTAGTATCGAATGGAGCGTTTAGCACTGCGGCAAAAGGAGACGACATATCTGGTAAACGATTTGAAGATACACAATTGACTTGGATGCAGACGAACAGACAAGTAACATTTGATGTATGTCTAAAAAATAGCAACATAATTTATTGAGATAGATGAACAAATACAAAACATTTAATTGAAAATACATCTTTTTTTTTCTTGCGTTAAATCCTTGACAATATACAGTATCTCGAGGACTTGGCGTGAAACGGTTGTAACTAAAATTGGTATTTTTTTTACCAAGGTTAATCACCTCGCAATAAAGTCTTTATAAGTATTAAAACATTTTTCTTGGTAAACAATGAAAATTTAGGTGTTATTGCTCGTTCTGAGCAATGGCACCTAAATTTGCATTGTTTACAAAGGGGTCAAAATTGCCCCTAAACCAGGCTTTTCAAAATAGGTTTTTAGTTACAACCGTTTCACGCCAAGCCCTCGATCTGTTCTTTGGGACAATTATACTGCTATAGAAAAGGATTCACGTGCAAAGATTCACAATGAAGTTACAGGATTATCAGGGGCGTAGCTTGGCAATAATCAATGTGTAGGCCGTCTCGTGAGAAAATCAACATTGTGGACTCTGCGTAAAGTATCGACCCGGATCAGCCTAAGCATGCCACACAGGCGTACCCGGATATACACTTTTCGCCTCCTGTGTATTTTCTGTTTCAGGAATCACTACTCTATCTATCCCCCCTTAGACGAAATGTGTCGGCCTGATCAGTATGCGCGGACAGCGCAGGCTGATTTGGTCGATACATTACGCAGATGTTTATCGCCGCAGCTGCATTTTGGGACATTTTTAGAAAAAATGTGTAGGCACGTGCCTACAGTGCCTAAAGGGAGCTACGCCCCTGATTATCAAGGTCAGCTACATGTAATAACTCATATTCATGTAATGAAATGGGTTGGATACCCTGATCCGACAGGCTAAACCACCTGAAGCGTATCTTAACATAAAACATACTGACAGTCTTACTCAAAATATATAATATATATAATAGTTTCCCCTTAACTCTTTCAGCGCCGAATTCTTTAAAGTAGACTCTTCCATGTTCAAATACGGGTATGTCCATTTCTCTATTTATGAACGTTTTGGACTTTTTTGGTAAATAAAAGGCAAACAATGCTGATTTCAGGTTACGAGCTGACTCACCTGAATCAGTATTGTTTGCAAAAACCTCAATATTGCCTTTGGCGCTGAAAGGGTTAAACCCTTTCTGACATACAGACGCTTTCTAATGGCAAAAAGGTGAAATTGCTCATCACGAGCAATTTCGCTATTTGCCAATATGTTTTCAATCCTTTACAACAATAATACTTTCATATATAGAGTTATTAATATATGTTTTGCTTACATGTTTTGAAACTTTTGCAATAATAATATTTTCATTTACAGAGTATTTTTTCCTATATGCTTTCAAAGTCAGCTGCTACAGGTTTGTTGTACGTAGGAAAGGGCAAACAGTTTAGCTGTTTAACTGGGTATCGAACCGACTACATGCTACCATCATGTAGCGCTCTTCATAGTTACGGACAATGAAAAGTCTTGCGAGACAGCCGTACGCACAGGCCTACCGGATCATTCAATGTTCTCAGATGTAACAGCACCACCAAATCGCCAATCATAACTTAACTGTACATTCAAATTTAAGGTGGAGATCAACATTTTAATAATGTTAAAAATTCTGCAAATATTGGTAATAGTGTCAACACAGAAAATAATCAATAGTAAATTACTATGTTATCAGAACAAATGAAGCATAAACGATCAATATTTAGATGTTTACTGTACTGGAATGTGAAATGATTTTGCTGCTGAATCATACTTGTCATTAATTGATTTAGGTAAATTTAGGAAAGCTCTTTCAACATTTAGAACATCTGCTCATGATCTTATGATAGAAAAGGGACGCCATTTAGGAATTGAAAGAAACCTCAGATACTGTCGGTTCTGTAATAATGTTATTGAATGTGAATTTCACTTTGTTCTGGTATGTCCTCTTTATAAAGAATTGCGCTTCAAATATCCCTCAGAAACTGTACTTACATCCAAATTTAAATAATTTTTTCATATTGATGGCAAGTACTGATAAAGCAATAATTAGAAATCTTCCAATGTTTATCTTTTATGCCTCGAAGAAGAGAACAGTTGAATTAAGTTAGTTTCAAAATATACTTTTGGTCAGTATTATTTCCATAACCAACATCTGATAATCAATCCAAGTGAGATTGACAACGTATCATGTATACGTTATTTTCACTGATACACACAATTAATTATTATTCCTATTCTTTTAACCCATTTAAATATGACAATTACATAATTGGCCTTAATTTACAGGTACTAATTATGTCAACGGCGGGCTATTATTTAATAATATTCCTATTGTTATTGCGCGAGGATAAAAAATATTTGATTTAAACTTAACTGTTCAATTCTTAATTATCCAGATATTTAAAACCTGCCCTGAAGGAGTAAGATTTTATTGCCCTGCAATAAAACATCGAAGTCATAAAACCAGTAGCGGTGAAATCCGAGTCTTAGCTACACTTCTTTCATACCCCTATAAACAACAACAACAACAACATTGTTAGCATGTACCAGGCAGGCTTTATTAGTACTTGACTGAGATACAAATACTCATTAACAGATTCTTCTGATCAAGTCTTAGATCAACATTAGTTATAAAAACCCAGATCTATAAACAATATGAGCTTATTTAATGCGGTCGACTGGCCCAGGAAAAACCAGAGATAAAAACATATTTTTGTTGAAATAACTCTGGAAACCTGTGTCCGGGCGTCAAATGCCATACCGCGAAGTGCCGGACCTTACTTTGCTCTAGACAAATGCAATACGCACTCCTTTAGTGCGCAGTAATATCTGTAGTGGTACATGGTGACTTAACCAAATATAAATAGTGTCCCTTTCAACTCTCAAAGGACTTCAATTATTGAAAATAATCGACTTTCATCTAAAGTAATGTATAAAGAAATAACGAAATCATTAATGAAATTGAAATTGAACACGTCTTGCCTGTACGTGACTGACTGGTAGAATGATTTGCTTACACAAACTGCGCACGGGTTCACCCGTGCGTAAATAACATACCCACAATTCAAATCACATGTAGCTAAGACAACATTTTCTCTCTATACTTCGCACCGCGAGAAAATACTAGTCTTAGCTACACTTCTTTCATACCCCTATAAACAACAACAACAACAACATTGTTAGCATGTACCAGGCAGGCTTTATAGACACCCAAAGTAAGGGCGGAAATAACAGAAAGATTCGATTACAGATTAAGGTTTTTTGTCACTTCAAGTCTTTTAACTTATGAATCTGCGACATACCCATCTTTGCTACCGTCGGACTTCCACCGACCGTGCCTTTTCCAACATCTATCGTTAACCCCTGAATTTGCTGCTGCAGTAGCACCTCCTGCTCTCAATGAATGCAAACAAATGTTCAAATCGCCTGTAAAGGGACCAAATCTACCTATCATAGTCTCCCTAGGCCTAGTGTAACCAAGTGATTTATTTTTAGAAATCAATCTGCATGTATTTCCAGACCTATAACAAGGTCTAAACAGATAATTGAGATCAGTAACAATCTGACTAGTAATTGACATGTAACGCTTTAACATATTGTAGGGAGAAGCCACAGAGTCTCCTTTACATATGACAACAGTATTACCGGAGCGATACTGATAAGTCTTGCCTTTTCTAATAACTAATGTGAAATAATCATCATGAAATGCCACGTCATTACATCGTAATGAACTTATCTCGTCAAACCTTTAAAACCCGGCATAACCGAGCAATAAAAAGCACAAATCTCTAACAACCATTACATCTACGGAATATGAATATTCGGAACAAACTTTCTTCGAAATATCCGCGTCTATAGGGTACTTTTTATTTACTGGTTTCGATAAAGTTCGTACTGATACTGATCGGTCATGCTAACTAATGTGAAATAATCATCATGCATTGCCACGTCATTACATCTCAATGAACCGATCTGGCCAAACCTTTCTGTGCAACATGAATTTCTTCTAAATATCCGCTTCTATATGAAACCTTTTTATTTAATGCTTCGATAAAGCTCTTTTAACCGATTCTAACAAGCTTTTGACGAAATTGTTTTCCGTTGGAATGGGAAGTCCCTTTAAACAATGTGCCCACTTAATACTGTATACATTTGCATATATCACATTGAATGAACGTTGTTTGTCAATTTGTTCTGTGAGATATAATAAAACGAGTATCGAAGATACAGGAATTGCACTTCCACCCTTTCGACACAATAAAACGCCTCCACTTGTCGAGGTTCAGTATGTACTGTTTTTGTTTGCCGCGTCACTTTTTGAGTAAACTAGTTTTGCCATTTTCTATGCACATGACCAAATTGTTCCGCTGGTATACAACTCAGTATTTACCAACTCATTCACAGTGTCCTCTAAACATAAACCTGAAATAAATAACTGTTATATTAACAATTAGCAATTACTTTTATTGCTAATAGCCCAAATTTAACAGGCCGTCCGTTGATAATGCAGTTACTATTGTAATCAGTAACAACTCTATCGACCGTGCGTGGGCCCCATCGTTTGTCTAAATATCTAAACAACTAGTCAACAACAGACCAATCATCACTATCGTGACATCTGCTTAGTAAATCTGCCTCAGAATTCGAGCTTCTAGGAATCCATCAATAATCTACATATATCATTGGCGCTCCTAGCTATTACCTGTAAACAAGGTTGTCTACTACAAGTACTGAAAATACTAAAAACATTTTTTATTGTCACTGTTTACCAAAATATGACGTTCTTCCAGACGTTCACTTCTAAGAATTCATCCATAATCGACAGAAATAATACTGTTTCTATATATATCATTGGCGCTTCTAGCTATTACCTATAAACAAGGTGTTCTACTACATGTACTCAAAATACTCAAAACTAAAATATGACGTCCTTCCAGACTTTCACTGTGAGATAACAAATATCTATGTACAGCTTCTAGCTCTCTCCAAGTACAGCTTTTAGGCTCTCCTCTAGAGACCAACTTCCTATAAGTGAAATGTCCAATTGACTATGTATGTAACCTCCAAAACAAAACAGTGGTAAATATAACAGTATCTTGCTCCTTTAAGCAACAGACAATATCTGCCTTATTCATAGATCGGACATGCTCCTTCCAGAACAGCATCTCCGACAGTGCCTCTGCACTAACCCTCACAGGTGTATTCCAGCTTACTTGCTGATTCAGACACTTAAATAGCGCGCGTTCTAAGCCGAACGACTGGACCAATCGTGTATTTCGTCGAAATCAGTTATCCTACTACTCGCGCGCGATCGCGTGCGTATATAAAATATGATCCATTTGAAACCTTCTTGATAATAGACCCATTGCTGATTTAAGAACCAGATATCCTTTCTTCTGTGACTGATAAAGTAAACGTTACTCGTATTCTATAAGTAACCTAACCATACAATTATTTATTTAACTAAATACATTTGTCGTCTGCTAAAAGAAATTCGAACTTTTTAATGTCCTTTTTTAACAGATTTTCCCAGTTCATATGATTGCAAATATGTACTGCTACCGCCTAAATCGTCATCTAACAACATGACTTTCTCATGACTCAGCGACCTCCATCGTTTTACCACAAAACGAAGTACTTTGGTAAATATCGCCCCTGCTACTGAGATCCCGAACGGAAGAACGTTGAAAATATAGTATGATTTTTTTTTTTTTTTTTTGTTTTTTCCCCATCGAGAACCTATGAAAATCCGGAAGATGTTTGATGTGGCTCGAACATTTCAACGTGGAAGTACTACGCTGTACTGGACAGATCTTATTCATATGTCAACAGTCTAAAACAAGACGAGGCTTATTCGATTCATTAAACAATACTGCCAATAGATTTACCCAATACTCAAGTTTACGTTTTAAACATCCCACTGGTGAAATAATATCTCTATTATACCGTCTCTTTTTATGATGCCTTCTGAAGCCAAATTAGCTTTACTACTGGGCAAACAAAAGGAGCAATTCAAAATTGTACATAGGCAATTGAAGATTATACCCTCTAGTACAAAATTACTTTCATTTTCCCAATATTCAAATTTACGTTTTAAACATCCCACTGGTGAAATAATATCTCTCTATCCGTCTCTTTTTATGATGCCTTCTGAAGCCAAATTAGCTTTACTACTGGGCATACAAAAGGAACAATCTAAAATTGTACTTATCTGACAATTGAAGCTTATACCCTCTAGTACAAAGTTACTTTTATTTTCCCAATACTCAATATTACGTTTTAAACATTCCACTGGTGAAATAATATGTAGAATTAAGTTTCTTAATTTCGTTTAAACAGGCAATCAAACGGCGTACCTAACTGCAGGGTCACATGACCTGTCCCTCTGGGATTCTCGGAGTTTTGGCTCCAGTCGACCGTCTGTTAGCAGCAGTGCGCGCTTGCTTCTCGCAATAGCTGGACGCTTCTAAGACTCGTCGAAAGTAAGATTAATTCATGATGCCAGTAGACCCTTGGGACATGCTCTTAATGACTTTGCTACCACAAATCATTTCAAGTACCAATCATTTCAAAACGCCATGGACTTAGTGACCCCAGGATCTTATTTTGCCAAAATTGACCTAGCTAATGCTTATCGAAGCGTGAAGATACATCCCTCTAATTACAAAGCCACTGGGCTGAAAAGGCGATTTCGGGGTGATAAACAATTCACTTACATGATTGACGAACGACTTCCTTTTGGTGCCTCGCGGTCCCCAGAAATATTTAATCGGTTAACTCAAGCCGTTCGTGCTATCATGGCTTTCCAAGGACATCGTAATATAGTTGTTTACCTGGATGACTTTTTAATTGTTGACTTATCGTGAATGCATGGCTACCTTCAATGAACTATTGCGCATGTTACGCCGTCTTGGATTTCAAATAAATTATAATAAAATTGACGGGCCAAAGCGCGAACTCGTATTCTTAGGTATAACCCTCAATTCGGACAGCATGACATTCTGTATTCCAGGGCCAAGTTAAAGGAGATTAAGTCTGTTATGCAAACTTTTCTGGTGTCCAAGAAAGTGACTAAACGTGCAATACAATACAAAGTTTAGCTGGGAAACTAAATTGGATTACACAGTGCATTTATGGCGGCCGGTTTCATATGCGGCGTTTGATTGACAGATCGAATACACTACGTAAACCTTGGCATCGGACATTAGTTACTAATGATATGAAACTAGATTTGATATGGTGGTTAGACTTTATGTATATATTTAACGGCACTATGCCTATTGTAGATTGCAGACCGGCAACACCTATTTCCATTGATGCGTGTAAGGTGGCTGCTGGCGCCTTTTATCACGGAGATTTTGTTCATACACCGTGGTCCCCAAAGACAGCGACTTCGCCAATTAATTATCTTGAAGTATTAGCGCTTGAGCCTGCAATACGGAGGTGGGCTCGGGCTCTTGCCAACAAAAAAGTGTTTGTACATTGTGACAATATCGAGGCCTGTTCCATTATAAATAAGGGCAGCTCCAAAAACTCTGTTGTTATGGATTCCTTGCGCCGCGTTTTCTGGCTCTCAGCAGTTTTCAATTTCCGCCTCAGAGCTGTGTATTACAGCGGAGAATCAAACTTTTTGGCAGATAGTGTTAGTAGGTTGCATGAACCTGGTGGTGTGCCGAGGCTGATGTCTTATATTAATAACATGCAATTCCTCTCATTACAGACAGTAGTCGGACACTAAATTCTGACCTTGATAAGGATATCGCGTTCTTTAACAGCCGGACGTTCTCAGAAAACACCAAACGGACATTTGGACGCTACAGTGTGGGCCGTTTGTCTCACAATGTTTTATGGCCTATTAAGACGCAGCAATGTTCTACTTAACTCCCACAGTTCGACACAACTAAACTTTTACGACGGCATGATATCTAATTTTTCCCTTGGGGCCTGTTGCTACACATTCGATTGAGTAAAGTTATATAATTTCAGTCCAGAACCTTTGACATCCTGTTTCCTCGATGGAAGAATAACGCATTTTGACCGGCGCAGGCCATCTTCAAATATCAACAACAAACACTTGGTGCGGACATGGATAGTCCCGCCTTCATGTACCGCGTGAACAATAAACTGACCGTATTAACCTCGGAGACGTTTATAGGCCGTGTGCGGAATTGTCTCTTATTATGTAACGTTACTCCCACAGACATTGCAACTCATTCTTTTAGGCGTGGAGGTGCAAGTTTTTGTTATTATGTTGGACTTTCTCCTGACTGCATTAAACTTCTGCGTGACTGGCGTTCGACTTGTTACCAATCTTACATAGAGAATGATGTCAATTCACGGTTCAAAATTGTAAAGCATATGCAGAAACATGTTTGACTCCTACCTACTTCTAATCCTAAGTTGTGGGTACAAAATTTGGACGATAAACTTTACAAAAACAAATTGTAACTGTTTTGTGTATCACCTGATTATTTGATATGCTTTTGTTTGTATAATTTGCTATGCGCTCATATATGTTTTGTATGATTATGTAATTTCGGCGCGCTTACACGCACCTGTTGAATTTAGATACATGTGTTGTATATATTTGTCTTTAATTGAGCGCGCTTGCGTTTTAGTATTGGAGCGTAGTTATTAATAAAGCTCCCATTTTCCCCCCTCATTTGTCTTGGTTGTTTGTTTAAATCTTTATTATACCGTCTCTTTTTATGATGCTTTCTGAAGAAAAAGTAGCCTTACTATTGGGCCTACAAAAGGAACAATCTAAAATTGTACTTATCTGACAAATGTATCTCTCTCGAGGCTGAAAACCTTTGCCTCTTATTCTAGAGTCCGATGTCCGAACTTTCCACAGTTGAAACAAACCCCCGGCTTTCGACTACTATGTTGGTTTTCCCCTGTGGCTGCGGGTTTGTTGATGTGTAGTCTGTGTGCTGCACCATACGTGACATATCGGCGTGTTTTTGTTTGCTTTGCTTCATCTTCCGGTGAGTGTGTAATAGCTTCAACCACGCGCGTCTCAACCCTCTAAGGCGGATGGTAATTAAAGTTGACAGCCTTAGAGTTTCCATCTGCGAAAGCAAATTGTTCTGCTCATCCATGATAACACGTGGTCCTCTTCTACGAAATTGAACACGTCTTGCCTGTACGTGACTGACTGGTAGAATGATTTGCTTACACAAACTGCGCACGGGTTCACCCGTGCGTAAATAACATACCCACAATTCAAATCACATGTAGCTAAGACAACATTTTCTCTCTATACTTCGCACCGCGAGAAAATACTATTCGTGACCAGACCCAATATAAATGAGTGTGAGATAAGCATTACAATAGTATCCATCTAAAGGAGTTGTAAACAAATTGAATGTGGTATTTAAATATACGGCGATTATTTCAAAATCATGTTAACATGTACATGCACACTGTACTGGTTATATTTCAAAGTTCATGCGGGACACAGGAAAACTCTTTTACTTGTCGATATAAAGTCATTTACTTTAAGTTAAGGTAGAACCCATCGAATGGACAGTGCGACTTTCCGTACGAGGATGGCATTACTAACTGTATGAAGACCCGATGGTTACCGTCCTTAACCATCAGAGATCCGATGGAAAAGACTAACGATCCCATGAACAATACTGACCGTATATTACCGAGCTGAATTCGGGTGATCGAGCTTAAGGACGGTCGTGTATAGTCTGGTCATAACCATTCTAAAGAAATATTTCAAGACTGTTTGATGGTTGATGATATATCAAGAAACATATGTTAGAAAAAAAAAACATTTTAGTTTGACAATGTTATGCCTAGTAAATGTGAAATGTAATGTTGATACACCAGTACAAATGTAATTGTAATCCTGTAGTTGAATAATTTCTTCATAATTTGTCGATTCTGTAGAAAAAAATTAAAAAAAGAAGTCTTCACCGGCGATTAATTAAAATACGTCTCCATTTGACCCTCTTCGCACATGTATAGGTAGACTGCCCAATGTCTCGAATGAAATCATATCACATTAACCGTAAACACATTGTGTTTAAAGTACTTTCGAATTAAGATAAAGAGTGTATAATCCATGTGTTGATGTTTTAGTTTATGGCTATATATCTTATTTGTTTTATATTTTCTTCCAATACAGGATATATAATTATGAAAACAGACGATACACTAACTTACGAACAATATAGAGGCTTGCGAGACAGGCGAACGCACATGCTTACCGGACTATGTAAATAGATGCATCAACACGAAGAAATCGCCAGACGCGACTTACATGTAATTGTACATTGAAAATAATGCATGTTATATTTCAAAATTGAATTGATGAGTATAATACATATATATATATATATATATATATATATATATAAACATATATTTATATATATAGCAAAGTGAATACACTTCGAAATATTAACTTTCATATGTTTAACTAGTATATATGAAATTGAAATTGAATTTGTATTTGTATATGAAATTGAGTTGTATTTTAAAAACGATGTACTTATTTTGTACAAGTTAAAAATAAAGTATCTATCTATCTTTTAAACACGGCTTAAAGAATAAGTTTTCATGAAGTAAAACACGATTTTATGCTAAAGCAATAAACACTAAAATATATAATAGTTACATTTTCGGTTCTTCAAATATAAAATGTGCACAGGTAATTAGAATCACAATATGAGCCGTCCCGCGAGAAAACCAACATTGTGGCCTGTGCGTAAATTAGCGACCCGGATCAGCCTAAGCATGCCGCGCAGGCGAACCCGAACAGACACTTTTCGCCTCTTGTTGATTTTCGTTTTCAGGAATCATTACTCTATCCACCTAAGACGGAATGTGTCTACCTGACTTGGGTCGATAAATTACACAGAGGCCATAATGTTGGTTTTCTCATTTGGTTATAATTAATACATGCAATAATACAAGTGAGAGTAGTGCTTCATAATCAAGTAGTCAATCATCTGTTATTTTCGATTAATACGAAACTGAACTCAGGACAAACTTAACCTACGGGGATTGAAGCTACATGTGGCACGTATTCGTGCGAGGTCGTCGACACATAAGTCTTCAAATATGTCAGTCTGTGAATGCTTGCCAGACAAGGGAGTGGCGACAGCGTAGTGTTCCCTATTTTTTCCAAGGCAGGCGTTACATAAACGCTATGTGGACACAAAGTCAAATATGAGAACAAATCATAAACACTTGAACAATCTTGGTAACGGATCCACCATGGAACTTGTGTGTCAAACTATTTTCAAATCAGGACAGTAAATTTATTTTGAATGCGAATGAACAATTTTAAAAGAAGGCAAACTAATTCCTTATACAATTAATTTGGTTTAGAAGGCAAGTTGATTGAAATTGTTTGAAGGTGTTTGTTTGAAAAGGACTTTATAGACGTCTCCGACGTTGCTTGATTAGTCTCCTGAACAGGTACGGAGTCATTCAATTCTACCGTGCAGGAATCGGAGTCATTAAATTCTACCGTGCAGGAATCGAAGTCATTCAATTCTACCGTGTTGGAACCGGGGTCATTCAATTATATCGTGTTGGAACCGGAGTCATTTAATTCTACCGTGTTGGTTGTTTCGTTCCGTTTGCAGCAACCTCCAAATCTGAAAAATCTACAATATAACAACACAATGTTATATTTCCTTATTTTCGTAGTCTCTTTTATGTCAAAGAATGATCAATTGTTCAACTTCTTCATCAAAGCTGATACGCCAATTGATGCTGTTTTGTGTGAAAGGGCATTGGCGAGATATTATTTTATCGGAGCGACGTATTGTTAATAAGCAAGTAGTTACCTGGTAGAAGATCATGTTAATATTCTAAGACTAAATATATATATATATATGTGAACGTACTTCGGAAGATGGGAGTCACCAGGACCTGAATCGCTCTTCTAGGATATATCAAAAAATGTTTACTATTATTTATATCTATAATTATCTGTCCCCGGGAGATGGGCTACTTCTAACCCAATGATAATTACACATTATACAATGTTGTTAGGAGCACACTATAGATACTTGATGCGTTTTAATACGTATTTATCAAAACATTGTAAAAGTCAGCTGTTGTGTTTTAGAGAAGAAAAACTATTAAAATATGTTTTCATTTATGTTAAACTAACGGTTATAAGCCCAAGTATCATCATTTGTTTCACTTTGACTGGAGACCATTCGGAATTGCTAAAACACGTACCAAATAGTGCAGCCGCAGTTCTTGTGGCATCAAGGTGTAACAAAGCAACACTCATAATACATTCAACTTGTTTATTATAGAGAAGTAGCATGTCACAAGTCCCGGCCACGAATGGCTGAAGTACAAACATTTACACAGGCTTATATACCAGCCATAAGAAGAAGTCGCTGCTATAATTAATGGTCAAGATAATCAATCATAACTATGTATACGTAAACTGCTCCTGTCAATATTTACAGTGCAAATACCGTGTCATAGAGAAAGTTAGTCAATTATAACTTTACAAAGGAAGAAGAGTGCTTTATATACCGACACCTAATTTCGTTTCAAAGGACTGAATGTATCATGAAATATCGTAAACATCCGTAAATACAAATTGAATCATATGGTGACCTACATCTTACATTATTGTGTATTCGCCTATACTTACAGGCATCTTATTGACGCCGCGTGGAAGCGCGGCGTCTGTATGGGATAGGTTTTAATTTTTTGTACCATGGGGTGACGTAATCGAAAAGGGAGCAACCAACAACTGTTATTGTACAGAAAAACTCTGTAATATGTTTGAAATAACAGCCTTTATGATTGAATAAATTGTATTAACTGATTTAAAAAACAACAAGATACAAAATATGTACATCTTTTACCGTTGTTACAAAACTTTAGACACATTTAAATTGTTTTTAATAACTGTTCCCCAACTAACTAGGCTAAGCTTTTGTTATGAGTTGGTTTACAGAGTCCACTAGGCTACGCTATTTTAATTGTTTGGTTTACTGCTCTGACGAACTCAGAAAAAAGATTCGGGTGATGTTTTTTCCTATTTATTTCTGTTGTATTACTAAACTTAAAACGTTCCTCCCCATACAGTTGTTCATTCAGACCATTGTAATCTTGCTATATGTTGACTATACATGAGAACTTTTTCTTTTAATTTCATACTTCTGCTCAACTGGAAGGAGAATAGACTTCCCTCTCTCCTTCCAAAGCTTGTGTCACACTTAACTTATAACTAGAGGCATTAACACTTTAGTTAATATCTGTTAATATTTCAGTATCTATGTTTTTTTGTTTATCTAATTGATCTAGTTAGAGCAGATTAAAAATTAAGAAACTTCAGCTTGTATTGTTGCAGTCAATGTTAAGCAAACGGTAAACCAAATGGTTTGAAGACTTAACTTGTCATTTCACGACTAAACTTTACATGCTGAATATCACATATATCGTAGCATATAAAGTGTATAATCCCTACGTCAAAATGGACTCTTTTTGCTCTTGATAACATTGTATTATAGACTATGGTAACCAGGTGAGCAATAAAGGAACATCGTGGCCTTCTTGTTTAAGATAAAGGTACACTTCCTGTTCAAAAAAATTACATCCTATCCGTTTTCACAGGTTATTTAAATGTATTGAACTGCATCTGCTTCCCTTTAAGTCATGCATTAAAATCATGCGCGGCGTCTTTGATGCTTAGCATCAAAATTCGTCTTGTTATCAATTGGTATGGGATTTGCGTATAGTAGGCCTGGATTGATTAAGAGTACTACATTCAAATACGAACATTTATTTTAGAAAAAGTAATCTTCTTTATTTTCTTCATACATAAGCCGATTTAGGGCTTTTAAGTTTTTGAATATATTTCTATGTATAATTGTCCATGGACTCGGGAAGAAGAGCGTGCACCTTTGTTTCTATGGCTAACTATGGCAGCCATACGTTGCGCTCTTGTCCCCTATGTATTGTTTAAACTTATATTTTCTCAATTTATGGTAAAAGTCAAAGTATTGGTAATGCTTGTGAAGATGTCTCCCTGTTAAGGTAATACGACGAACAGAGCAGATCCAGATTAAACTGCATATATGCGTAGATCAACACTATGCCTAGCAACTGGTGTTCGATGAGTGTTACTTATTTATTGGCATTAAAATGAACAATTAAGAAATAGACAAAGAAAAAATGAGTCAGTTGCGCTATGTGAAAACCAATCTAACAGCTTCCTTTGTAGAGAACATAAATATATAGATACACACTGTGGCGATCTTAATATACTCTATGTGTAAGAGGTTTCTTAAATATCTATTTGACTTATTTGTAAACAGTGAAGAGCAAGATCATACTGCGTAAAAGAGCAATGTGATCTGGTTATACACTGGTCGTCAATGGGGTGTGATTAATTTTCCTGTAGCGTCACTTATATGTACCTTTTATATATGCAAGCTGATATTACTGCAATACCCACTACCAGAACCATCACTACTACTACTATAACAACAGTCAGATCAGTGTGGTTCGCCTCGTTCTGGGTCGGTAAACACTCGTCTCCACCATCTGTACCGTCCTGACACTCTGTAACTAGTAATTATGAAACGTGTCAACATGTATTTAACGGAATGCTAAAACAAACATGTCTGTATTCATAAGATTGTGATATGGGTCATCATCAAAAAACATGCACTTCTCTGTTATTTTGGTATAAAAACTCTTTGCCAATACAATTCATTGCAAACCTGATGTTTTTGCATAATATACAATGTATTTTCTTCAACCTTATAGATAACTGTGCATATCTAATTGACATAACTGATTTATACCTCCTTAAAGGACAAGTTTTTCACATTTTTCACTGTTATTTTTCTTAAATTGAATTTTCCTTTTTTGGTATTCCCTTAAAAATGGTGATATTGATATTTTGACTGAATGATAAAAGTTTTCCTTGCCCTATTAATTGTTAAATTTTCAAAAAAAGAAATCCTCCAAATCTGTGGCGATTTATCCTAAAATTGGCTTCAAAGACCTGTCCCGAGTTTTCATGTCTGTGGTGTAACCATATATGACTATGATGAATTAGAGTTGTCTTTCTTGCTCTATTTTAATAATAATAGTTTCTCCCAGAACTCCATATCCTGTTCATGCCATTAGCAGACGAAATTAGAAAAACATGCCAAGAAGTGGCAAAAAAGAAAAAAGAAAAGGTAAGTGGGATTAGAGTAGTATAACAAATAATTGTCTGTGGTGTTCATGTTCAATACTAGAAGCTGGCAAGATTTTTGTTAATTCATAATATTTCAACTATTTTGTTTAACAGGAAGTACATTTAAAAATTAGACGGGGATCCTTTATTATTTTTTATCGAAAATTTATGCACTGTGCATCTGTGGTGTTACCTTCAGAAAAGTAACACCACAGAAAAATATGCCCTTTGTTTCTGATATTTTCTTTATTCATAACATTTGTTGTCTAGAAGAAATTATTGACATATATCACACATTGGAATGTCAGTATAGTTCACATAAATAAAGAAAACAAATGTCACAATATTTATGCAGGTTATATTTGTTTCAAAAAGCAACACCACAGACATTTTACCATAACACCAAAGACAAATATACTTTTTTTGTTAAAATACATGAACATTGCTTGAATTAAATCCTGAATATTGCTGATTTCCAGCTATGTTTAATATTAATTGTTCACCAAACATAAAGAAAAACCAGTCGACTCCTTTCTTCTGTCCATTTCATTTATACCACAGACAAAAATGTAACACCACAGACAATTTAAAAGGCGGCAAACGTTCACACGTTAAATCCCTTATTTTTGCTTTCATAGTTTTGTTATTGTCAGGAGACAATTAGATGGTTTGTCTTTTTCTTTGGTTCTATGTTTAATCTTGAAAAAGTAAAATATTAAACATACTGGTGTCCATGGTGTTGCATTTGTGTCCTTGGTGTTACCATTTGTCTGTGGTGTTACAGCATATAAATTGGTGCACACAATTTAATAAAAATTATTAATTTGACTACAAGTAGGACATGATCATAGAGATTTATCTCTTTTTTCCAAAGGCTATCTTTACCTTTTTCCTTCATTTATTTTTACTACTCTGTCAATGTTGTAAGATATCACAAACTGACCATATATATTAATTTCGACCCCTTAACTACCCTAAAACCTCTAATCTGATTAACCAATGAAATTCATTTGTTGTCTAGTTATGATAATCTTATTCATATAATGATATCCAGTGACTTGGAAGTATTACAAATATGATTGTATTTGATCAGTGTGTGATTATATGATAGTAACACCACAGACAACAAAGTGTGTGCGGACCTTCTAAAAAAGTGTCAAACTCTCAAACAGGACAATTTTTTGATTGCATAGTCATATATAGCAAAGTAATAATGTTAATGAAAGTTCTCCGGCAGAAACAAATGATATTCATCAATCTTTACTTTACAGAAAATCTTAAACCACAATGTATATACATTTTGATATGACCCATATATACCGTAGGCAATGCAGGAACTGTTCGATATTTGTGCAATAACGATATTCTCAATATTTATTTGTATTCAATGGTTGTTTCTCGTTAACAGTATACGTCATCTTTATCACTTGATGTCAATATAACCGTCTACATTTATATTTCTTTTTACTTGAAAGATATGTTTGTGGAAGACAGTGGTGCAGAGGTAGAGCGTCGGCCTCTCGTACCAAAGGTCCCGGGTTCGAGTGCCGTGATGAGCGGGTTCTGACTTTGGGAATTTCCACACAAACGGCGCGAGTACTGGTTAAGTCTGCAGGAAGAAGACATCGAGTGTGATTAATATAAGCCGAAAGCTTGTTTTGCAATCGATGTTAAATAAATAAGTTTAAACTAAAGACATGTTCAAGATGTTATGACGTTTCAGAAAAAGGATAATTTGACATTTAATCTGCAGAACAGACATTAACATTCACAAACCGTATATCATTGGCAATTGACGAATATGGTCGAAAGAGAAGACATTTTTTAAAACAAACTTTGGATAAACATCAACCGCAACACGAAAAGAAAATCTACCTCCAAATACTAATAATTCGCAAACAACTAATTGTCTCTGGTCTCCTTACAAAGTAAGTTTTATCGTCCGGGCGAGCAGTGCAGGTTGTAGTTCCAAATCAAAGAAATAGATCGGCTCACTTATTAACATGTACCCGTATGCTACGTTAACAGCGTATTACTGAACAGTTTGAGGACCCGAATGTCCTTAAAATTAGCAAATATTTATGAGTATGGAATATATAATCAACCGTGTTAGTGATTTAATTTTAAACCTTATTCCCCTAGTATCCAGCTATTTGTATCATCATGAGTGATTCTATCAAATAACCACATTGGTAAAGACTTGCTTTTGATATAAGTACAGTTTCATGGGTAACGAACAGTGTTGACAATGATAAGAATGCCCGAATGCACAGGCTGATCATTGTATTCATTACATGCAAATGTTTTTTTTTTACTCCTAAACGTGTCTCATACTCCTGTCCATATATGTCTTCTCTGAGTTTCGTTTCGTCCGAGGAGATTTACGAATTGGACTATATTTTTTGACTGCATGTAAATTGTACCACTGAAAATAACTTTTTTGTTTCCTCATTTGTGTGTGTATGTATATTTATTTATGTTCTCTCTTTTGTAATGTTTAATATGAAATGTACTTACTCTTCAAATATGGAGGAAATAAAGAATATCTCTCTATCTATCTATTTTACGTCATTAACATAATGTTTACTAAGACACCATATGCATAGAGTTTAGAGTATTAAAATGCCCATTTTTTCCACCGTTGTCCAATACAAATGTTAACTTCGAACGCATATTATATCAAAAGCTATTAAAAAATGTCGCGTCTATAGTAGTCATGCAAACATCACGAAATGAACATTATCATCGTCTAGTCAATTATTGTTAATGTCGCTATCTATGACCATTAGAATGATATGCTGTAAAGGTTTCAAATAGAAACATTTTCAATTTATTTTCCTAAACAGGTAGTCAACATTGTGGCAAGAGGAAAAAATTCTCCTTATGTCACACTTTGTTTAAATGTTGTCTGCTGGAGATGAGCCTTAACAAAATCTACAAGTTTCAAAGGGTGTCACAATGTGTTCATTACTATTGGGTAGCTGGGTTGAATCACCCAGGACGCATGAGTATGTGAACAGTGCGCGTGATTTGACATGCATGATGTTGAAAACGGCGTAAAACACCCAACAATACAAACAAAACGACCTTTGAAAGCATGATTAGCAATGGCTCCTCTTTCCACACTGTGTTCAGTCCTAACGCATAGCTGGGCTGATTCACCCAGGTCCCACGAGTTTGTGAACTGTGGGGGTGATTGGACATAAATGCTGTTGAAAACGGCCTATATATCCCAACAATGCAATCACATTGACCTTTGAAAACACGAAGCGCAATGGCTCCTCTTACCACACTATTTGCAGTCCTATTGCGTAGATGGGTTGAATCACCCAGGAAGCATGTGTGTGTGTGTGAGAGCAGTGAAGGGTATATAACATAACTGCTGTTGTAAACGGCCTAAGAAACCCAACAACGCAATCAAAACGACCATTGAAAGCATGATGGGCAATGGCTCCTCTTACCGCACTGTGTTCAGTCCTATCGCATAGTTGGGTTGATTCACCCGGGACGCGTGAGTATGTGAACTTTGAGGGTGATTGGACATACATGCTGTTGAAAACGGCCGAAAACTCCGTACAGTGCACTCAAAACATGACGAGCAATGGTTCCTTATACCACACTGTTTTCAGTCCTATCGCCTAGCTGGGTAGACCCACCCAGAAAACATGAGTATGTGAACTGTGATGGCGAGTGGGCATACATGCTGTTGAAAACGGCCTAATACCCTAACAATGCAAGCAAAACGACCTTTGAAAACATGATGAGCAATGGCTGTTTTTATCACAATGTTTTCGATAGTTCATTTATAGGGAGTTTATGCATGTGGGAACGGGGTTATGGGAACATCGTTCACTGTACCGCCGAAAGGGATTTGGCCTGCAGAGGTGCGAAGACCGGTGAACTCATACTTACCCTTTCCCAAATGCATATATTTTATGACACTTTCCACACGTATTTAGTCATGCAACAACTCGCTTCCAATATCAAAACCCCTACCATGCAAACAAACAGACATTTTAAAGCATAACGAGCAATTGCTTCTTTTACCACAATGTGTTCAGGTCTATTGCATAGCTGGAATGATTCACCCAGGGATCCCGAGTGTGTGAACTGACGGGGTGGTATGACTCGAATGATGTTGAAAACGGCCTAAAACACCAACAATACAAGCAAAATGACCTCTAAAAGCAGGGCGGGCAATTGCTCCCTTTGTCACAATGTGTTCAGTACTATTGGGTAGCTGGGTTGAATCACCCAGGACGCATGAGTATGTGAACAGTGCGCGTGATTTGACATGCATGATGTTGAAAACGGCGTAAAACACCCAACAATACAAACAAAACGACCTTTGAAATCATGATTAGCAATGGCTCCTCTTTCCACACTGTGTTCAGTCCTAACGCATAGCTGGGCTGATTCACCCAGGTCCCACGAGTTTGTGAACTGTGGGGGTGATTGGACATAAATGCTGTTGAAAACGGCCTATATATCCCAACAATGCAATCACATTGACCTTTGAAAACACGAAGAGCAATGGCTCCTCTTACCACACTGTTTGCAGTCCTATTGCGTAGATGGGTTGAATCACCCAGGAAGAATGTGTGTGTGTGTGTGTGTGTGAGAGCAGTGAAGGGTATATAACATAAATGCTGTTGTAAACGGCCTAAGAAACCCAACAACGCAATCAAAACGACCATTGAAAGCACGATGGGCAATGGCTCCTCTTACCGCACTGTGTTCAGTCCTATCGCATAGTTGGGTTGATTCACCCGGGACGCGTAAGTATGTGAACTGTGAGGGTGATTGGACATACATGCTGTTGAAAACGGCCTAAAACTCCGTACAGTGCACTCAAAACATGACGAGCAATGGTTCCTTATACCACACTGTTTTCAGTCCTATCGCGTAGATGGGTTGATTCACCCAGGAAGCCTGTGTGTGTGAGCAGTGAGGGGAATTTAACATAAATGCTGTTGCAAACGGCATAAAAAAAAAAAAAAACGCAATCAAAACGACCATTGAAAGCACGACGGGCAATGGCTCCTCTTACCACACTGTTGTCAGTCCTATCGCATAGTTGGGTGGATTCACCCGGGACGCGTGAGTATGTGAACTGTGAGCGTGATTGGACATAAATGCTGTTGAAAACGGCCTAAAAACCCCAACAACGCAATCAAAACGACCTTTGAAAACATGGTGACCAATTGCTCCTCTTACCACACTGTGTTCAGTCCTATTGCCTAGCTGGGTAGACCCACCCAGAAAACATGAGTATGTGAACTGTGATGGCGAGTGGGCATACATGCTGTTGAAAACGGCCTAATACCCTAACAATGCAAGCAAAACGACCTTTGAAAACATGATGAGCAATGGCTGTTTTTATCACAATGTTTTCGATAGGGAGTTTATAGGGAGTTTATGCATGTGGGAACGGGGTTATGGGAACATCGTTCACTGTACCGCCGAAAGGGATTTGGCCTGCAGAGGTGCGAAGACCGGTGAACTCATACTTACCCTTTCCCAAATGCATATATTTTATGACACTTTCCACACGTATTTAGTCATGCAACAACTCGCTTCCAATATCAAAACCCCTACCATGCAAACAAACAGACATTTTAAAGCATAACGAGCAATTGCTTCTTTTACCACAATGTGTTCAGGTCTATTGCATAGCTGGAATGATTCACCCAGGGATCCCGAGTGTGTGAACTGACGGGGTGGTATGACTCGAATGATGTTTAAAACGGCCTAAAACACCAACAATACAAGCAAAACGACCTCTAAAAGCAGGGCGGGCAATTGCTCCCTTTGTCACAATGTGTTCAGTACTATTGGGTAGCTGGGTTGAATCTCCCAGGACGCATGAGTATGTGAACAGTGCGCGTGATTTGACATGCATGATGTTGAAAACGGCGTAAAACACCCAACAATACAAACAAAACGACCTTTGAAATCATGATTAGCAATGGCTCCTCTTTCCACACTGTGTTCAGTCCTAACGCATAGCTGGGCTGATTCACCCAGGTCCCACGAGTTTGTGAACTGTGGGGGTGATTGGACATAAATGCTGTTGAAAACGGCCTATATATCCCAACAATGCAATCACATTGACCTTTGAAAACACGAAGAGCAATGGCTCCTCTTACCACACTGTTTGCAGTCCTATTGCGTAGATGGGTTGAATCACCCAGGAAGCATGTGTGTGTGTGTGAGAGCAGTGAAGGGTATATAACATAAATGCTGCTGTAAACGGCCTAAGAAACCCAACAACGCAATCAAAACGACCATTGAAAGCACGATGGGCAATGGCTCCTCTTACCGCACTGTGTTCAGTCCTATCGCATAGTTGGGTTGATTCACCCGGGACGTGTGAGTATGTGAACTGTGAGGGTGATTGGACATACATGCTGTTGAAAACGGCCTAAAACTCCGTACAGTGCACTCAAAACATGACGAGCAATGGTTCCTTATACCACACTGTTTTCAGTCCTATCGCGTAGATGGGTTGATTCACCCAGGAAGCCTGTGTGTGTGAGCAGTGAGGGGTATTTAACATAAATGCTGTTGCAAACGGCCTAAAAAAAACCAACAACACAATCAAAACGACCATTGAAAGCACGACGGGCAATGGCTCCTCTTACCACACTGTTGTCAGTCCTATCGCATAGTTGGGTGGATTCACCCGGGACGCGTGAGTATGTGAACTGTGAGCGTGATTGGACATAAATGCTGTTGAAAACGGCCTAAAAAACCAAACAACGCAATCAAAACGACCTTTGAAAACATGGTGACCAATTGCTCCTCTTACCACACTGTGTTCAGTCCTATTGCCTAGCTGGGTAGACCCACCCATAAAACATGAGTATGTGAACTGTGATGGCGAGTGGACATACATGCTGTTGAAAACGGCCTAATACCCTAACAATGCAAGCAAAACGACCTTTGAAAACATGATGAGCAATGGCTGTTTTTATCACAATGTTTTCGATAGTTCATTTATAGGGAGTTTATGCATGTGGGAACGGGGTTATGGGAACATCGTTCACTGTACCGCCGAAAGGGATTTGGCCTGCAGAGGTGCGAAGACCGGTGAACTCATACTTACCCTTTCCCAAATGCATATATTTTATGACACTTTCCACACGTATTTAGTCATGCAACAACTCGCTTCCAATATCAAAACCCCTACCATGCAAACAAACAGATATTTTAAAGCATAACGAGCAATTGCTTCTTTTACCACAATGTGTTCAGGTCGATTGCATAGCTGGAATGATTCACCCAGGGATCCCGAGTGTGTGAACTGACGGGGTGGTATGACTCGAATGATGTTGAAAACGGCCTAAAACACCAACAATACAAGCAAAACGACCTCTAAAAGCAGGGCGGGCAATTGCTCCCTTTGTCACAATGTGTTCAGTACTATTGGGTAGCTGGGTTGAATCACCCAGGACGCATGAGTATGTGAACAGTGCGCGTGATTTGACATGCATGATGTTGAAAACGGCGTAAAACACCCAAAAATACAAACAAAACGACCTTCGAAATCATGATTAGCAATGGCTCCTCTTACCACACTGTTGTCAGTCCTATCGCATAGTTGGGTGGATTCACCCGGGACGCGTGAGTATGTGAACTGTGAGCGTGATTGGACATAAATGCTGTTGAAAACGGCCTAAAAACCCCAACAACGCAATCAAAACGACCTTTGAAAACATGGTGACCAATTGCTCCTCTTACCACACTGTGTTCAGTCCTATTGCCTAGATGGGTAGATCCACCCAGAAAACATGAGTATGTGAACTGTGATGGCGAGTGGGCATACATGCTGTTGAAAACGGCCTAATACCCTAACAATGCAAGCAAAACGACCTTTGAAAACATGATGAGCAATGGCTGTTTTTATCACAATGTTTTCGATAGTTCATTTATAGGGAGTTTATGCATGTGGGAACGGGGTTATGGGAACATCGTTCACTGTACCGCCGAAAGGGATTTGGCCTGCAGAGGTGCGAAGACCGGTGAACTCATACTTACCCTTTCCCAAATGCATATATTTTATGACACTTTCCACACGTATTTAGTCATGCAACAACTCGCTTCCAATATCAAAACCCCTACCATGCAAACAAACAGACATTTTAAAGCATAACGAGCAATTGCTTCTTTTACCACAATTTGTTCAGGTCTATTGCATAGCTGGAATGATTCACCCAGGGATCCCGAGTGTGTGAACTGACGGGGTGGTATGACTCGAATGATGTTGAAAACGGCCTAAAACACCAACAATACAAGCAAAACGACCTCTAAAAGCAGGGCGGGCAATTGCTCCCTTTGTCACAATGTGTTCAGTACTATTGGGTAGCTGGGTTGAATCACCCAGGACGCATGAGTATGTGAACAGTGCGCGTGATTTGACATGCATGATGTTGAAAACGGCGTAAAACACCCAACAATACAAACAAAACGACCTTTGAAATCATGATTAGCAA